>OZ026616.1:26631693-27061693 GCA_964020975.1 Hermodice carunculata | reverse complement strand
AATTTTAACAAAGCTCATACAAGGGAAAGTGGAAAGAGAAGAGTGGAAGAATACAGGTGACATTAGATATGAGCTTTCTTTCTTTTTTTTCTTTCTTTTTTTTTGTATATTCAGCAAATTTATTAACGGCGTCAAACCAGTTGACTCTTCAGAGAGGAACTGTTGGGGTTTAATGTCAGTTGAGGTTAAATGGTGCTGCTGTGGGGAGGAGGAGGTGAGCAAGGGGCCCATGATTCATGAATGCAGTGTTAACGTACAACAAGCATATGAGATTGTTCTAGCCAATCTAGGCCTACATGACTTTATAAGTTTTAGGAGCGTGCATGCTGGGTGTTGCTGTATGATTAAGAGACACCAGCATATCATAGACATTACAGATAGAATACATTTTGTTATATATGATCTGCCAGGCTTTGTTACCTCCGGCCCCCCTTTCTCTCTCTCTCTCTCTCTCTCTCTCTCTCTCTCTCTCTCGGGATGACGTCTCATAATCTGTGCAAACTCGGGCAAATGTGCGTTGCTGCCATAACTATTTTGATGAAAACTAAAATAAATATTTGCCGAACGATTAATATTTTCATACTATACGATAATTAATGTTCATAACAATTAACATAGCCACTGGTAATGCCATGGCAATGGCCCACAGCGACCAACAAGGCTGCTAAAACAAGTTTTGTAGAACGAAAGCATTTCCAGCCGAACGGTAA
The DNA here is from genome assembly GCA_964020975.1 of Hermodice carunculata. Taxonomy (NCBI): domain Eukaryota; kingdom Metazoa; phylum Annelida; class Polychaeta; order Eunicida; family Amphinomidae; genus Hermodice; species Hermodice carunculata. Next base: position 27,060,983 of record OZ026616.1, on the reverse strand, counting down.
TAAATTAATGTGTATCTATCCTAGGGTGTTAGATATATTGCCATTATACACCCAGATCTATGTTGGAATACAACGAAAACTTAAAAGCAATTTTGTGCTCTGTGACTGTGGCCGTGTGGGTGTGGCTGCGTGATGCCGAATGCTTCAGCTGCATCCCTGGTCAGGGTGCGTTTTCACTTTTTCCGACTGATTTCCAGGCGTTACTAACACCAAGGAGGGAAGACTACCCCTCCTTGCTAACAGTGAGCTTGCGCATCACAAAGCGCAGAACAGATTACCTGCACACTAAATTTGATAAGAAAGCTCACAGAAAACTTCTACGGCTACTGCAAAGATAATAACAAAAGTTTCGACTTGTTTGCCGGTGGCACCCCGGACACGCAGGCTTCCGTTTCTCACTCTCAGTTTCTGGAAAATATCGATGACGTGACCAACAGTGCCCCAGTCATGCTGTGGTCACCCATGACAACGGACGAGTCCGTCAATGTCCACAGGGCATCATGGATAGTATTTTCTAATGTATACAGAAGAATTAATACTAACTTCGACATAATTTAACATGAAATATTTTTTTAACGTGCGATAGCCCTCTTCTTGCGGTCAATTTTGAATTTGATAAGAGTTCCATGCAACTGTTCCGCCTTCCGGGCCTACCAATGCCAGGAAGCCTCCTGACACTGTATCCCCTCCGTGAGCAAAATGGTAACAACGGACTGCTATTTTTCATTCACCTGCAATCTTTCTGCATTTGATTTTGATGGCTGTATCATGTGTGGAATCATTGATTTAGGCACATAGTTACACATGAGGTCTTAATTGTATACATTTCTGAGTTGCCGTAACTTTTTACAATCACAGTCACTTGGCAAAGAAGAAAACACACAAACACACAAACACACACAAATTCAGCGTAATTAAATGGGAAATCAAGGATGGATACATTGTAATGTCAAAATACTGACTGCCCAGATGACTATTATTAGTATTAATGATGCCGGCACTTCAAATGGCCGTCACCATGTACTGGTCACATAACTCGTAAAATCTGAAACTCAGTGAAAGTGCACAAGCAAGAAATTGTGTGTGTGTGCTGTGCAAGTGTGAGTGTGTTGATCATCAGGCAGTGGTCATTCCATCATCCCTGCACAAGTTAGGCCCCGGACCGGTGCTTGAAGTTGAATGGGTCGATCAACTTGTCGGTCATATTTCAATTTGGCGTTGTATTTCGGCATCAAAGTTTGCCTGTAGTTCTGACCTGTCGTTTTTCTTTCTTTTTTCTTTTTTTTTTTTTTTTTTTTTTTTGGTTGGTGTTTTTTCTTTCTTTTTTTTCTGACCGATGCAACGATACTTTGACAAGTCGGCATATATGACCAGCTACTGTTGTGCCAAAGGCACGCGTGTAAAACTGAAAGTTTGAAGCCAGCTCCTTGCACCGACGCTACTTCAAACAGCCCCCAAACCAACACATGGTGCGGTGTGGTAATGTTGGCACCTTGCCAGTTGCCTGTGTCACGAGATTCTCCAGGACAGCAAGCAAATGATTGACAGCTCTGCAGACCAGACCGGGAGACCAGACTTCCAGCTGCATGGTCCAGACCAGTGTGTGCAAGTCATTGCGACTCTGTCTTGGCACTTTGAGCACATTTATTCATTTATTCATTCATTCATTCATTCATTCATTCATTTATCAAGGTTACCGGCCCATGGCATGTATGGGCTAACTGATTATTGCGTATCAAGGGTAAGGCCTACCAACTCAGTGCTGTATAAATTCTGCCTCTCGGCACTCAGTGGTCTCACCCCTACGCAAAAGTAGTTTCTTCCCAGCAAGAAGGAGAAACTATTACCTCATTTGATATGCGTGGACCTCTCCCACGTGAAGTTGACAGGTTGTGGGGTGGATAGAATGACATAATTGTAGTGTCCATGTTTGTTATATGGTCTATCAGTATCACAAGACTGATTAAACTTGAATCAGTTGAAGAAAAAAAAAAACTGTTGTTCGGACAGTTTTTTTCCTTTTCTTTTTTTTTTAATTAAGTGACGTGGATCGAAAAGGCACATACGCACACAGCTGCTGGGCCAAACTGCATCGACAACCCGTGATCGGGTTTCTCATAAAAATCCAGCGAGTGGTGATATAAAATTATGGGCCACATCAGAATGATACCATACATCTCGCCTCTGCCCCCTGCCCCTTCCCGCCCCACCAGCACCTCCAAATATTCCGTTTTATGTGTTTGTTTGACTGGTCCTTGTTTGACTACTATCGAAACAACTTAAAGATTTTACGTGTAACTGTCGTGTATGTGGAAAGCAAAATGATTTTATTATTCATGCCTTCATTTGATTGCAAGCATAAACAATCTTGTGCACCGCACAACATACTGCCTACATACATGGCCGACCCATTAAATAGCGTTAGTTATCTTACTATTCTTAGTGCCAATCACCTCTGTAATATATACTTAATTTGGAACAAATTATAATTTATATCAGTACACCTGTGAGCAAAGTGACATACAACGGTACAGTTAGAAAGGGGTCCGGCCAGACAATAGTACTATTACTCTCCATTGTGCAGACAATGAACTAACTTTTATTGACAAAACTGTTCCCACATTCAAAGAAAGTCACTTTGTTTTTGGTTTAGTGTTTTGAAATAACTTTAATCTGTGTGTTCATTTCTTTCGTCATTCGGAGATGAGGCGACCCACTGCTCCTGTTTGCGCTTTTGTCTTGCAATTAATGTTTGTAATTGGGGCATCGCTCGCCGACTAATTATGAATATAGGTGGGTGGTGTCACTAGTCTGGCTTATGTAATCTCGCGTCTCAGACGCAGGGAGCACTGCCGATATGAGCTCCAGCTGGGTCACGCTCAGGCTTGGTCTGGCCTCGTTTGTCTTGGTCTGTTCGCGTGTGAGACGAGGTGGAGACGAATCCAACTTTCATTCGAGCCAGACTGCGTTTCTTCCGTCTTACACGCACGATCATTTTGATACGGCCCCTAACATGCAGGGCATTGCTCAGGCATTACAACTTCGAACATAACAAGTTGCAAAAAATGCATTGATATATTGTGTCCACAATAGACAGGTTGTTTTTGCATTTGGTACCCCAAAAAGTGTCCGCAGTACACAATAGACAGGTGTCCACTGTAGACAGGTATCACCAATATGAAAATGACTTAAAAATATTCGGTTCTGGCCAAAACTGTCCGCATTAAGCAGGTGTCCACAGTAGACAGGTGTCCACAAGGACAGGTTTTACTGTATATAAAAAACAAACAGCTTGTGATGATGAACCTAATACAAAATGAAGCAGTCTTACTTATTTCCATTTAAACTCTCAAGTACATGTATATCATTGTTCTGCATTCTGGTGATATCACTTACAACTCGGAAACAAAACTTTGTTTCCGATATGCTCCTATTCTCAATAATCCATCAGAGCTTTACTAAATCACACTTATAAGCCCTACATGTATGTCTGATTTGTCAGCCTTATATTACTAATATATGTACAGGTATACATAAAAGGTAAAAAGTAGGTGTTCATAGGTGTCAGCTCTCCCGCTTTGACAGGGAGTCCCAAAAAGTTTTTAAAATGACAGGGATTTTGAGGCAAAATTGGCAACTTTCTTTTAGTTCATGCACTTTTCACAGAAACATTCTGGTCACAATGTCTTTGGGGTTGACATCTATGGGTGTTTATATACATATATATACATATATATATATATATATATATATATATATATATATATATATATATATATATATATACACATACATGTATATATATATATATATATTAAGTTCATTCAATTTCACAAGCATGTGGGTGTAAAATTGTCAAATTCGTCAAAGAATAATGAACATGTGGTGTATCAAACACAGTCTTTATATGTGCAAACAAATACATTGATAGGAAAATTTTCCACACGTAGTTTTGATGTAAAGATCAAATCACTTAGCTCTTATCGCTCAGCCACATACATGTATTGCACTCCTTGGTGGACAAATGCTAACATGCAATTAAAGTTTAGATGAGGCATGTTTCAGTTGTAATATATGTTTTAAGAACAATTCCTCAGTTACACGTGAGATTGTAGTGCCAGTGGTATGTTCATCAGCAATGGGATTTACACTTTTGATGCATTTTGGTGTAATCAGGTATATAAATTTTGTGAATGAACAGATAATTCAAACAACATGTTGGTACGTGCCATCCTTTTCTCACGTTTGTTCCTGCATTGCTCAATCAGAGCCAGGTGACACAATCTTTGGTATCTAAATCAAGGTTACACTGATCATGTTGGAATTTTTAGTAGTATTGCCACCACACGTCACTATATTTTAATTAATTTTCTCTGTGTGTCTTTCCATCAAAGTGTACATTATGTATGGATTGAGATATATGTAGAGTATGTATAATTTGTATATATGATCAGTATATGCAGACTCCTGGTTGAAATAAACAATGTTCATTCATTATTCATTCATTTAATGCCCATGATACGAGCATGTGCATATAAAACATATGCTGGCAAATATGTATGATGTAAATATGATTTGAAAAAAAGTTTGATCTATATAGTGTCACAGTCCATTAACAGCAGCATCTACCACAGAACTGAAGATTAAATGTGTGCGACTGAGGGTAAAAAACATCACTGTATCCTGCAATGTTGACCTGTAGCAAGCATGTATAGACATGGCACATGTACATACACCATATGTTGTATCTTTCTGTTTCCAATTATATGGAATCACCAGTGTTTGTACAGTGATATACTTGTACAAACACACAGTGTGTGCCAGTACTATTTATTTAACCTTTTTCCCATGTCAAAACAGATCAAATCAGTTCCATGTAAAATATCTCTTGCATCTGATGTTCCTTGTTATTTGTCCTTGTTGCCCAATATTTTGACCAAGAATTGTCCATACAACTACAAGGAGAGCCATTAAAGGTAAGCCTTTATCCATGGGAGATATGTTCAATAGCCAAAACTTGAGCAAATTAAGAGCAGGACACATTAGCTTGCCATGAGCTCACCGAGACGTAGATGTACAAATCACCAGCATCATGCATGCACTGTCTCTGCCACAAGATAATTTACTCTGCAGCTTTCAGGATTTTTCTGTGCAATATCCATGTGCAGTACAAGATTTCTGGGCCTTTATCTGCACATATCAACAAGATTTCCTTCCTTCCCTTTTCATGTTTGGATCCCATATACATATACATATACATATACACACTTTGTACATGGTATGGCACAATATTTTCATACCACAGTACTTGACTTACGAGCCAAATAGCACTTAATAACTTTTATATTTTTTTAATATCAATGGCACAATATTCCATACAAACTCGACAGAACAAAAAGCTTTAACAACTTGAAAAGCTTTTGCCGAAAGACTGGAAATCCCCTGCTTTGCACATGCAAACATATAGGTTCCGCGACCTTAAAAATGAGGTCAAGGCCTCCAAAATGTAATTAGGTCAAGAAATAGAGTCTCAAAAGTACAATTAAGGTAAATTTGAGTTTGATGTGGTCTGTAAGTCACAAGATATTCTGCCTGCATACAGTCACACAAGCTAAAAGCAGAATACCTCCCACCCATCCCAACTTGGATGTTGGGTATAATGCAGATATAATAATTATGTCTGTGTGCCAACACAGACATACTGTTTTTCTTTCTTTCTTTCTTTCTTTCTTTCTTTCTTTCTTTCTTTCTTTCTTTCTTTCTTTCTTTCTTTCTTTCTTTCTTTCTTTCCTCCCTCCCTCCCTCCCTCCCTCCCTCCCTCCCTCCCTCCTTCCTTCCTTCTTTCTTTCTTTGCCGGCAAATTTGTCTGACATTTCATTTGAAAAGTATTATACGTAGAAACTCCAAACTTGGCACAATTATACTTCTATGGATGAAGTCAGGCCTTTTTATAATGAGAGGTCATGCTTTTCAAAATTATGCAAATGAGGGCTAATTAAAGTTTTAAATCTTCAATATCTTATATACTATAGTAGATGTAGTGCCGAGTGTATGGGAGTTCGATCATATCAAGCCAAAGGTCATCTCAAATGTCAAGGTCATGTCAAGGTCAAAGGTTGGTTTTGGGTCAAAATGTGATTTTAAAGCCAAAAAGTCATTTTAAAGGTCAAAGAACACTTCAGGTAGAGGTCATTTCAAGGTCAAAGCCCACTTTCGATGGTGGCTTTCTTCTAGCCATAACTTTTCACAATTTTGTCCAATTTTGATCATGTTTGGCTCAATTGTAGCTATTGCAACACTGCACATTTTGAAAATTACATTTGACCCCCAAAGGTCAAAGGTCAACGTCATCTGGACCTTTGAAAGTTTCACCTAGCCAAAACTTGGCCAATGTCCATCCAATTCTAATCATGTTGGACTTAAATTGTGGGTTTTGTAACACTGTACATTTTTGCAATTTACATGTAACCTATAAAGCTTAAAGGTCAAAGGTCAAGGTCATTTGGACCTTTGAAATTTTCATCCAGTCATAAGCTTAATGGAATGTGAAGTACCAAAGCACAAAATTTGATACCATTTAATATTTACAACTTTGGAAGGCACACAGGCAGATTTGCTTTGAAGCAAATCTTCCTTTCTAGTTCTTCTCTATACTGCAAGACTTAGGGAGTCAAACTGCAGTTGCCAAACAGATTTTTTTTACTGCCTATGGTACAGAAATGTTTATAAACCCCCTTCACAAAGTATATTTATGACTTTTTTTTTGAAGCAATGTTTAATGTTACACTCACATATAAAAGCAAGAGTCCCTAACTGTCATGACCAGTTCCTGAAAATGCCCCACTAGAGGCAAAACCAGTCGAACTGTTTTTCCCATATTTTTCTCCCAAGCTGTCAGGCCCTTGTCTGGTTGTTTCATATTTATGACATTTGTATGCTATATTGCAAACATTAAGGTACTCTAGGCTATGCCCTGGCAGAATCTGCTAGTTGTCAAAATTTCTGCCTTATAAAAATATATAAATAATCAAAAAATGCAATACAAAGCAAGATACAGTTTTGAAAAGGACATAATCCATGGCTTGTGCCTGTACATAAATAAAACTGCAAAACCTTGATTATAACTGTTCAATAATTATGAGCCAGCAGTCCTTTGATCATTAATTTAGTTGTGCAACGTGAGGGTACAATATGGAAGCCATGCAATCAATTCAAACAAGTTTACTTATATATAACATAATTAATGGTTGTATTTATCTCGACAGGTCAAACATCCTGCTACACTTCCATATCTCATCAACACCAAAATGCTGGAGTCAAGTTCTAGACACACCCTATCTCCTCCAGAATCACTGAATACACTTCTAAAGCATTAATACAAAAATGCTTCTAAAGAAATCTGGTAGACTTTTATCTTTACCAAACTCTGGTCTCCGTATTTTTTTTTAAAGTGGTATACCAGCCTGAAAAGTAATTATGGCTCTTCAGTGGGTAACTCTTAGAATACATGTATGTTTTGGTGCCTGAAATATCTGGTCACGTGTCTTGTATGTAGTACCTACATGTAATATATGTGCATCATAAAATGGCTTCTTCATCATCATTTGCTTTGTAGCCAGAAATATGTAAAATATTAAGTAGCTACTTTGTGTCACTGTTTCAACTTTGAAAGTCTGTCACCATAAAACAAACACTGCTATAACACATCTATCACACAAGCTTTTAGCCACCTGTATGGTGCAGTTACGTCTGTTCAACCATTATCAATTTTAGTTGAAATAATACAATGTTATTTCTACAGTAACTGTTGTAGGTGCATACCGCAAATGAATTACTGATCAATGACAATGCACCATCCCTAGGAATGGTCAACACAGGTACCACTCTAGATGACAAAATAATAGCCATGTACTCTAGGGTACCAAATGGTCTTTCTAGACAGGTGCCACTGTAGAGGACACCATATCCATATATTCTCAGGTAACCAATCAGGCATCCATGTGCTCTAGGCTGCTGAATAGTCTTTGAAGACAGGTACCACTGTAGATGACATACAATATCCATATAATCTAGGCTACTGAACACTCTTTCAAGACAGGTTCCACAATAGATAACCTAACAACATACATATACATGTACTCGGGCACCGAAAGGTCTTTTAAGATATAGGTACCATAATAGATGATACAATTATATCCATATACGCCAGGGTACCAAATGGTCTTTTAATACAGGTACTATTGTAGATGACATTTTCCCCATATGCTCTAGGGGACCGAATGGGCTTTCAAAACAAGTATCACTATATAGATGATACAGCAGTATCCATATCCTCTAGGGGATCGAATGGTCTTTCACCATAGGTACCACTGTAGATGACATAATATCTATCATACTGTAAGGTACCGAATGGTCTTTCCAGAGAGGTACCAATGTAGATGACATAACAATATCCATATATACTAAGGTATCAGATTTTGTACACATTAATACCTTCCATGATTGTTGTACTCTCAGTGGTACAAAATTCTCCATGTGCAACCTATTTGCCTTATTTAACTCTGTGGCACAGGCTGTTTCTCAGTAGACACTATCAGATATCTCAGCCTATGTTTTGCATGGTGCAATCTCTCCAACAAAAATCTGAAATGGTAACCCTTTGCAGCTCAGAATAAAATTGAGTCAACAACTTTCCTCATGAATTGGTATGAGTTGTGTAGGAGGTGTGCAAGCCACGTGAAGGAATTAAAGCACCTGACATTCGGGGTGCACAATTATTATGTCAGGCCTTATCTACAACTCTCCGCAAAAAAAAAAGAAAAAAAAAAATCTATTGACCTGAAATATAAGAAAAAAAAGATTAAAGGAGACAACAATTAACACCTGCACACTTTGCAGAGATTTCAGCAGGAAAGGGTTACAATGCAAGGAGAAAAGGCCTGTCATGGCATGATGAACATCAAATTAACAGTCCCACAGAGGACCTGTCCTATAAGACACTTTGGTAATTAAGCGATGCTCCCTCTCAGAAAGCATTCGTCATTTGACAGACTGGTGCCCTGGGATCACACAATGATGTCACCTATCATGAATAGCCATTATATTCAATAAAACAGCTGGGACAAACCCAAGTGAGGCACTACACCCACAGTGATAATATATATTTATTGCTTGCTAATGGTTAGAGACATCCACAAAGTAGTCTATTTGATTCCCTGTATCCACTGTAATCCATGGAATACTAGCTTTTACACAAAGGTTAAAGCTACTCGACTGTACATGTATTTCCTGTTTCGGGCAGCAGGTTACCTGCGTGGGTTGTCCTGATGACTCGGTTATGCCCAAGTCTATCTGTATGTTGGTTCAGATCACCATCTTTACATGACCGAAATGTGAACTTTGAATACATCAAAGGACATTTAGACGACTTGCAATAATATCTGATTGGTAAAGAGCTTTATCCTTGAAATAATATAACCTCTACACCCGCATATTGTCATCACAGCAAAAAGATTAAAACTGTCACAGACACACAGTCAGTATAAGGCTTAAGCCAGTAACCTGGACCCGAGTTCTACATGTAGGTACCCTGTCATGTTTTCCTTCCATACATTATACAATTTGTCACGAAGAAAGAAAAGCTGACCCTCACTGCAAAAAAATTACCTGCCCAAATATCCCTCATGGCACAAAATATCCTAAAATACCTTGCCCAAGTGGTCTTCACGGCAATAAATATACTGTCCATATTTCCCTCATGGCAAAACATACTTGTCCTTCAGAGCAAAAATGCACTCCCCCCCCCCCATCCCTCATGGCAAAAATACACTACCTACATGTACATGTATGTGTTCCCCATGGCAATAAATGCACTGCCCACATTTCCTTAAGGCAAATTAAACATACATGTACAATGCCGATAATGTATATAAGTCCCTCATGGCAAAAAAATACAATGTCCACGTTTTCTCATGGCAAGCAAAAAAAAAAAAACACTGCCCACGTCAATCATGGCAAAAATACACTGCCCTACATGTCCCTCATGACAAAACATGTACTGCCTATATGCCCCTGATGGCAAAAAATACACTGCCCATGTCATTATGATGATAGAGAAAAGACATACTCAGTTTATTCATATTGTAAATTAAGACATGTCATTATCACTAAACGCCACGAAAAACATGTCTGCTCCAGGAAATCTTTGCATTAACACAGCGTGCTACTATTGGAATTAATACGGTATACAGGACGTATGTATATAATGCTGTTACAAAGTATTGTCACAGTATATGTGTATGTGTGTGTGTATTATATATAAAGATAATGCTGTTATAAAGCATAATGCTGTGATAAAGCATTACTGTTGCCTCCAAAACAGACCCAAGCTGCATATTTTGTCTACTCTGCTGGGGTCTGCCGTTCTGTGACAAGGTCACTGTTTTACATGTATCTTTGGAAAAGTGACTTGGTTTCTAATTGGCTGAGTGGTTACTATGGTAACAGGCTTTTGTGCACCAGGGACCAGAGGCTGCTACTGGTCAATGCGATAAAGATGAACTTTCTGATTGGTGTTACAGTCAAGGGGGAGGGTCACAGTATAGTCTTGTTTTTGTTACTATAAATAATATCATATCCCAAAAAAAAAAGAATATCATATTGAAGACGGGCAGACCAAGTTTAGTAGCATGGAACCTGGTCTGCTTTGCAGGAAAGCATTACTGCAGCATACCATGAACCATGCACTGCCGTTCTAAGGATTATTACAGCATATATATAGAAGCACAATGTTTTGATACAGAATGGTCGCAGCAGAGATAAAAGCTGTTCAAAGTGCATGACGTTGCTCTAAATTTCAAGCAAACCTACATGCATTGTTGCATGACAGCAAAGATACACAATTAGATGTACGTGTAAGCTCAGAAATTGAGACAATTATTGTGGTAAAACACAATAAAGACCCATTGATCTTTTAGGCTCACACAATATGGCCTGTCTTCGAAAATTTACCGGTTGAACATGTTATGAGGACAAAATACAAATTTCAGTGATATGCATGGGCAGCCAGAAACGAGGAAGACTGAGATATGTGCACTGGAGCTGGTACAGGCCATTTGACCCTGGTGAATAAATATTGCCTCCGTGCATCATCATGTCACCATTACAGTGTGGTACATGTATTTATCCCATCTATGTGTAGTCCAGAGTAGCTGTGGACGTGGGACTACACCGTGTAGTAATTTTTACCGTTCCACACTCTCGAGACCGTTCCACACGCTACTGCCACGCCCCCCTATGCGCGCGCACATAGGATGTTGATTTCTGTCGTCTGCTATGAAAAGTACCGAGCTGATACAAAAGATTAGATGGATGAGTGGATGAATGATAATATACATGGGATAAAAATAAAACCATTCTCGTGTTGAGTACCATGGCCGACCGTTCTACATGGCACTCGCGTAGCGGCGGACAGCCAGGATACACTCGGTGGTCCGCCTGCAGCGGACTTCACCTCATGTATCCTGGCTGTCCGCCACTACGCTCGTGCCATGTAGAACAGTCGGCCAGGCATTCACACTCGCATAGTTTTATTATTATATCTGCACAAAAACACTGCATCACATGAACTCAAGTAAACTGATGCTGCTCTCTTCCGAATCATTGACCTATTACGTACTTGAGCGTAATATGCATAAAATTGATTACATGCAAGTTGTGCTCCAAAAGGCTGTGCTGTCGTTAACATGGTTAATGTAAGGCATTGTTTCAGTATTTGCTACATGAGTATGTAAGGCTCTGAAACATGTTCTGAGTAGTAACATGCTGAAGACCTTTTATTTGGGCTAATACAGCCTATGTCAAAATTCTACATAAGAAAGGCGTGCAGCATGGACAATAGTACTTCCATATGTATATAGGTTAGACAGTGACAGGTTAGCTTATGGAGAGTAAAGAGTTTGGACTGCGGAATAGGGTAATGACTACTAGGAAGTGGTTTTGGACAAAAAGACACAAATACAATGAATTTGTGATCTAATGACAATAGTCTAAAGTAAAATTATGACTGCACGTCACAGATACAAGGTCAAACTCTTTCCTGTATATACATGTACAACTGTGTTTAAACAATGTTGTACTTAATTTTGAATTACCATAAGATTTATGCAGTGATATGCTACACTATGCTGTAAGAATGCAGACATATGTTGCACATGTGATGAAATAATGCTTATATATGCTGCCCTAGGCTGAAATAATATGACCATATGCTGCACTGATGCATTTCTTGATTTAGAGCTTCGGTTTCAGTAGGCGAAAATTATATTTCTTTTTTTTTATATATATTTTTTTTGTTCAGTTTAACTTAATGGTCTTTGTTCAGATCTACATGTATGAGGTGAATTAGTAAGTAAAATTACACTTTTTTGGTAATGTTTTTCAACGGGACAAACAATCTAGAACTATCTGTGTACCGCCCAGTCATGCCAAAATGATGCTCACAGACAGGAAAGTCCCTCCTATCACAGACTGTCCCTAGGAAAGGCCCAAAATGGTTACACAAGACAAGTGGCCACTCAATAGAGGTCAAAGAAACATGCAAAAGACAGCACCATTTTCTGACAAATGTGGGTTCTCCATGCATGTATTTGTCTCTAAAAGAAGGGACGTGATACAGAGTGACCGATAGATAAAATGGTTTCCATCCAGCTAAAATGGTATTATCCTACAGCTTCGATAATTAATTCTTTGAAATAGGAGGCAGAAAGTTGTTTGCAAGTTGAAAATTTAATTGCCAAAACATGGCTCTCAGTGGAATAAAGATTAATTTGAGCGTGTGTATCTTTGTAACTCCATGGAATATCATCTGTACACTAGGGATAGGGAGTACTTCCAATCGGAGGACTCAAATCGGCAGGTTAATCAAGTTTTCTAAAATGACTAATGACCACAATGGCCTGCCATATCTATTTTCTGATATATTTATGCCCAACATATTTCTCCACAGACCATGACAAATAATTTCCATCTGAACTGGACCATTCAATTCTCTGAAGACATCAACAGAAGATGACCGCAGAGGAATCATCTTCCCCAGACTGTCTCGGCCACTGATAGGTGCTGGTTTTCAGTAATTAATTAGAATTGACTGCTGAGTTAATTCAGCGTGGAACTGATTTGTGTATTGCCATTCAGGCGCAGGGCATACTCTGTGCCTGTGCCTGCTGACCCTGACCTCTCTCACTCGATCCATATACTCTCTACATGTAACATTGCACTTAGTTTCACGTACATAAATTCCCATGATGTTTGCATTTCTGGCATTTAATTGATTTTTTAAAATTCCCACTACTTTGGGCATACATAATCAATCAATCAATTTCTTATTAAACCCATGTCAAAATACTATTTCATTACATTTCAATTTTGTGGGTTTTTTTTTTTTTTTTTTTACCATCTGTGAAATTGGTAAAAGTAAAAATATGGAGAAATTAAGTGCAATTTACAGCAGTACACTACCACAACAATGCAACTCACAAAACAAGCGGGCAAAGAGATTGCATGGTCGGGGGTTCGTGTATTGCCTGCAGGTCCCGCTCCCTCTATGGCAGACCGAGTGCGACATGTAAAACCCACTAACGTAGTTACATGACAATCTGTCACCTCCTTGAACAAAAGCTCTTTGTATATGTGTAACTTTACTGAATTCCCAAGTGATTACTTCCAGCTAATACATTCCAGAAAATATTTGAATCGTTACTGTGAAACAAGTGGCCACATGCACTGTCAGGGTTGTGGTGTAGTTTTCGAAAAATTTACGAGGTAATTTGATTTGCCTCCATGGACACCAGGGGTCCCTCCAGGTGGCTTCCATCAAGTGGCTCAGGGCAACAAATGAAAACATGAGGCAAACTGCTTGACTTATCTGTTTACTGCTTTCCCTGTCAGATATGTTTGATGGACATCAGTACAGCGTCCTCGTCTCAAGAGACCACTCCAATAGGACTGCTGTCCTGAAAAGCCACTATTTTCACTCGTTCAGTGCCAACTGCTACTAAAGTTAAACTACTTAAAATAAACTGCTCTGACTTATAATAAGGGTGCTATATTCAAGTTCCTTGTAAAAATACCTTTCATGCAAGTACCAGTTTGCCTGTAGCTACATAGAATATAATAGTCCAAGTCCACGGCTTTCCTCAGTGTACTTTGGGTGCATTCCACCCAAAGTGTGCCAAGGCAAGCTGTTGACTCAGTCAAAAATGTGTCACTGAAAGACTTAAGACCATTTGTCTGGCACTTGTTATGTTATCCGTACCTGCAATGGGAGACCACCTGTGTGTGAGAGACCATGGCTTGGCCACTGCTTGGGATACTCCTTCAAGCCAGGTTTTCACTGTACAAAAGTCCCTCTTTTCATAGACCACTCCACCGAGTGACCACCTGTCTTTTAAAAGCACATTAACCAGGTCCTGAAATCTTTTCTATCTTATTTTATGTCCAGTGTGAAGCCATCTGCTTTATATGAACACTTTTAGACCTGCCCTAGGGGTGGTCTATAAAAGAAGGGTTAGTTTTACTGCAATGCTGTCTGGATGGTATTTTTGTTTAACCCTTCCCTTTAACCCTTTCCTCTTTAAACCGGACAAAACTGACTGGTGGTCAAATGTCCTCTGCTTCAGTGTTTTCAACTAATTTCAACAGTAATGAAAAACAGTTTGAGAATTGTAGATAAGACCTATCAAGATCACATGCCCCAGATCAACAACTTTCCTCGGCATGGGTTGTACCCAACCCATGCCAAGGAAAGCTGTTGACTCAGGGTTAACCCAAGGGGGCAAAGGGTTAAAATAAGACTGCGTTAATAGCATGCCAAAGACAGCTGTTGACCTGGATCACGCTGTCTTGATATGTGTCATCTACAATTCTCAGTCAAATTGCTTTTCGTCACTGTTCAAATCAGTCAAAAACACTGAAGCTGATACTGGATCAACTCACCCTCCAGCTAGTTTTTGCCTGATAGTGGAATGAGTTAACTCTGTTTTGTTTTTTGTTTTTTTCTAAAAGAACATCTGACCACTTTAAGGGTATACAAGTATACTTTTCAAGGGCTTGTTCATCTGTTACAGTAGAGACATCTGTTTTACTTCTAACCTCTATTCCCTCTGTTTATTTCAAGGAATTCTTGCCAGATTAAAGTTCAGTTCCCAGAATCCAATATGGCATGGAAATTATGCAGGTACATTGTACTCAATCTCACTAAAATTAAAGCATGTGCTTAATCTCACTGTTGGCGTGGTTAAAGGGTCAATGATCACATTATCAACCTTACTATTCTAAACAGCCAATTACCACATGAAACCTGGCCCCAGTGTATCTGCATCAGTTTTTCCCACAAAAAAAAATTACCTGAAATGGTTGAGTTTTGTGTATGTCCTTTACTCCATTCTTCCTCAAGAGTTATACCAGTGACAAGTCAACAGCTTTCTTTGGTGATTGGGCTGACAGCGTGGTACAGAAAGCTGTTGACTCAGTCCTCTTTATGTACATAAAACAGTGTAGTACATAGCATACTGATCATCCAGTTTGGTCATTTTACTGGGTGGTGTGGTCTTTCAATGATATAAACCACAGAAATTGATTCCACTGGAAAACAAGAACATTTGTATGGTTACTGTATAGGGCCATTGTACTTCATTTATTGTGTTCTGTTTATGGTGTCACTTTGGAATAGGAAATGAAACCAGCAGTGTGTGGTAATATATTGTGTGCACACTGGCGTACTCTTGATAAAGAGACCATGTTTCTGCAATGAGAGAAATGCGGAATCAGTTAATTAAATGAGAATCTTAATTTCAGAAAAAGTGAACCATTTCCCCCTTCCCCTTTTTGGGGGGACCACAGAAAAGCTTTATTTCATATCATTTCATGTTCAAGTCAATCGCAGCCACTTCCATTGAGACAAACAATCACATGCAGAAACCTCTAGGAACAAACAAATTTGAATTTATCCAAATTACCCAATACAGGCAGGTAATATCATTGTGTGCAGAGCTCTTCTCACAATCTCTAATGATGGCCGTGCAAGAAACAAGGTGTCAACATTGTCAACTGTACATGGCAGGACCTAATAACATTGACAAATGCACACTCACAGCAACAAGCCACACAGCCAAGCATTAAATTTATGTCAGCAAAGATAAAATAAATCAAAGCTAATGGCACTGACAAAGACGACAAACAAACAAAACATTTTGAAGAGTAGGGAGCAAATGCATCACTTGAGCACGTGTTCGGTAAAATATGATCATACTCATTCCAAAACACATCTATGTAAAGTCAGTGTAGACTCAAACTCCAGTGGTGAATGGGAAAAAATGTTAATGGAATGGAATGGAATGGAAATCATCATCATCATCATCATCATCATCATCATCATCATCATCATCATCATCATCATCATCATCATCATCATCATCATCATCATCATCATCATCATCATCATCATCATCATCATCATCCTACAACAGTTGCTACTGCATGCTCCTTCCTTGCACAGGCATGGACCCTATGACCTTGAAAATGAGGCCAAGGTCATTAAAATATAATCAGGTCAAGAAATAGTGTCAATGTACAATGTCAGGTAAAAGAGAGTTTGAGATGGTCTGCAAATCACGGGATACTTTGCTGCTAGGATTCTGCAATGGACCGACAGTCAGACAAACTGAAAACAGTATACATGTTCCCCGGCCACCTTTGCTTCTTGGGGGCATAATAAACAGAAAGACATCAGATCTCCATGTTAACCAAGAATCAGCCACCTCACAAACACCATACATTTCTCCTGAATATAAGAAGTGCGTGGACTCAGCCCTCCTTACTTAATGTCCTGCCTAGCCATCTTCTTTTAATGTAGCATGTTTGTTGCACGATGCCAACGTGACACCTCTGTCATAAACCTATCACAATTGTACACACGGCTCTCGTGTTACCATATTCTAAATACTTGCGACTGACTGTGATAGTAGGGTAGCAACTGCAATGCCACTTTCGAAAAGAAATATGCAGCCAATATAATTAATGTTGAACTAGAAGCCCATCAGAGACTGAAAATCCCTCAGCCAAGGTTGGTAACTGGTAAATGGTACTTTAGGTGAAGACCATGTACCTGCACGTGAGACCCACCTCATTGTGAAAAAGGATCTGAAGTACACCCCAGACATAGGTGGCAAAAATATGGTGAACTTTGCTTGAATCTGCAAGCTCTTCTAGTATAAGCATGTAATTATACAGCTTAAGAATGCATAGGTGACGAAAGGTTTGAGGCATCCTTAGGACCAACTGTCATAAATAATTGATGAAGCTACATTCAATATTTATTTAAGTATTGTGTTAACGCCGTTTTGTTTTCAATGTAGTACTGTGACCTAAATATGTGACCTGGTGACCTACTTTTTAATAAGCACCTAAAATACCTGAATGGCTCCCTGTGATAAAGATTTCGTCTCTGCAAAGTGAGTACTTTTGGAATTACAGCATTAACAAGGCATGGATGGACGGACGTGTAGGTGATGACAATACTCCTCCAGTCTATATGGGCCAAGGGGTAAAAACTGATCAAAATATCCTTTTTTTTTTATTTGATTTGATTTTCAACGTGAAAGTTTCAAACACAGACAGCTTGAAAAATATGTCCCCCTTACGCAAAAGTCGCAACATTGCCAACACTGGCCACTGTGGTCGCTTGTTTAAACAGTACACAGATGGTTGGACCCGCTGCCTTTTGTTTCATTTTCGAGCTCACATTGTAACATTTCAATTTGCGCCTGAGCTAACATACAAAGCCATTGCCAGACACTTGTAAAGGTACCAGACTAGTTATACGCTACGCACAACAACAAAATATATCCACTCCGTAGGCTCTCCTCAAACAGGCTGATCAAACACATTAACTGGCAACAGTAATTTCCATGTGGCCATAGGAAAATGGTTGGCGCCGTCCGATGCAGACCTAATGAACATGTCAGTTTGTATGTTTTGTTCCAAGCCTGTATATTTTAAATTCAACTGCTGCATTTCCTACTAAAAAAGGCTTCAGGCGTGCAGCAGTACTTTAACCCTTTTGCCCTTGAATTCCACATGAGACTACTTGCGCCCAACCCATGCCAAAGGAAAACTGTTGACCTGGAGCATGCTATCTTGGTAAATCGTGCCTGCCATTCTCATTGAAATTAGTCAAAAACATTAAAGCAGACGACATTTGACTGACCACTTTCCTGTCTAAACAGCACACTGCCATACTTTGGCAAGTCTGTATTTCTGGCAGTAGAAAATGCAGTTAAAATATAGCAATTTAGCCATAACATCTTCAATTTCAAAAACAAGACCAATGGCCCTCTATTTGATCACAAGAGGCTGACTAAAAGACAGGGATGATGGCTGCTCTTGGTCTGACTACACAGTGTTTTACATGTGCAATAGCCATGATGAGTAACTTTTGGAGGGAGTGATGATACCTGATGTGCCTTGCCATTATCATCTTGTTTACTTTTAGAAGAACTGAAGGAGTTTTGTTTTGTTGTTGGGGTTTTTTGGTGCTTTTTTTTTTTTTTTTTTTGTAATATACAATATATTTGGATGAAGTGTTTCCGAATGTGCATTGTTTTCTTGTGTGTTTTTAGAGGAACTGTGAGAGATTTTTAATTCTGTCACATATGTACAATATTTGGATGAAGGCATTCCCTGTGTCATGTCTCCTGATGGAAGCCGGGGGACATATTGTTTTAGTGCCCGTTTCTTCTGATACTTCTTGTTGTTCAGGTTCTTCGACACTTGGTTTCCGTGCGATAATTCTTGAAGGACTTGACAGAATTTGATAAAACTTGGTAGGATTATGTATCTAGGCAAGACCTAGGGTGGAATTGTATTTGGATGACCGTGAGTGAATTCTCAAGGTCACAGGGTCACTTATGTGAAATTGGTTTCCGTGCGATAAGTCTTGAAGAACTTGATGGAATTTGATGAAACTTGGTAGGATTATGTATCTAGGCAAGACCTAGGTTGGAATTGTATTTGGATGACCTTGAGCGAATTCTCAAGGTCACAGGGTCACTTATGTGAAATTGGTTTCCGTGCGATAAGTCTTGAAGAACTTGATGGAATTTGATGAAACTTGGTAGGATTATGTATCTAGGCAAGACCTAGGTTGGAATTGTATTTGGATGACCTTGAGCGAATTCTCAAGGTCACAGGGTCACTTATGTGAAATTGGTTTCCGTGCGATAAGTCTTGAAGAACTTGATGGAATTTGATGAAACTTGGTAGGATTATGTATCTAGGCAAGACCTAGGTTGGGATTGTATTTGGATGATCTTCAGCTAATTCTCAAGGTCACAGGGTCACTTATGTGAAATTGGTTTCCGTTCGATAAGTCTTGAAGAACAGGATGGAATTTGATGAAACTTGGTAGGATTATGTATAAAGGTAAGAACAAGGTTGAGATTGTATTGGGTGACCTTGACCTAATTCTAAGGTCACAGGGTCATTTGTGTGAAATTGGTTTCTCTGCAATAAGTCTTGAAGAACTTGATGAAAATTGCTAGAGTAATGTATCTTGGTGAGAGCTAAAATAGGACTGTAATTTTCAAGCAAACTTGGTCATTGTAATTTGTTATCACCTGTAGCTTATTCAGAGACGTAAGTGTTCCACCTGGAGACATTTGATTTTCTGTTGGAAAATCAGTCTGTTCTAGTTTTTTTTGTTTAGTAGATTTAACCCACCCCCCCTCCTCCTCCTCCTCCTCCTCCTCCTCCTTTTGGAACTTGTTCCAGTTTTCATAGTTTTCTAGTAGACGTAACACTAATATTAAAACAATGAAAGCTTCATTTACAGTCAGATAAGTTGTACACATTACACATTAATTGGATACCTACCCTGTTACCTCAGCTGGCTCACAACAGCCAGGTGTCCTCAAATGTTGCTTTTGTATAAGCAGTTCACATCAATCTTCTCATAAACCGCTAATACTCTCAGAGATATTTGCTGATGAGACATACATGTATCAAGACCATATGATACAGGTCAACAAACCTTGCCGAGGACAGCTGTTCACCTTAGGCAGTGTTGTTTCAGTGCCTGGTAAAATGTTCCTTGTGGCTCTATTGCCTGGCTTTATATGTACATGGTTAAAAGCTACATGTACATGACTGATCATGACTGTCCCCTGATGTGGTGACATCTGGTGGCTCTTGTGCCTCTGGCTTTGTATGCACAGTGTTCCCTTTTTATAATACCCCTCATTACAAGGTGGTTTCTGATATACACGGTGGGTACCATGGTTCCCACCAAAATACTTTTCCCATTACTTCTATGTTAAAAATCCCTCTGTTATAAGGCAGTTTTGCTATAACGAGGTATACCCTGTGGCCCCAACACCAGCATTATAAAGAGGAAGCACTGTACATGTTAAACGCTACACGAATGTCCAAGTGGTGACATCTGCTGGCTCTTGTGCCTCTGGCTTTATATGTAAATGGTTAAAATCTTAATGGATGACCAAGAATGTCCACCAAGTGGTGACATCTTGTGGCTCGAATGCCTCTAACTTTTTATGTACATGGTTAAAAGGGTACATGAATGTCTACCAAGTGGTGACATCTGGTGGCCCTAGTGATCGCTAGCTTTATATGTACATGGTTAAAAGGTGCATCCATGGGCAAGCATGTCCACCAAGTAGTGACATCTGGTGGTTGTAGTCCCACATGCAGCTTTGTTCATGGCTGTTACTACAAGGTCAAACCTTGAAGGTCACAAATGAAGCACCTGGTCACAGGACAATTAGCACCAACATGTTCATCTTTAAGCTGCCTGAAGCCTGAGTGGCATAATGACCTAGGCAACATATTCAAGATCTATATCTGATCCTGGTTCTTATCACTGAGCCTTCAGCAAAAGACATGGTGCCACTCACTGTGGGTTTACAAATGAACTTTTGCCTATTGTCAAAGTACGGTGGCTTACTGTGTATACACAGAACCCTGCAGCTCTTCTACGTGGGGTGCCTCGCCCCTTCGCCTGCTAATAGTGATGCTTGCAGTTCTCCACTCTGTGTCTGTGCCCACACAGTTCCACTAAAAGGAAACTTTGATCATCTTTCTAGTGACCCCTCTTCCATACATGTAGGCCATTTCCATCCCTGCAGCAAGTGTCTTCACCACATATCTTTGCACTGTCAACTTGTGAACTGTCTTTACTGATCATGAAGCTCTGACAAGACTTTCTTTTTATAGAAACTGATTTCTGACGGTTCCTGTGTGAGTGCCACATGGACCCTGCATTAACTCATTCCATACCAGTCCCTGATTTTTCCGTATATTTACCTAGATTTTAGACGACAATTGCATACTTAAATTCTTCATGAAAAGAGCTTTCATTCAAATACCAACAAGCCTACATGTATATTCTGAAGTCAGTAGTTCTGGCACTGCCTGGCAAGTCATGCTGCAGCTGCCCTTGGGGCAGCTGCAGCATGACTTGCCAGGCAGTGCCAGAACTACTGACCAAGGCCTGTCACCATAGTATGCCCATGTATGCATTTATTTTCTCCACTAAATGTACCTTGTATTTTCTAAACTCCATGTGCCCTTTGAGCTTCTCAGCTACATGTACATATACATATGCCTTGTATTTTCTGTCCTGTGTGTTCATTGTAGTTTCTCAGCTACAGGTGCACCATATTTTTCAGCCAATGCACATTATTTTCCAGCAACATTTGCAATATATATTTTTTTTTCAGCTGCATATGAATACATGAATTGTTTTCTCAGCCACATGTGCATTGTATTTTCTCAGCTACACATACCTTGTATTTTCTGAGCTACATTTAGATTATTTTCCAGATACATGTTGCACATGTACATGTATACATGTATGTATTTTCTCAACTAGATTGTATACATGTGCACTTTATTTTCTCACACCGTTACAATGGCAACCCACCTTGGAGACTGAGTTGAACCACCTTGATCAATATCAGACTTTTCAAACTTTCTACACTTAAAGATTACAAAAGCTCTGTACAATTTGATATCAAAGACAAAATCCCACTGATGAGCCAGCCCTAAATCTAAATACCCGGTACACAATTATTTTCTAATGTAACTCCAAAGTTGGAAGAGTCGGTAAGTGCCTCATATGCATGCTGCGGAATTAATTCTGGTCCATAATGGAACCATTAATCAATTACGGTCTAGTTATCTTGTAAAATTTAGTAATTGCATCAAGCACAACAAACACCATCAACGTCAACAAATTATTTTGCCGCTTTGAACTTGTTTTCAGCACACCTGCAAAATCAAATCAAAGTAAGTAAAAAAATCCTCGTGAACAAACTGGATACCTCCTGCTTTGAATGCACCCATGCTAGTCCTGTGACCTTGAAAATGAGGTCAAGGTCAAAATATTATGAAGAAAGAAAACAGTGCAAAGTGGCCTGTGCATCATGAGGTATTGCTCTCAAGGATTCTGCAATGGACAGATGGCAGAAATGATAGCCAGACAAGCTGAAAACAAAAGTATTACCCCAAACTTTGTTTGTAGGCGGCATAAATACAGTGAAGACTCGTAATAACGACAACACCAGTTCCCTAAGAAATGTGTCAGATAACTGAATATGTCACATAAATGAATCAAATAACAAAGAACACAAACTTTTTCCCAGGAAGATTTGTGTCATTATATCGAATATGTCGGATATCTGAGTGTCGCTATAATGAGGTTTCACTGTATATCAATATTTTCTATCAGTGAAAAAATGACGGTTCACCTAATTTCATCAAATTGACTCATTTAAATTATCCAGCATTTTCAAGGTGCAAAACGTCACCTAATATCACCCACAATTACAATGCACCAGAGTCCCTGGTTTGATGCGCCCTCTTCCTTGGACAAACTAATCTGGACAATAATGGGTGGCTAAGTGGCGTCATAAGATATCCCTAGCTACTTTCTGTATCATTACATTGCAGCATTGGATAGTGTTCAATCCACTTCAAAAGCCAGATTAGTTTTTTTTAGCACTCACAGGTATCATACAAAAACAAATCTCAATCGCCAGATTCTCATGACAACTAATTTCTAGGCTGAATTGTTTCGCTGCTGCAAGCAGCGAGTCTCACATAGGCAATTCTCTGGTGCTAGAGACACAAAATACAAACTCACCCCCATTTTCAGTTGCTGTTCTTCCATCAATATAAATGTATTTCAACCAAAGTAAATATACCTATCCTATTTCCTGTAAAACAGGGCTCTATATTTTATGATCCACTAGGCATATACCGGAACTTTGGCAGTGAAATCACATTTCAACAATCACTAAAGAAATGTTTTATTTCTAAACACAAACACCAGTGCATGAGAACAAGTTGCTGACTTGTATGACATTTGAAGTTTATTGCACGAGTTTCCATGTATTTCCTTCTTTCTCAGTCGTACCCTTTCAACTGTCTGTTATTTCTGTCATCAGTCTGTACAACCGTCATGCTCTCTGACAACACAAGAGAACAGTCTATGTATTGCCATCCCAAATGCATCTTGATTGCTATTTGTAATGAATTTATTTACATTGAAACAATTAGAGAACAGGGCTGCCCCTTAAAAAATGTCTTGTTCATAAAGACCGTGATGGAGACAAGTTTACAGAAGACACAACATAAATAGACTAATTTACTGAATACAGTGGTACCTGCTATTTAAGACCACCCCTACAGCCAACAAAAAGTGGCCTCATACTGCAGGTGGTCTTAAATTGAAGGTATAATTAACATGTAAATACAGCAGAGGGTCGTGAAAGAGTGGTCTTAAAAAGACATGCGGTCTTAAATTGGAGGTGGTCTTTAGAGCAGGTACCACTGTAGTAATACCTCAGAAACAAAGTTTTCCTGAGATATACTGTTTTCTTTCCATTACCATTTAACAAAACATTCACCCATTCAGTTTTGAGCGCCTTTTTTTTTTCAAAAACGGCTAAGTCTTGCAAATATTTGATTCTTATATATTCAGAACCAGACATAGGCCCATAGATCTGTGGTCTCTTTCTGCTGGCATATCCTCACACCTTAAAAAAAAAAAAAAATGGTGATTCATTGTCACCCTCTTAAATTCTGTCGGAACTTTTGACAGGTATAAAATGTGCCAGTGTTACCCAATATTTGGGCCCCCGAATGGATGGGCTCCCGGGTCCAAATACAATGAGGTTTTGACTGAATAATCATCTGAACATTAACATCCATGACCTTGTCAAAATATTACTAAACTAATTGATTCCAAGAATAGGATTTACTTTTTGGACTTAAATGGAGCATAAATGTAGGCTCCTAAAAGCACACCTCAATCTTGCATTTAAGTCCTCTGACTATAGCAACAGCTCACCTACAGCTCACCTAGAATGATTTTAGGTAAGCTATTTCCAGCTCACCATCAATTTTTAGATGTGAAGCCCTGTTCTATTCTCCATTGATACTGACAACAAAGCACCCAGATCTTTGCAACATTTCTGCTTCATAGTAGTTCCTTTTTTATGTGGATTACCAGGCAAAGGTCACATCCCCACCAGATGATACATTGTCATCCAACTAGCTGCCCCCCCCCCTTCCCCATCATTGTATTTCCCAGAAAGACCGAAGACCCCAGCAGTGCTGTCCAGCTGAAAATATCTGTAGCAAAATTTTCTGTCCTTGTAGCATTTTTGCCACTTTTTTACACAAGAAACACTTATTTTTGAGAAAATCTGTAGCAATTTTGAAGAGCTTTGTAGCAAAATTTTGCTACAATGCTCCAGTTGGACAGCCCTGCCCAGTCCTCAGTAATGCAGCACTTGTCTGCTGTATTGGGGTTGCCCTGTTGCTGGAGTTTTAACTCTTTCAGTGCAAATCACAATTACAGTCAATCTACTTCAGTCAAACTAGTCTGAATTATCATCCGGATCCCAGATTAGAATCCTCATAGAAAGACCTTTCTTTAAAGTACCAGTATGCCTATAGTTGCAGAGAGAATACCCCAGGTCAACAGCTTTTCTTGGCACGCATTGCAACCAATGCGCACCGAGAAAAGCTGTTGACTCAGTCCAAAAATTTGGCACTGGATGAGTTAACTGTATCGCCTCCTGACTAGAAATCTAAGATGGATGCATCCTGTTTACATGGAAATAATCAAAGTTCTTCATGAACATCATCAAACACAAATGGGAGTAAGTCTGTAGGGCATAAAACACCAGGGTAGAAGGTCACAGGGAGGGAAATGTATTTACTTTCTAATAAACTTGATAAACACAACATATATCTTTATGTTGTCATGTCATCAGCATTACCTGTATCAACTTTTCATACATATATTAGTTCCTACTGTGAAACCATCTGCCTTTTAACTCTTTCAAGTGTGACTGAAAGTTGAAGAAAAAAAGATGAACTGCTCTGAATCATATCAAGATGATAGCTATAGATTCTGGTCCGTTGTAAACAACCTTTCATTCAAGCAGCAGCATGCCCACAATTACAAAGAATAGTCCAGGTCAACAGCTTTCCTTGGTGCACATTGGGTGCACTCTGCCTAAAGCATGACGAGGACAGCTGTTGACTCACTTTAAAATGTGGCACTGAAAGAGGTACAAACACAGTTCTCTCTCTCTCTCTCTCTCTCTCTCTCTCTCTCTCTCTCTCTCTCTCTCTCTCTCTCTCTCTCTCTCTCTCTCTCTCTCTCTCTCTCTCTCTCTCTCTCTCTCTCTCTCTCTCTCTCTCTCTCTCTCAATGCAGCTGATATATATATATATATATATATATATATATATATTATTTAGATTGTTGCCCTGAATTAAATGTACCATTTTTGTTTAAACCTGGATTTACATATCATTTTACCTGCACCCAGGTGAAAGACTAAAAGCATGCAGCGCCATAAATATTTTATACACTAACACCTCAATGTACATGTGCTACACTTCTCATTTTACAACCACATGCATGTCTGGGATGTAAATATTTTCATATGTGCAGATAGATAACTGAAGTCTACATAGTTGTAGCTGAGGTCATGCATCTGAAATATACGTATGTATCTACATTATTTCACCATCATGTACATCATGTTTGTATATCTATCTTTTACTACCTTATCTTGCAGACAGTGCTTAATAAAGGTTGTCCCAAAAGTCTCGGCAACTGCCTCTCCATTTAAACAGTTTTACACATATAACATGTAGTACATATTGTTCATGTTCACAGGAGTCCGTAAGGTTTCTGTACCAGCTGAACCTCCACATACAGCTGGCAGGTGCCTGGTGCCCCACAAGATGCACCTCTTGTGTCTGAATGCAACACCTTTAACACCTTTTGACTGCACCAAAACCCCAGATTTGACAGTCAGGTACTTTTGCCTCATTCAAAAAAGTCTGTGCTCATTCATAATGCTTAACTCATTCCATACCAGTCCCTGATTTTTCCATATATTTAAGGTTGATTTAAGACGACAAATGCACATTTAAATTCTCCATGACAAGAGCTTTTGTTCAAGTACCAACATGCCTATAGTCTTAAGTCAGTGGTTCTAGCACTGCATGGCAAGTCATGCTGCAGCTGCCCTTGAGGGAGCTGCAGCATAACTTGCCAGGCAATGACAGAACCATTGACCAAGACCTGTCACCATAGTATGGAATGAGTTAAGTCATGCATTCATTATCATTATGCCAAAGTCATGCATTCATCATGCTAAGGCCATGCAGTCATCATACTGTCTAAATGCATTCAATGCTAAAGACATGCATTCATCACACTGATGTCATGTAGTCATTTTGTTGAAGCCATGCAGTCATTGTGCCAAAGCCATGCATTCATCATGCTATAGCAATGCTGTCATCGTGTTGAAGCCATGCATTCATCATGCTAAAGCCATGCATTATCATGCTGAGGCCATGTATTCATTATGCTAAAGGCACACACTGATCATGCTGAAGCCATGCTTGCATGATGCGGAAACCATTGTTTTGCTGTGCCCACATATTACTTTCTTTTCCAACATCCCAGTCACAATCTTCGACAAAACTTTCAATCAATATGTAGTGTTGCAAGATGCCTAACCTATTGGGATTACAATTACCACATGAGATCAACATATAAAATCAAGGTACAAAGATGCATCTTTGACTAAAAGGAAGCCATAAAGCCACAACCTCTCGGTCAACACCAACATAAACCATTCACTTGTATCGAAGAAAAGAAAAGTGGGATTCCTTTTTGGGTAGTGGGTAGGTCATATACTGTATCAGTCCTAGAACTAAATCTAATGGCAAATTTGGGAGTTGAAGAAAAATGATTGACCTTTGGCTTATCAAGAGACAAAAAGAGGACGTCTGCTTGGTCCTCTCTACAGTACCATTGTACTGTAGTTCTAGAAATTTTCGCACGTGTTTAATTCACACAAACTCATTTTTTTTTAAATTACAGAATTACAGCGTATTTTAATTTCACACAATCCAATGGCATACAACATAGTGAAATACAATGCAACTTATTTTTGCACATTTTAATTTCGCACTTTGGGTGGTGGCCGAAAAAGTGAGAAATTAAATTGAGCACAAAAATTTCTAGAACTGCAGTATAGTGAAACCCCATCATAACAGCACTCAGACATCCAACGTATTCACTTAATGACAAAAGTTTTGAGGCTTGAAGTCAAATTCCTTTGTTAGCTGGCTGATTCATCTGACATATTCAGAAACACTTTGCTGGGCAGAGACAATGTCATTACAACAAGGTTTTACTGCAACTAAAGCAACATGACTAGCTGAGCAGACTTAATTGTAAGTCACTCAACGTGACCAGACTAGCTGAGCAGACTTAACTGTAAGTCACTCAAGGTGACTGTAAGACTAGCTGAGCAGACTTAATTGTAAGTCACTCAGCGTGACTAGACTAGCTAGCAGACTTAACTTTAAGTCACTTAGCATGACTAGAATAGCTGAGCAGACTTAACTGTAAGTCACTCAAGGTGACTAGACTAGCTGAGCAGACTTAACTCTAAGTCACTCAACATGACTAGACTAGCTGAGCAGACTTAACTGTAAGTCACTCAAGGTGACTAGACTAGCTGAGCAGACTTAACTGTAAATCACTCAACATGAGCAGCAGCCATACAGCAAAAACACCAAGAAAAGTGATAAAACAGGAACTATGGTTCAAAGATCACACGACAGTGTGGCTGGTATTTTCATTCTAGTTAATTTTGGTATGGTACCCTTTAAGGGAAAACCGCTCCACCTGATAAACTGATTAGATATGGTTTCTTACATCTTATTTTAACAGTTTGGTGGGGGCAAGTGCCCCAACAAATTAAACCGTTTCTTCCATCTCATTTAAATAGTTCATGATAAACTAATTAAATGGTTTCCTACATGTCATTTTAACAGTCTGGTAGGGACAATGGGGGAAGGTGGAGGGAAACTTTGAAGCTTTCTCCAAGCTTCCGAAACTTAATACTGAGATGAGAACACAAATGTAGCAAAACAGTTCAGCTTTGAAGGATGAACAAAGTGACACTAATTAATTATGCACGTTACATCATGACTGGCCAGTGATTGGTCTTGAGGCAAACAAATTTAATGGGCCAAGGAAAAACGGGGGGGGGGAGAAGCGAATGTGCAGGCACAGAATACATCACCCACTTGGCGTGTGATTTTATGTCAAGGACAGTCAATGGCATGTTGGTTTGGGGTTACATCTTACCTGTAACATGATGCCTGTCATTAAATTCTACCAAACAGCTGACCCCACCCATCTCAAAACATTACAGTTGACAAGCTGACACGAAACATTGCAATTCTGGCTGGTGACAGGCACCCAGGACCGTTCACAATGAGTGACAAATAAGGCTAAGTTGTTGTTAACTTTTCTCATTGCCACTTTTGACCAAAGTTGCAATGTTTTGAATTTACATGAAAATACCAGATTCATATATTTTTTTTTTTTTTTGGTAAACCAACATTTTATTCAAGTATCAGTATGCCTACCGTTACTGTTACAGGGAACATCAGGGTTTCCGCCAAAGAGTAAAAAGGGTAAAATAGCATACCCTAAATAATATGAAGGGTACTTTTGCTTACCCTAAGGTTTTAGCAGGAAAGAACAATTTTAGCATATATTACCCAGAAATACCCCATAAAGTCTTCATGATTAGAATTTTTACTTGAGAATATGAATATTTGAGTAGCCTAAAATTTCATTATGGCAGAAACCCTGAACATGCAAATGGTCACATGCAACAGCTTTCCTTGGCAAAGGTAAAAACTAACACTCTCTCCCACCAGGTTTTAACCCTCCAAAGACCATGGCACCATGTTATAAATCGTAGATTTACAGCTGCTTATACATGTATAGGTCAACTTGTTCATAGGGTGAATGTCCCTCTTTTTCTTTGCATGGAGGTAAATTCTCTCACTTTATTTTTCTGTGGTGTTTATTTTACTAATTTAAAAATACCAGAAACAAAGTACATACATCTAGGCCCACAGTTACAATGTGACCAGCAACTTTTCATACATGACTATGGATTCTCAGTCAAACAAAAGCAGGTTTATAAAACACTAAATAAATGAGCAAACACTGGCTAATACCAACATAAAGTATGTGTATTTCAATCACAAGTGTCTTGTCTCAGAGTTGGTACATGTCATTATCTTTACGTGTCATCTCCACCAGACATCAAAATAGTTTTGTACCATATAGCTGTCCAGTTTCCAGCAAGCAGACCAATTCCCTAGTAAGTGTCTTGCTGCCAACCTGTACAGCCATCACCGACAAATATATACAGACATATGACACTGAACATAATTGCTTGAGGCTCAGATGCCAATCACAGAGAAATACAATTCCATGTTTTCCCCCAAAGGAGTCCTCGTGCCTGAACTTGTACATGCAGAATGAAAGTTTCATAAAGCAATTTTGTCCTGAGCTAATGAGACAATAAAGGGAGAATTTCTATTACACATTTACAGAATCACCTGTCCAAGGAGTCTATTAACACCTGCACTTTCTGATAAAAAGTTCTTTATTTTATGTTGTCCATACAACCTCATTGTTAATGCCCTGATTGGTTGCCTCTATTCTCTTCTCTTCTATTCTATCCTATCCTATCTAATCTTCTCCTACTCTATTAATACTCTACTCTATTTACTTTATACATTCATTAATTCATTTCTATTCTATTCTCGCCACTCAATTCTATTTTACTTTATTTTATTCACTCACTAATTATTCAGTTCTATTCTACTCTTTTCTAATATACTCTATTCTATTTAACTTTATTTATTAATTCATTTATTTATATTCCATTCTATTCTATTCTATTCTTCTCTGTCCTGCTTTACTATATTTTATTCATTCATATTCCATTCCATTCTATTCTATTCTATTTTATTTTATTTATTAAGTTATTTTGTTTATTTATATTCTCCTCCTCCTCCTCCTCCTCCTCATCGTTGTCATCATCATCATCATCATCATCATCATCATCATCATCATCATCATCATCATCATCATCATCATCATCATCATCATATTTAATACTTATAGTGTTTATGATTTCATTGCCCTGCACGTAATTTTGCAACATTCATATTTCCAAAAGCTGACTTCAAGCATTACTTGCAAGACCAGGTAAAAACCACAGAGTTTAAATTATACTGATTTGCACAGTTTGCATTTAAAACAAAATTTTTTTTTTGTGTGTGTGTGGCAAATATGAATATGCTATTTATGCTCAATCACCATTACTCTTATGTCAATGTACATACATCGACCCTATGTGATCTTTACTGTAAACTGTTGATATACTGATAAAAAATTACCAAGATTTAATAGTTTTTCCCCAATGTAAATAGGCTGGCACTAACTTTTCATTTTTGTATTGCTATCAGTTGACAGTGTCTACATTATATGTTAGATTATGCTTACACAGATCAATGCCCAATTACAATTTGAAAAATTACCCAAACTGACAGATTTTCTCGTGCAAATATATCTGCATCAACGTGTCTTCTGAAATATTTGTTCTCAGCATCACATGTGCATTTATAATGGATTGAACAAGTCCAATGGACAACAGATCTATTGCTGAATAAATACAAGTTCCTTAAAAAATATACTCCTGCATCTCTTGGCATTTCAGAATGGACAGTAACAAGTTCACAGAATGGACAGAACAGAGTTAACAGAATGGACAGTACAGAGTTAACAGAATGGACAGTACAGAGTTAACAGAATGGACAGTAAAGAGTTAACAGAATGGACGGTACAGAGCTAACAGAATGGACAGTAAAGAGTTAACAGAATGGACAGTACAGAGTTAACAGAAACAGCAGTAACGAGTTAACAGAATGGACAGTACAGAGTTAACAGAATGGACAGTAACGAGTTAACAGAATGGACAGTAAAGAGTTAACAGCTGCAGAAGTCAGGCTAAACTCGTTCATTGCAAATTTCTGCAAAATTGACATGCTCAGAATTTACATAACAATACCAGAATCACATTCTGTGAAAAACAACCTTTCATTCACGTGCTAGCATAACTACAGATGCAGAGACAGTAAGAATGGTCCAGGTCAACAGCTTTCCTTGGTGCACCTTGGATGCATTGGACCCAAAGCATGCTGAGGAAAGTTGTTGACTTAGTCAAAGTTGGTACAAAAACAGTTAACAAAACAGAACCAGATATAATGGAACTGACTGGAAACAAATACCTAACCGTGCTCCATTGTAGATTATTGAATATTCTACCAACAAGGGCATCAAGTGAACTAGCACCACAAACACATGTTGATTGGAGAATGGATGTACATGTATGCACATAACAGAGACATTGCACTGTGTTGATGCTGGAGCAGGCCACAAACAAACAGGTGTACAAACAGTGTTTACTGTTGCTTTTTATGGTCTCAAGGATGAAAAACAGAGCCCGTTAACAAATAATTTTGTCACATGCTTTTAACCCTATCCCCTTTCAAGCTGTCAAACCCACCTGGTGGTCAAATGTCACCCGTTTCAATGTTTTGGACTAATTTCAATAGAAATGACAATATAATTTGGATGACAGTTGTAGACATGATCTCTATCAAGATAACATTCCCCAGGTCAACAGCTTTGCTAAGCATGGGTGGGGTGCCTAGCCCATAGAAAAGAAAGCTGTTTACTCACATCTTAGTTCAAGACTAGTGACATATAAGCAAAAACATATGACCATGACTAGTGACAGGTGCAAAAACATATGACCAGGACTGGTGACACAGAGAGACATGTATGGGTAATAGGCTCCGAAACATGTTCTGAGTAGTTATCTGCTGAAGACCCTTTAATTTATTTGGGCTAATACAGCCTATGTCAAATTTTACAGAGGTGGGTGTGCAATATGGACAATAGTACTTCCATATGTATATAGGTTGGAAGGGACAGGTTAGCTTATGGAGAGTAAAGAGTTTGGACTGCGCAATAGGGTAATGACTACTAGGAAGTGGTTCTGGATAGAAAGACACAAATACAAGCAAAAACATATGACCAGGACTCGTGGCAAGCACTTGGTCAGAAATTGACAGGATTTACTCAATTATTGCACACCTGATTCATTCTTTTGAAACATAATCTAACAGTTGACAACTAAATAAAACTTGATTTTTTGGAGACTTTCATAGCGAGGAGTAGGGGTCATCATGGAGTTTGTTTTACACTTCTGATACAGGATGTCCATTGTTACAGACTACTTGTTAGGAATTCCCTAGGTTTAGACAGGTGTCTGGCTGTAACTGTTTATTTTATAATCACTGAGACTGAATATATAGCCCCAGTTTGTTTCTACCTCAGTTACACACTGGCAGGTGGTTGGACTAATGTGACCTATCCAGCTAGAAAGGGTACATGTATCTTAAATCAGGGTTCATCAAATTATTCTAATCTGAACTTGTTCTTTTCCATTTAGTATTTATGTTTGGTTTGATAGGTATTCTGTATTCATGTTGAAGCTCTGCATTTATAAGCAAAACTTCACTTACTTAGCTAATTCATCATTTGCCACATTCCTATTTATTCTTTATTATGTGGGTTGTCTTTGCTGAGTATTTAGCTTAGACAAGGTGCTGCTACACAGAGACATGTATGGATACAGGCTCCAAAACATGTTCTCAGTAGTTACCCACTAAAGACCCTTAAATTTATTTGGGCTAATACAGCCCATGTCAAAATTCTACAGAAGAACGTGTCAATAGTATTTCTATGTGTATATAGGTTAGACAGTGACAAGTTAGCTTATGGAGTGTAAAGAGTTCGCACTATGGAATAGGGTAATGACTACGAGGAAGTAATTCTGGGCGAAAGACACAAACACAAAACTGTGAAAAGACACTAGTCCATTAGTATTCCTTTTTTCTAGCTATTTTCTCATATTAGAAATTTATACACGTATGAAAGCATTTCATTGTGTGCAAAAAATTTTCTGATACGTACTGTGATCATTTAATTTGTATGACAGAACAAGCCATATTTTTAAAAAATCTATCAGTGTTTTTCCACTTGGAAACAGCTCATACAAAGTTAATCTCTGAAAGCAGGAATAGTCTTAATTTCACCTTAAAGAAAAAAATCATCACTGAAAGACTTCAAAACAAATGCAAAAATCCAGGTAAGTTAAGATGCCAGGTATTTTGCTGGGTGGCGCGATCTTTACTGCCAAAAAGCTAGGGATTTAAAGGTCATCTGCTTCAATTATTCTTACTCTCAATCTAAGTACTACTGCAATGCAATTTGAATTGTAACAGCAGAATAACCTATCAAAATGGCATACTCCAGGGCCCAGTTTCAGCTTTCTTTGGGGAGAGGAAGGTGCTTAATTAACCATCTTAATTTAAGGGAGAGAGGGTTAATGCCATCATGGACCGTCTAGTAGCTCCACGATGCCATGAAGTACATGCCAACCAGGTCCATGGCCAGGAAGCCTCAACCACAATAGTGACCAGTTGAGATTTGCACATGTACAGTACATGTACATTGTATGCCTGATGCATTTCATCATTTCTGAGGCTCACCGGGGACTGGTTGTTAGTGTTGATGAGCTGAATGTTAATTGTTCCCCCTACTACTTATATATACTACAGAGCAAAAAAGGACCTTTTAACGTATATATATATGGCCTGTATATTTGTCTGTGCCACATAATCCATCTGCTGTTAATCACATTTTATAATTATCTCGATGTATGAATGCTCTTCCCCGATTCCGGGGGGTTGAAATAAAATATTATTATGATGAGGTTACACTGAATACCAGATTAATGTTGAGTGACAAATACCTCAGCACGTTTTTAATGTATACGGGCTCACATTGAGTACCAGATTAATGTTGAGATTACAGTCAATCTTGAAATGTTATTATCACATGCACAGTATACACTGTACATGTATGTGCATAAATCAAGTGTCTTAGGTCAAAAAAACATCGTAGTTTGTGAATGGAAGACCCTTTCTATGAATATGTATTTTTTTCAGTGGAGAATCTGAGCTTATCGTAACTATAGACATGGGGAAACATAGTCACTATGTACAATTAGCATTTTGTATAGAAGTATGGATAATAAAATGAACGAGCCACTATCAACAGAACTTTTTTCTTTCTGCCAGGACCATAAACAAGCTCTGAATGCTCAGCTGTAGGAAGGGTAGAAAGCAGGTAACACATAAAAAAATTACTGTGCAACAAGTTGACGGATGTTTCTATCCTCTATAATGCACAACTGCAGGACAAAAGAGAGAAAAAAAAAATGCACACATTTATGTCGACACAGCACTAATTTCCATGGATGATTTATGACCAGATGTCTATTCTACAGAGTCAGTTGTACGTATATCTACATCAATCATTCAAAAATGTTTATAGAATTTTGTAAATGGTACATGTATGCTCAGAATTCACTATAGTTATAAATAAGATTGATGCTTATAGCATATTTCTACAGTGAAAGAAGTCTCTTTGCAAGGTAGTCGTACACGGTTAAAAAAAGAAAAAAAAAATTGGGAGACTTGAATGCAGTCTTTAATGGACCAATGGTTGGAAATCAAAGGCTAATTTTGATAGCTGTAATCTTAACTTCCAGATGATTTAACTGTCTTATTGGCTTCAGAATGTAGATTGCCAGAAAGAAGCCCCACCCTTATAAACATAATAATTAAAACAAAAGGCCCGTGGGTCTAATGCTCTGCTATCACCGTGGCTACATTGCACCTCTTCATTTCAAAGCTGCGAGTCCTCGAGTGGCTTCTGAACATATAAAGCTTATATAGATTTAGTGTGTAATATGTTAACCAGATGGCACTTCTCTCCACATGTAATCATAGCTTGTTTGTGCAATTGCTGTGATAGATATTCTTGCATGTGCCAAGACAACAATGATTAACTATATGTCCTGAGAGAACTTGGGACAAAAGATCAAGGTCATCCAGATTATGTAATACAAGAGGCCCATGGGTGTTGTGCTCAGCTGACATTGCCATTGATGTACAAGCTACACCCTGTCATTACAAAATCACCTCTTTCAACTTTACAGGCATGGTGAGCTCAAAAAAAAAAAAGAAAAGTCTAGGTCACTCATTTTATATAACTTTCTAGCACTGGACATGGTCTGTATATCCTATAAATTTGGCAAGTATAATCCGAAATACTTTTCCAGATATGGCATTTTATATCTTAAAACACATTTCGGCTCATAATTACATGTACCGTCAAATTTTAGGCGGTACCACTAGTTTCATTAGCAACTTACACTTTGACCTTCACCACAATCCCACCCAATTTGGTGAAGATCTGCCAAAAATTAAAGATGCTAGAGATTTCACAAGATTTTCATATCTTGACCCCTATATTGCATAATATTGTAGGTGGCACCACCAATGTCAAAATGGACTTACACTTTCATACACCCTGTAAGTCCTGAAAGTTATATTGGGCTAACTTAACAACTATGGACCCTATTGGGATCACCAGGTTTTCACATTTTGACATGTATATTACATAATACTATAGGTGATGCCACCAACATTGATGCTGACAAAGATCTTTATACACTTTATATCTCTTAAACGTTATAAGGGCCTAACTCAAAATTGTGGGGTACAGAGCATTCACGAGATGACCTCTGTATTCAAACTGGCCATATGACCTTGATGTTCAACTCAGACTAAAAACTTTCCATATATGGTCTCTTTGTTTAAATTGGGTAATAACTTTTTGAGTTATGAAGAAAAACAATAAACTTGGACAAGTGCCAAACTCCATAATTACTGGGTCATGGTGACCCAAAAGTAGGTCACTAAGTACAATTTTATGTACACTGTATTATGTAATCAAGCAAAATTTTGATCAGGAGGCTCAATTCTCTTTGCCATTGATGTCCAAGCTACACCCTGCCATTACAAAATCAACTTTTCAACTTTACAGGCATGGTGACCTCACAAAAATAGGTCAAGGTCACTGATATTACATAACATACTAGCTTTGGCCATGGTCTATATATCATATAAATTTGGCAAGTCTAATCCAAAATACTTTTCCAAATATGAAATTTTATATCTTAAAACACATTTTGGCTCATAATTACTGTCGAATCATATGTGGCGCCACTGGTATTATTAGCGATTTAGACCTTCACCCCCAACCACAATCCCACCTAATTTGATTAAGATTTGCCAAAAATTAATGATGCAAGGGTGTTCACAAGTTTTTCACATTTTGATCCCTTTATTACATAATGTTGTAGGTGGTGCCATCAATATTTAAAGGGACCTGGATTTTCATATACCCTGTAAGTCCTGAAAGTTATATTGGGCTAACTTGAAAATTGTGGATGGTATCACGCTTATGAGCAAAAGTTTACATATGACGGACAGATGAACGGACAAACATGAGCGGTAGCATAAGCTCTACGACCAAAAAGTCAAAAACCACACACCATGACCACATTCATGTACACTGTAGAACTCTTGATATGTACAGTACCATCGAATCAGTCAGCAGAAATACAACCACAAACTGGATTTCACCATTCACTAGCAAGAACAGGTGAGTTTGTGGGCTGAGAGTGACTGTTATTCAGCATGCACTGAAAAGAACTGTCTGCAGCTGTCAGGTTCAGCTTTCCTTTACACTTTCTTGTGCAAACTGTTCCAAGCTTATATTTCAAAATATAATCTACTTCCATTTTTTTTCTTATATCTCAGACCTGCATGGAATATTTTGAAGGAAAAAAAAACACGGAATCGGTCAAACTGGAATTGCAGTATGTTCTGTACGTACCAGAATGCTTTGCCCCAAATCAGTCCAGCTTGCATGCATCAGACTGGTCTGCATGCTAGAGTTGATCATAATGTGTCTCACATGTACATTTTGTTTCACTATGACCATCTGAGGTTAACACTTTGCAGTCTGTAACAGCACACCATATGCTCTTAACCCTTTTCTGGTCAGAATAAGACTGAGTCAATAACTTTCCTTGGTGCAGGTGGGGTGTCAAGGAAAACTGTTGACCTGGTGTGTGCCATTGTGGTAAATCCCATCTACAATTCTCTGTGACAAACGTTTATATCAGCATGAAACTCTCAACAATACATTAAAGCAGATGACAGTTTTTAATACATGTGGGCACTTTTTGGCAGGTCAAGCAGGAAAAGGCTAAATACGATATAGTCTGTCTTTCAAGAGAGCACTCCGTTGACAGATCACCTGCCTTTTATGAAGATATTCATGAGGTCCGCAGTGCTGTCCTTCCATGTTATTAGACTTCCACTGAGAGACTAGCTTCTTTAATCATAAGACAGATAACTACCTTTGGGCTTGCCCTGGGGGTGGGCATCTGCAACAATGATCACTGTAATTGCACTTTGAACTGTCCACGACTTCATGAAGCCCTCTTCTTAAGGCAATATCAAAACTGATTCTGGATAATTTTGTTCATATTGAGATTTAGGGACATTTTGGTGGATGTGTTTATTGACTATTGTATGTCCAAACTTGGTAGCTCTAGCCTCAATACAGTCTGAAGAAATTAACAAAATACTTTCAATGTTAACATGATAGTCAATGGACCATGTTAATCCTTTGGATCTTGATCACTGACAATAGGTATCTGCTCTGAAATGTTCGTTTCACATGTGGATGTTTCTCTAAAAGAAATTCTCTGGTTTTAATCAAATAAGAACTGATTTACTCTAAATATTCTCTGGAGCAAAAACACATCAGGGATTATCTAAGAAATGATCAGTTAATTTTTAAATGTGTATCAAAAGTAAAGAGTCTAACAAACTTTTTCAAAATCACAAAAACAACCATTTCCAATTTTTGTATCACCACCGTAAACAAACAGATACAGTTATAAAAATACTTTGATAACATTTTTGCAGATACATGTGTTCAGATTATAATAGCACAAATTTGACCATTTTATCTTGCACATTTTTTGAGAAACATAAAAAGCTTAACACTTGTTTTACACACCACCTTTGAATTTTGAGTTCCATCTATACAAATCCTGCAACACTTGCTTTCAATTGAGTATACAGTGGTACCTGCTATTTAAGACCACCCTTAAAGCCAGACAAAAGTGGTCACATATGGCAGGTGGTCTTTCACTGCAGGTAAGGTAGCAAAGAAATTAAAGGCCATTGTCTTGATATGGCGGTATTAAAAACTAGTGCGGTCTTTCACGAGAGGTGGTCTTTACAGCAGGTACCACTGTATAGGTTTATGTCAGGGTTGCATGTTTCTGTGATGTGTGGCCTAAAAGTGAAGCCACTTTTGCAGGTTGAACATTATTTACGACTGAGTCAACAGCTTTCCTTGGCCGTGGTTGGGCAAACTTTGTCCAACCTATCCCAAGGAAAGTTGTTGATCTGGGGCGTGCCATTACTATATGCGTTGTCTACAATTCTCAGCAAAATTGTAAGATTGAGGAAGACGATGACTTACATCTGGGCACTTGGGGGCAATCTGAGCAAGACAGGATGGAAAAATTCATTTGAAACTCGCATGTTCTTTTCTCATTTGAGATACCAATCAGCATCATCTGCTAAACACTTAAGCAATTAGTGTCCAGTCTCTTATTACTACTTCTGATCTTTTCCGGTTTGATTAGGACTCGGCAAACAACTTTATTTTGCATGAGTTTCAAGTACATAGCACATTAATCCCCGGCAAGACAACCTCCTGACCTATAAACTTGGGAAAGGTTTGTCATCCTGTGACAATCTACTCATAGTCCTCACTGGGTTGCTTTTGGTGCAAATGGTACGAATCAAACATTGACACAAACATACATGACTTTAGACCAGTTAGGGGGGCCTAGATATGCTTCGTAATCTCATAGGATAAACCATCCATGAAAGAAGCTTGACCCCTTTCTTTGATTTTCAAAACTTCTTTCAAATATATGTCTTCTAACTAGTTTCATTCCGTTCTTTTCGTTTGTCTGCCATGGCAACATAGAGCTTAATGTGCATGTGAAGTCTCCACATAACGTGTAATCTACAAGCCAAGTCTGAATAGCCATCACAATCAATAGTCAAATTGACTGCCTCTAATGAAATTCTGTATATTATATGGGCATGCAGCTTACGCTTTTCCTTTCAAGAAAAGCGTCCATACTACCTGCAGTATATTTGTTTTCTGTCACAAGAGTTCAACATGTCTCAGCGTCAATAAATACCGCATCCTCCATAAGGAGTTTTGCTGACATGGATGTTTGACAGCAGTAAATAACAGCTGCTGTTTGAGGGCTCTTAGGAAACTGCTGTTTAAAGGCTGTAACAGGACTCCTGTACTCTGTTTCTAACAGAACACTTGCTCTGTGGCCTTGACAGGACCCCTCTTCTCTGGCTGTAACATGACTCTTGTTCTACGGCTGCAACAGGACCCTATTCTATAGTTGTAACAAGACCCCAGTTCTCTGGCTGCAACAGGACCCTATTCTATAGTTGTAACAAGACCCCAGTTCTCTGGCTGTAACAAGACCCGTGTTCTGAGACTGTAACAAGACCCCTGTTCTGTGGCTGTAACAGACCCCTGTTCTGAGACTGTAACAGACCCTTGTTCTATGGCTGTAACAGGACACCCGTTCTTGACTGCAACAAGACCCCAGTTCTGTGGCTGTAACAGGCCACTTTTTCTATGGCTTTTCCTGTGGACCCCTGTGCTCTGGCTATAAGGCAACTCCTATGAGTGTAACAGGACCCCTGTTCAGTGGACACCTGTTCTGTGGCTATAATTGAACTACTGTTTCATGCCTAAAACAAGACTGCTATTTTGAAGACAAAACTGTAAACAACTAGATGTAATAGTGGTGCTTGCACCACTGAGGGGACCGCCATATACAAACATGGTACAGTTTAGGGCAGCAACTATTGCTGCATGCTAGAAGTTTACCCCTCTTATAAGGTCACATTTCTAGTGCATTTGGGGTGGCTTAAGCAGAAGGAGAATCACTTAAAATCCACAAGCAAATAAACTTAAAAAATTCAGTGATTGTGGAGACACTGAATTTTACACAAGTTGCTATGTCACCTTGAGAAATGGGTCAGGCTCACTCATGTTCAAACTTAACCTTGGCCCTATAGAGGACTATAATCATGTAAAATATAAAACCCATATGTGAAAAAGTTTGTAAATTATTGTGTGGACCCTAAATTTCACAAAAGCGGCTGTGTGACATTGGAAATTGGGTCAAGGTCACTCATGTTTGAACTTTACCTTGGTCCCATAGAAAACTATAATGATGTGCAATATGAAAGCCCTAGCTCAAAACTTCTGAAATTACCATGAAGAAATCTTGCCAACACCATATTCACTAATGTGGCTCTATGCCCTTCAGAACTGGGTCAAGGTCACCCATCTTTGGTCAGCCACCAAAGCTGAGTACGTAAAATCCACTCACTCTTTTTTTCAACTAAATATATGTTGACATTTTATGCAGCAAACCTGTGGACGATTATGGAGCACACTTCTTGCAACCTTTACACGAAGACTTAAGCAAAATGTGTGTTGATGATTTCTAACCATATGTATAAGACTGCATGCCTAACCCAAGTTCCAAAGACATTTTATCAATCTTATCAGCAAACTGGGAAAGCATCTGCTGAGATGAGATGCACATCTATTTCTGACAAAGGCATACCCAACACTAGCAACAAGAACTATCGAAATGACAGAGGACATATAACACCGCGCTGAAAAGTTGAAATGAGCTGAAATGACAGATGCCAAATTGTTAGGAAGCAGAGAAGCATCCTTGAAGCTGACAAGAAATCTTGTACATCGGCAAACTCTGACAAAGCACAGCTGAATCTGACTCAGCAGTACAACTTTCAGACTGGTAGCAAAGTTGACATCAAAGACATCTTTTAACTCTTTCAGTGCCAATCACATCTAAAGTCATTCTATTAAAGGGAAGCTAGTCTGAATTATCATTAGGATCTCAGATTCATATTTCTCTTAAAAAGACCTTTCATTCAAGTACCAGTATGCCTATAGTTCCAGAGAGAATATCCCAGGTCAACAGCTTTTCTTGGTGCGCATTGGGTCCATGTGCCCAATGCGTGCTGAGAAAAGCTGTTGACTCTGTCCAAAATTTGATACTGAAAGAGTTAAGATCAGTGGCAGGGGACTTAACTCTTTCAGTGCCAAGTTTTGGACTGAGTCAACAGCTTTCCTCAGTGTGCTCTCGATGTAATGTACCCAAAGTATCCAAGAAAAGCTGTTGACCCAGACCATCATATTCTCCCGAACTAGAGGCATGCTGGTACTTGAAGGAAAGGCTTTTTTCACAAAGATCAATTTAGCATCCTATTTATAATTGAAAGCAGTTCAGCAAAAGTAGTTCAACTGTGGTTGTAGTTGGTAAGCATTGAAATTAATGAATTACTCCCGTCTTGCACTGTTTTTTTGAAAAACTGACTGAAACATCTGGGTAGTCACTGACAATGTATGTTGAAGCATTGTTCAAGGAACTGGATTTATGTGTTAAAATGGACCTGCATTCACTGCTAGCTGGTGTGTCATATACCATGTCCAGACACTTGCTTAAATGCATCCACCAAGGCTGACTGGTCCAAGATTATATTTCTTTGTTACTGCAACTTAAAGATCTGGTGTCCTATTCTCTGACTTACAGCACAGCCCTTATGCTGCACTGGCACACTATCTCTATGACCACTGCCAGCCTGACACAGCATCTCTCAGACCAATATCTAGCCACTTAGCTCCTTCTGCGCCTATTTTCGAACGAGTCAACAGCTTTCATCATGCAATTTGGACGCATTGCACACAAAACACACCACAGAAAGCTGTTGACCTTGACTAGTATATTGTATGTAACTACATGCAGGCATGCTGGTAATTGAATGAAAGGCCTTTTTACAAGAAGAAACATCAGTCTAGTACTCATGTAATTGAGAACAGTTCATTTTAAGTAGTTCACCTTTAGTCACCATTGGCAATGAAGGGGTTAATAAAGAAACTCAAAGACTGATAGCAATATCTAAGTGCCCCAATACAGCAATTTTCAGACCCAAGAAGGGAATATCTTAGTGGTCTAATACTGATCTTACAGACTGATAGGCAATATCTAATTGGTCCTCCAAGGACAACTTTAAGGCTGATGATAACATCTAGGTGACCGAACACAGTATCTTTAAGACTGCTGGCAGTATTTAATTGGCCACACACAATGTCTTTAAGACCAATGGCATTATCTAAGTGGCTTCAGACATTTTTAGGAGCAGCAAAGAGCCTTGACAAAGGAATTTTAAGATAGGCAAAAAGTACAGACGGATATGCAGCACGAAGTATCTGTGTGTATATGTAGACTGGCGGTAGGGCACGGTGGACTCATGAAGCATGTTTATTTGATGGCCTGGCATGTAAGCATATACGTATACTGAAACAATGCACAGTGCTTCATCTTAACCTAAATATGTCCTATCCAGTGAACCAGACATGAGGCTCACTGTCTGGGCAGGACCCCACTTCTTCCCATCATGCTTTGCAGCCCAGGCTGACTGGCAACATAAACCACATTTCCATGAAGTGAATTAGGAGGAGTTTGGAAACGACAGACAACTTTGACATCGACCCATTAAAAGGTGATTGCCCAGCTTGATTTTTAACCTCACTCCCTCACAGTTCATTGAAAGTCTATGAAATCAAGTGTCAGACATCCACGGAGCAGACAAATCGGAAAGAATGCAACGATAAGCCACGAAACGGCGCTGATGGATTCAGCCTGCACATTCTGACCTTTGACCCTTTGAGTGCTGGTCAAAAGTACAGAGCTACATGTATACTTATCTAAATTAATATAACAATTCCATCTTCATATTCCTCATGCAGCAACCCCTCCTTCGCATACCAGTGAGCCTAGTCTCAACTTGGCAGTTCCAGACATCTAAAGAAAGTAAATGGTAGCTAACTAGAGGTCAACAGCTT
Source organism: Hermodice carunculata (assembly GCA_964020975.1). Lineage (NCBI taxonomy): Eukaryota > Metazoa > Annelida > Polychaeta > Eunicida > Amphinomidae > Hermodice > Hermodice carunculata. Next base: position 27,017,438 of record OZ026616.1, on the reverse strand, counting down.
TCCTTGACAATTGAACAATTTTCCTCAGGGTTTTATTAAAATTCAATCAGGTTTTAATGGTATGGATGCCATAGTGGTCAATGGTTTGCAAATGTGCATTGGAGTCAAAATCTGGTGCTGCTGACTTAAGACTTGAAATCGGCACTTTAAGGGTCAAAATTCCATGCCAGACTTGGCATATTTTCCAGTGGGATGTTATACATTTTTCACTTGTGCCTATATGAAGCTTATAAAAGACCAGATATTGAAATTTGGTCTTGTGGCAAATCCTCCGTCAGTTGAGCCAGTTCATATATGTGTGTATGGGGGAGAGAGAGAGAGTCATTTATGATGAGAATTGCATCAACCTGATGGTACCCAAAACCTCAATGCTTTCCACAAGCCCGGACCTTGAATAATGTCAACCTCACCAAAATCTCATGTGGCCCGGAGTCACCACTGTGTAAAATTTTGCAAGAATTGGATCATATGCTCATGAGAAATTGTGTTCACAAGATGTGATCTGAACAGTCAGTCACATGCAAAGTCATGTGACCCACCTGTCCATCCAGTGTGCATGTACTGCATGCCGACACTTTATTTACAAGTTATTTAAGAGTATGGAAATTGACACGCTGATCTGGTTGAAGCAGGTACAGAAGGACTATGCTGATCCAGACACAACTCCACTGGCTTCAAATCATCACTTCCAAGCATGTAAGAGCACAGGCCAATGAAAGCTCTTGTACCCAATCCAGTACTGGTATCTCATTGACTTTGTGACAGCTAATGAGACACCATGCATGATGATTTAATCAAACTGTGATTCGCTAACGTGATCTGCCAAAAATTATTTGTAACTATTCTGCCACCCCTGTATGTCAGCCTGTTTATTACATGTAAGTTCTGCCTGTGCACTTCAGTACTGAAATAAAATAAGATATAGAGTAAACACATGACCTCTAGCAATATTTTTTCCTGAAAATCCTCTTTTCATACTTAAAGTATAAAAATAACATACATGTAATATTATACATACACATACAAAATATACAGCTGTCAGTCATGATCACCTGTTCAGATAGAAGAAATAATACAACAAAAAATGGTAAGACAGTGATCACCAGTAGCTTGTATTTCATCTATTTTTGCATGCTTTTCGGACATACAATGACCTATCAGCACTTGGATATAACAATACAGTTACGGAGCAGCAGTACACTGCTTCGGCTCATTTTGCTATCTGGCACTGCACTTCATCTCTATCAACACTAACTGTGCATGTACATAAACAGGTTTTGCTCGAAGGGCATCTCTCTCTCTCTCTCTCTCTCTCTCTCTCTCTCTCTCTCTCTCTCTCTCTCTCTCTCTCTCTCTCTCTCTCTCTCTCTCTCTCTCTCTCTCTCTCTCTCTCTCTCTCTCTCTCTCTCTCTCTCTCTCTCTCTCTCTCTCTCTCTCTCTCTCTCTCTCTCTCTCTCTCTCTCTCTCTCTCTCTCTCTCAGCTCTTTATGTCTAGCACCAACCCAGACATTCTGTTTTTCCCTAAATTATTTACTTTCCATGGCACCCAAATTTGTCCTACCAAACTTGCCATGGTGACTGACCTACCAGTAAAATTATGTATAACATTTGGAATAGTCATGGTGTTCACAATAATGCAAATTAGGGGCAATTTTAAAAGCTCCATATCGTCCAAACTATTGAAGATAGACACAAAATTTCAATGTGCATTTATACGTTTGCAACATCTGCCAATATAATGAACAGTAAATGAAAGGTTTAGAATTTTAAATAATGCTAATAAGAGACACTGAAAACTTTAAAAGTTGAATATCTCCAAAACTATTGTAGATACGGGTACCATTCAAGCTTCAAGTTATAGGTTTGTGGCAAAGCCTTATCCAATAAATCAAGAACTCAAGTTGTAGGATTTTATTTATGCTGATTAGAGCCATTGAAAAATTTCAAAGCTGAATATCTCCAAAACTATTATAGATACAGGTGTCATTCCAACTGTAATTTATAGGTTTGTTGCAAAGCTCTGAATCAAAGTTGTCAGATTTAAAATTTATGCAAATTAGGTGAATATGCAAAATTTAAATTGCGAATAGCTTTAACACTATTATAGATACAGGTGCGAGTCCAACTTCCAATTTATGCGTTTGCGACACAGTTGATCCAATGAACCATGAACCAAAGTTGTAGCATTTTAATTTATGCAAATTAGTTGAATATGCAAATTTTACATATAAATGTACATATAATGTGCAGTAACTGCATTTTGTATGAGTAAATTTATTTGTTCTGCAATAATTACACTCTGAGTGTACATATATAAATATTCTGCAACAACTACACCCTGTATGATATATTCAGTAGTTATGCAGAATTATAACTATATTCTAGAGTAATTACCTCTGTGTTATCAGATTTATATATTCTGCCATAACTACTTTCTATATATATTTTAGTTGGTATTTTGTACATTATACCAAAGCCCTTTAACACAGCATATGTTTTCATGTGACTGGATCAGACATAAACCTGCCTTAAAATATTAAATACATGTACATGATTATATGCACCAACTGTGAAACATGCGCATGTACACAATTATGCTGTTAACAAATCAATCTGGCAAAATCTTACATCATATAGTCTGAGTGTTCAGTCCAGTAACCAAGGGCAGTGCAGGTTTGTCTTTGGATTAAATAAGAAGGAGCTTTCATTGAATATTGTCCATATTACTTGTGTTATGGACAGTAAAAATCATTATTTATTGTAAATATATATATATATATATGGGGGGTCAGCTTAATAATTGTGTCCTCCACATCCATGGGACATAAAAATTATTTCCACTGATAAAAGTGTGATCCATTGAAGAAGCGATTAGACGTCCTTTTGTCAGTAGAACAAGTCATATGCATGCATCAAGAAATAGGCTCAGCAATTTAAAAGTTAGCATAAGACTCTGCAAGTGAACCTCTTTTCCCCCAAGACATTCAAATGGAAATGTTCCATGGGGTACAATCTGCTGTTCTCCTTTTTGAGTCTGAGTGACACTGTCTTTTTCATCTCAGGCAGAGTTGGGATGTGCTCCAGGTGTAACGGCCGTGATTTATACAGTTGCTTAATTTTGACTATCACTGTATGTTTGCATAACTTTTGAGGGTCGGTGTATTTGGTCCCCATGCAGATTCATATAAACTTGTTCATTGCTATAAGCGGCCTTCCGACGCAATATTCGAGCTCAGAGGCATTACTATCTGTCATTAGCTAGTACGTTTGTTACCGTTATTTATGTAAGTAAATTTGGTAATATGTAGAACAATAAGCTGCTACATTGTTGCATATGTCTTCGTAAATGTACCATATTCATGATATTTGAGTCAACGTATGTGGCCCCTGCATAATGACGGTCCTCTTCCCACTCCACTGCCATCTTGACAAGCATGGTCGGGTGAATCGGCGGTAATTTATTCAGGTCTATACGAGAAAGTAAGTAAGGTGTGTAAGGTAACGGAGCAATGCTTGTTGTGTAAGATAACAGAGACTACGCTGATACATGTATTCTTCACTGTTATCAGTTTGTTGGGTAGAAATTAAGAGTTGTCTTCGTTCGGTGAAATAAGCATGCCCTGATTTAGCGCAACTCTGTAGTGAATCATGGGCTGCTTTATGTAAACAAATGGCTGTATGGTTAAATGCTTTGATTCAGTACATGTAGTATTGTATTTAATGTTGTTATAGAATGAATACTAGTCTGTCTTTTGTAGTAAAATCTTAATAGTTGTCATATTAATAGTAAAATTATAAGTACATTAAAATAAGTGTAATATCTGGTGCTATGAAGCATATAATATTTTGGTGCTGTAAAATAAGATGTCCTGCATTTATTGTAAATGCATAGAAGCTAAAGATTTATCCGTCCTCATGACTTCAACGTCCAAGGTGTATATTCTCGAGTCTAGAATAATATAGATACACACGTAAGTGAAATATGTTTAATTCATACTTACCATGGTTGAACTCCAGTATGATATAATCATTGTAAACATGAATGTTAAGTGGCTTAATTGTAAATAAGCCACACCGGTTATATTTGTTACAAGCAACTTAGGATTATTATATTATTTTTCAAGGATGCACACAGACTTTTATGGCATAATCAGAGCCTTGATACATCCCTGTGGAGAGCCTTGTAAGACTATAGCTGGTCAAAGGCGCGTACGGTATGTGTTTAAAGTACCATTAATTGATCTATTATGTAATCTGATTATCTGTAGGATATAAATGTATTATGAGCAACTGAAATAATTTAACTGGTTAAAAGCGGCGTAATGGATGTGAATGTTTTGGCAAGTTTCTGATTGAGATATCTACATGTATTTGTACTATATGTAAATGTTTGAAAAGGCAATATGACATAATATAGTCTATAACTCGTCCCCGCATTGTAAGTTGCTCAGTATAGTAATGGTTTTGCACGTTCTTTATATTTGTAGTCTTCACGGTTTGAATGGTTCGGTTCGACTTGTACAGTTTGGTTCGCCTTTGTGTACAATAAAACTATTGAACCCGTAGGGAACGTCGTGTCTCACTCGTCTTTATTGACCAGCCCCCCTTGGAGCGCTCTACGTGCGCTACAGTGAAGACGGAAGCTTCGACGAGAGACATGCTGTCGGTAGATCCTTCTGATGTTGATCCATGGCTGCCCGATGGGTGGAGGTCCTTTCCCCGTCTGTCTTCGATGTCATGATGACCATATTCTTCGTCCCTTGTGGCTTATAAAGACTGTGCTACTTGCCATCTCTGCTTGAGGTCAATGGACTTATAAATGTGTTGCAAATAGGTAAACAGGTAAAGCTGAAGTTACGGTATAAAGATTGTTAATTTTAAATTAACTTACAGCCTATATTGTACCACTGTACCTCATAAAGATATATTAAGAATTTAATGTTACATAAGGGTAAAACAGAGTTACAAATCAGTGCATGTTATATATATTCAATATTATATGCAAGGTGAATCACAGCCACAAGTATTGCAAGAATTTCGTAAGCTTCGCACTACCAAGTAAAGGCCCATATTACGTAAATTTGGTCATTTACATGCTAAGAAGTACAGTAGTTGCGAAGCCCTAAAGACAAGCTTGCAGACAATTGTGATCCTTTCCTTAATATTGTAAAAGGTATAACTCTCTGAAAATGGCACCCCCTACTAAAGTAAGTGAGGAAGTAACTACACCTGTAATCAGGGAGCAAGATAGCCAGCAAGTGGAAACCTTAGCCCCAGACGCTGAAGGTAATGTTCGACGTAGTGAACGAGCAATAAAACTAACGCCAAAGGCCCAAGGAAATTTAGAAATATCTATTCAAGGCAAGGAGAAGAAATTCAGTGATTCCTATGCCAAATGGAAGGTAGAAGCTAAGGCAACCAGAACAAGATTAAAAACATGTATGTCAAAGGAGGATCTTGAAAATCAAGCCGTCCATATCGATAAGCTTCTTATGTCAGTCATGACCAATTATGAAGAGTTGCGAAAACTCCAGACACCGTCACCGGAAGTTGTGCGACAAGTTGATAGTGCCGCTGCAATTACAAGGGACATTGCATCTTTGGTAACACAACTAATTGGCAGTGATGAATTTAACCCCGAGGTGACATTGTTTAATGTACGAGCAGTACTGAGTAAACAGGAAAATCCTTCAGTGTTCGGTGATAGTGTCACAGAATCTCGTCCCCCCTCTCATGTATCAAATTTCTCTAAGGGATCCAAACCGTCTCGCTCATCAAGCAAGCAGGATGCCGAAGCAGAACTTGCCGCAAGGGAAGCACAGCTTCAAGCTCTCAAAAGTATCCAAGCCCAGCGTGATAGGGTGGCCCAGACAGAAATTTTGTACCAAAAAAGAATTACAGAGGAGAGAGATAAACTGGAAAGAATGGAAGTTGAGAAAGAGGTTGAAATTGCTCTAGCCAGAGTTAAAGCGTATGTGAGTGAGGAAGAACCACAGGATGGTCTAAATGAAGATTTGAGTCACATTTCGGCTCAACAAGAACATTTACCTACGTCTCATAACACATTCCAGTCTCAGAGTGTCCCGAGGCAGGTCGTCCCCGAATCTACAGTAACGTGTCCTGGGCAAATTTCTACTTTGCTCCAAGCCTTTCAAGAAAGTGTCTATCTGGGAAGACTGCCCGTCCCTGAACCTAGTGTGTTTAGTGGGGATCCGATACAATTTCCAGAGTGGAAAAATGCATTTACGGCTCTTATAGAGCGTAAGAACATTGGTGCAGCAGACAAATTGTTCTATTTGAGGAAATATACTGCTGGATCTGCAGCAAAGGTGATTCAAGGAGCATTTCTGAGATCAGATGAGGCAGCCTACCAAGATGCCTGGAGGAAGTTAGCCACACGATACGGAGACCCCTTCGTTATTCAAAGAGCTTTTAGGGAAAAAATTGCTCAGTGGCCCAAGGTGGGAGAGAAGGATGCCAAAGCTCTACGTGATTTCTCAGATTTCCTGAATTCATGCGGTGAAGCTATACCCCATGTCAAGGGCCTCTCAATACTGAATGATTGCGAAGAGAATAGGAAGATAGTCAGCAAATTACCTGAGTGGATTGCGAGACGATGGAACAGGCAAGTAACAAATGCACTGAAACAGCAAGAATACCCATCCTTCCAGGACTTTTGCAAATTTCTGACTGAGGAATCGGAAGTTGCTAATAATCCTATGACTTCCGCATTTGTGTCGAAACTACAATCAAGGGAGAAACGGGAGCAAAATCAGCCAAAGGCTCGGGTTCTAGCTACCCAAGCTGATAGTGATAGTGCACCCCAGGTAAATAGCACACGTCCTCAACAACAAGATAGCAGTCTGAGCCCAAGGATAAATTCAGTTGCACCTTGTGTATTCTGCAAAGGCTCTCATTCCGTCCATAAGTGTTCAAAATTTGAAGGCAAATCCATGCAAGAAAAGAAACAATTTGTTCAAGATAATAAGCTATGCTTTGCTTGCCTTAGACATGGCCACATATCAAAGAACTGTAAACGACGGTCTACATGTGCCAAGTGCAAGCGATCACATCCAACCTCGCTTCATTATGACAAGCCTATCAAAGAAAATGAACCATCCCAGAAGAGGGATGAGAAGCCGGAATCCGCCATTTCTGCTTATTGTACAACAAAGGGAGGCAAAGCGACGTCCATGATACTGCCAGTTTGGGTGGCATCAGCTTCAGACCCCGCCCGTGAGGTTCTTACTTATGCTATGTTAGACACACAGAGTGACTCGTCATTTATTCTGGACACAACGGCAAACACTCTTGGCATCACAGGTCAACCAGTGAGGTTAAAACTAGCCACTATGACTGCAAATGCGTCTCTTACAGATTGCTGCATAGTTAAGGATATTACAGTGAGAGGGCTACGTTCAGATAAGCAAGTAACCATCCCGAAACTGTACACAAGAGAATTTATTCCAGCAGAAAGATCACTTATTCCTACATCAGAAACGGCTTACAATTGGTCTCATCTTAGGTCAATTGCTACGGAACTGCCCCCACTGCAAGATTGCGAAATTGGTATGCTGATTGGCTTCAACTGCCCTCAAGCTCTTACACCTCGAGAGACACTGACAGGTCAAGATCACGAACCATACGCAGTAAGAACAGACCTTGGTTGGTCCATAGTCGGAGGTCAGTCTACGGATACAGCAATGTGCCATAGGGTAATGACCAGGGAATCGCCAATCACCTCAAGAGAAGTACTGTTAGTGCTAGAGAAGGACTTTTCGGAAAATGGTCAAGGCAAGGTTTCTCAGGAAGATATTCAATTCCTACAAATCCAAGAATCATCAATCAAGCAGTTGAGTGATGGTCATCTGCAAATGCCCCTGCCATTTCGGTGTAGACCAAATTTACCGTCCAATAAGACTCAAGCACAACTTCGTCTTAAACACCTCAAACATAAGCTCATTAAAGATCCTAAGTATTACAAAGATTATGTTGACTTCGTGGAAGATATAATTCAGCATGGGGAAGCGGAGGAAGCAACATTTGATGTAACACAGGGTGAGGAGTGGTATTTGCCTCACCATGGTGTATACAACCCCAGAAAACCCAATAAAATACGAGTGGTGTTTGATTGCTCCAGTAGTTACCATGGTACGTCCCTGAATGACCACCTCCTGAGTGGCCCAGACTTAACCAATACATTGGTAGGCGTCCTATGTCGCTTTAGAAGTCGTCCAGTAGCCATAGCATGCGATATTGAAAGGATGTTCCATCAATTCATGGTAGCACCGGAAGATCGAAATTATCTTAAGTTCTTGTGGTGGAAGAAGGGAGAATTAACTCAAGACCCAATAGCATACCGAATGAAAGTCCACCTCTTCGGAGCAACATCCTCGCCAGGGTGTGCCAACTATGGCCTTAAGTATCTAGCAAAGAATTACGAAGAGAAATACCCCCTGGCAGCGTCTTTCCTTAGGTCAAACCTTTACGTAGATGATGGCTTAGCTAGCACAGAGACTATCGAAGAAGCCATCCAGCTTGTCCATGAGGCCAGACAGTTGTGTCATGAAGGAGGACTCCATTTGCACAAATTCATTTCAAACAATAGAAGGGTACTTGATTCCATCCCCGTTAAAGAGAGAGCCACAGAAGCTAGAGAAGTGAACTTGAATAAGGACGAGCTACCCATGACAAGTACTTTGGGCATCAGATGGAACGTTGAGAAGGACGAGTTTGTCTTTAAGGTTGAAACCAAAGAAACGGCTTTAACCAGGCGTGGTATATTGTCAATGGTGGCTTCAATATATGACCCTCTAGGATTTCTAGCTCCATTTGTTCTGGTAGGAAAGACACTTCTGCAGTCCATGTGTCGCAACGGTATTGGGTGGGATGACCAGTTGCCACCTGAGCTAGCACCACGGTGGGAGAAGTGGTGCGCAGACTTCCCTAACGTCAAGTTAATACGGATTCCACGTTGTTTAAAGCCAAGTTACTTTGGGAATGTTAAGTCTATGCAATTACATCACTTCTCAGATGCAAGTAACACTGGTTATGGCCAATGCTCATATCTTAGATTTCAAGATGAAAACAATCATGTTCATTGCTCACTTTTGATAGGCAAAGCCAGAGTCGCGCCAGGTAAAATCACAACGATTCCACGTTTAGAGCTAACAGCAGCAGTTGTGTCTGTGAAAATTAGCATGATGCTCAAGGACGAGTTTGGCCTAGATGGGATACAGGAATTCTTTTGGACGGACTCACAAGTAGTCCTGGGTTACATTAACAATGAGGCCCGACGCTTTCACACATTTGTAGCCAATCGTGTGCAAATTATAAGGGAGCACTCAGATCCAAAGTCATGGTTTTATGTTGATACAAGGTCTAACCCAGCAGACTATGCGTCAAGGGGCTTGACAGCAACTGCCCTCGGTCAGTCAACATGGTATACAGGCCCAGAGTTTCTGCACGACCCAGAATTTGAATGTTCTTCTACAACAGTGCCCGATGTATCACTAGTAGATCCAGAAGTGAGATCTGTAGTTTTGAGTACCTCAGCTAAAGAAAGTAAACAGGACATGCTCTCAAGATTTAAAAGGTTCTCTAACTGGTCCAAATTAGTAAGAGCCATTGCAAGGCTCAAGAGAAGAGCCAGGGGAATCAAGAGTGATAAAATGGCTAGTGTAGAAGAGCGACAGGAAGCAATATTGTTCCTCACTAAATTAGTCCAAGATCAGGAGCTCAAAGAGAAGGAACTATCAAAGGACATGGATCCCTTTTCTGACAATGATGGAATTGTCCGTATAGGAGGTCGTCTGCGGCATTCATCACTGTCACAGGGAGTCAAGCATCCCATCGTCTTGCCAAGAGACAGTTACATATCAAGGCTCATTGCTGTTCACTATCACCAAAATACTCACCATCAAGGTCGTGGCATGACCCAAAATGAAATAAGAGCAAATGGATTCTGGATTATTAGTTGTGGCAAATTGGTATCTGAAATTATCCACACATGCATAACCTGCAGAAGGAATCGCCGTCCTGCGCAAGAGCAGAAAATGGCAGACTTGCCAGAAGACCGTGTTCAACCGTCCCCGCCATTTACATACTGTGGTATTGATATTTTTGGACCGTTCGCTACGAAACAAGGACGCAAAGAGTTCAAAAGATATGGTCTCTTGTTTACCTGTCTATGTTCAAGAGCCGTCCACATCGAATTGGTCGATGACCTAAGCACAGATGCCTTTATCAATGGCCTACGATGTTTCATTGCTCTGAGAGGGAAGGTACGCCAAATAAGATCGGATCAAGGAAGTAATTTCATTGGGGCAAAAAATGAGTTTCGTGATGCGTTGAAGGAATTAGACACCGAAAGGGTAGCATCTTATCTGACCCAGCAGGATTGTGACTTTATAATGAATGCTCCCCAATCAAGTCATGCAGGAGGAGTATGGGAAAGACAAATAAGGACTGTAAGGAGCGTAATCAATGGTGTGGTTGCATTATGTCCCGGACGACTAGATGATTCATCTATGCGTACACTCTTCTATGAAGTAATGTCAATTGTGAATAGTCGTCCCTTATCAGTCACAAGCATAAACGATCCTACAAGTGCAGAGCCTTTAACCCCGAACCACATCCTCACAATGAAATCCAGCTTTCCTTTGCCACCACCAGGCAAATTTGTCGCTCAGGATATGTACCTACGTAAGAGATGGAGAAGAGTTCAATATCTTGTTGAGCAATTCTGGAGTAGATGGAGGAAAGAGTATCTCCAGAATCTGAATCTCAGGCAATGCTGGAGTAAACCTAAACGTAACATGAAGGTGGGAGATGTAGTTCTAATATCAGAGCCAGATGTTACCAGAAACAAGTGGCCCATGGGCATAGTAGTGGAAACTATCCCAAGCACGGACAATTTCGTAAGAAAAGTTAGGGTCAAGGTGGGAACTCCAAAACTGAACAAGCAAGGGAAACCTGAAGGCCCGCTTGGTGTCCTTGAACGTCCAGTGCAGAAATTAATACTCCTTCATGAGAATACATAATTTAGCAATCTAGTTAAGCATAACGTCCCTATAATGCATACTTGTGACTGTGCACCATATGGTAAAATTCAGAAAATAATTACTCAAGATTTACTTCACGTATATGATATATGTATTTTTTAATACTTAAACGGCTCATATCATTGTTAAATCTTTAGAGTAATTGGTGGGAGTGTAACGGCCGTGATTTATACAGTTGCTTAATTTTGACTATCACTGTATGTTTGCATAACTTTTGAGGGTCGGTGTATTTGGTCCCCATGCAGATTCATATAAACTTGTTCATTGCTATAAGCGGCCTTCCGACGCAATATTCGAGCTCAGAGGCATTACTATCTGTCATTAGCTAGTACGTTTGTTACCGTTATTTATGTAAGTAAATTTGGTAATATGTAGAACAATAAGCTGCTACATTGTTGCATATGTCTTCGTAAATGTACCATATTCATGATATTTGAGTCAACGTATGTGGCCCCTGCATAATGACGGTCCTCTTCCCACTCCACTGCCATCTTGACAAGCATGGTCGGGTGAATCGGCGGTAATTTATTCAGGTCTATACGAGAAAGTAAGTAAGGTGTGTAAGGTAACGGAGCAATGCTTGTTGTGTAAGATAACAGAGACTACGCTGATACATGTATTCTTCACTGTTATCAGTTTGTTGGGTAGAAATTAAGAGTTGTCTTCGTTCGGTGAAATAAGCATGCCCTGATTTAGCGCAACTCTGTAGTGAATCATGGGCTGCTTTATGTAAACAAATGGCTGTATGGTTAAATGCTTTGATTCAGTACATGTAGTATTGTATTTAATGTTGTTATAGAATGAATACTAGTCTGTCTTTTGTAGTAAAATCTTAATAGTTGTCATATTAATAGTAAAATTATAAGTACATTAAAATAAGTGTAATATCTGGTGCTATGAAGCATATAATATTTTGGTGCTGTAAAATAAGATGTCCTGCATTTATTGTAAATGCATAGAAGCTAAAGATTTATCCGTCCTCATGACTTCAACGTCCAAGGTGTATATTCTCGAGTCTAGAATAATATAGATACACACGTAAGTGAAATATGTTTAATTCATACTTACCATGGTTGAACTCCAGTATGATATAATCATTGTAAACATGAATGTTAAGTGGCTTAATTGTAAATAAGCCACACCGGTTATATTTGTTACAAGCAACTTAGGATTATTATATTATTTTTCAAGGATGCACACAGACTTTTATGGCATAATCAGAGCCTTGATACATCCCTGTGGAGAGCCTTGTAAGACTATAGCTGGTCAAAGGCGCGTACGGTATGTGTTTAAAGTACCATTAATTGATCTATTATGTAATCTGATTATCTGTAGGATATAAATGTATTATGAGCAACTGAAATAATTTAACTGGTTAAAAGCGGCGTAATGGATGTGAATGTTTTGGCAAGTTTCTGATTGAGATATCTACATGTATTTGTACTATATGTAAATGTTTGAAAAGGCAATATGACATAATATAGTCTATAACTCGTCCCCGCATTGTAAGTTGCTCAGTATAGTAATGGTTTTGCACGTTCTTTATATTTGTAGTCTTCACGGTTTGAATGGTTCGGTTCGACTTGTACAGTTTGGTTCGCCTTTGTGTACAATAAAACTATTGAACCCGTAGGGAACGTCGTGTCTCACTCGTCTTTATTGACCAGCCCCCCTTGGAGCGCTCTACGTGCGCTACACCAGGATTTGTGCTGGTGATCCTGACTGGCAAAGTACAGTATCTGTCTAGGGATTGATTCACATCCCGCTTGTTGACGTAATAAAAGTGTTCCCGTAGTCTGTTGATCAGTGGACACAAGGTCTGGCCCACCTGTGGCAAACGCCACATGTCTGCAGGTAAACAAGGTTATTGTGTTTACATGGGCCACCTGTATGTGTTCGCTAGCAATGACCTGTGGTTGTGCTTTTTGCGGTCCCTGTAGTATCCATTCTTTCGCAATACCTGCAGCCGGTATTATATCAAAGGGGTTCTGTTCCGTTAAAACCCTGCAACTGCTGCTGATTGAATTGTGTTGAATGAAAGTTAATTCTTCATGGACTCACACAACTGAACAGAGCCCCAAAGAGGGATGTTCTTGCAGGTGACAATGCTGGGTCAGAGGCTATATTTTCTTGATACATAATTTCGCTGTTAACAGTTAACCACCGATCAAAGAGGAGAGTCCATTTTGTTTATCCCCTAGATGTCTCCACCTACAAGTATTAGCAACTAGGACACTTAGACTCACATATCTTTTATTTGACTGAATATACATATATATTATTGCAGTAACATACACAGTCAGGAGACCCTCATTAAGGCCACAACAGCCGCTATCATAATGGCCACCTAGAAATACTATAGATACATGTACATGTATACCAAATTGTACTTAGAAAACAAGGATTAGAGATGTAATTATAAGTACCTTAACCAGTAAACAGGGAAAAAAATTATGTCTTACATATTAGCTAAAGCAAATGGGGGCTGCCTATGGAGTGTTGCAAACATAACTGTTTGGGATAGAACACAAGATATATTTTTCAATAAATGTATAATTTTTTTTTACATAGAGGGCAAAACCATTTTTGCTATGAGCATGAACCTTGTTCAGAATGAAGTCATGGGTTGAGCTCAATGTTTTTATGAACAGTGGTGCCATCTAGCACAACACATCCCATTGTTAAATACAATGTTTACAGTGGGCAGTGTAAACAAAAGTTTCATGGCTTCTGAAATGTAATGTCAAACGTCCATGCATGATTGCTAAATGGCAGAGTCTCCGTCGACCTGGTGGATTGCTATTTCCAGCTTGTTCTGTACTGTTATAGCTTTTCTTAGATTGTTATGTTTTGGTATTATTAGTTTGTGGTTTCTTGTTTAAGTCATTCCATACTGTGGTGACAGGCCTTGGTCAGTGGTTCTGGCGCTGACTTAAGACTACAGGCATGTTGGTACTTGAACGAAAGCTCTTTTCATGAGGAATTTAAATATGCAATTGTCATCTTAAATCTAGGTTAATATATGGAAAAATCAGGGACTGGTATGGAATGAATTAAAGGTTCACGGTTCTACAAAAAGCCTCTAGATTTTTTGTATCTCCTTGTTGCATCTCACTGGGGCTAAAGGTGTTTTTCACTTTGAAGGACTGATGTTGGAAAGGACTAGAATCACCCCCATGCCACAGTAGTTGACCTATCATTCATATCCTGAAGTGAATCAGTGTTGTTGTCTCAATCGCCCTGCACAGAGCTCGCTCGAGCCCTTCTCTTTGAAGTCACACTACCTTTAAAACAAAGTGAATAGCTTCCTATGGTGTGGGCCTGGCACTAAGTACCAAGGAAAGTGGTTGACCTGGGGCATATTATGTACATCTAAATAGGTCTCATCTACAATTCTTTTCTTTTTTGTCACTATTGACATCAGTCAAAAACATTGAAGCCGTTGATATTTGACCAGCAGCCACTTTTGACCAGTTTAATAGGGCAAGGGCTCAACTGCAATGCTTTCATAGTCTTTCCCTAATTGTACATACAGGACAGACCTTATGCAAATGAGGACGATGATAAGAAAGAAGATTTGATACCAACGCTAGTTCGTAATACAACCGTGATCAACTGGTTCCCTGACTTTGCTTTGGGCCCTTAGTGGCCACAATACGACATGAAAGTGATGACCACAATGGATTATAAGTCAGGTGATATTTACGACGGACTGTCATGTTGCCAAGGTCATGTCCCCCGTCTCTCTCAGCATTACGTCAGGAGTAATTCAGTGTACGTTAAGTTCAATCAAAACATACCCTGTCACAAACAGCAGCTGCGTTGTTCCCACTGCAAATGGGACCTGTTGGGTAATCAACATGTACACAGAATGAACGGTCACTGCAGTATTATAACATCATTGTATGCTTCAATTTTCATGAACACTGACCACCGTGTGGGCTAATTTGATGCCACAAAACATGGTTTACGATAACATACAGGGCCAATGATTTTCCATTTGTTGCTTAGGGGTTTTCTGTTTTTGACTTGCCATCCTTCTGATATTTACTGGATTTTTTTAACAGCCTTCTTTTTTGGGGGGGGGTCTTTTTTTTTTTTGATATCTCTATCTGACTGGGAAAACTTGCAGTTGACTGTGACACCATGTGAAATTGATAACTTCTGGCTTTAATATCCATCCAGAATACCCTTGTACAAAGTTAGATTAACATAGATGCAGCCAGAGATATTAATTTTAGGGTCTTTTATCAAGAATTTAAAAGGGGCGAGCACTTAACTGGGGGGAAGGGGGGGGGGCAGTGGAACAACATGGGCAATACGGTATCAACATTAACTCATGCACATTTCATGTCCACCATGACGCTCTTTCCAATGGAAACCACAGTTCCCACAAGAGTCTCAAATCAGAAGATTAATGATAGCAGTGCCCTAGATAAACCTTGCACATGTAAATAAGTCGATAAGGCTAGTTTTAGGCATGAATTTTACTGTCGTTATGAAAGAATGTACCAAATTTCTACTTTATTTGTTCTTTCATTTGATTTTATTTAGTTTGAAAATTTTACCGCATTCTATGAAGTTCCATGGAAAAATAACTTTTCCATCTTTGGTGGTTCATTCCATGCACCTATTGTTTTTTTCATCAAAAACGGAGAATCATCAGCCCTAAATATGCATAGAAGACAACAAAACAGATACTGCCCGTGGTATTCCACACAAAAACATGTGGATCAAAATTGTGCTGCATACTGAGCCCCTCCAGTACCAGTCATTGTATACAATATATATATATACACCATTTATAAAAAAAAAAACTGCCGGTACTTTCAGACCATTATCTGGGCAACCTTCTGCACCATGTGAAATTGATGACTTCTGGCTTTAATACCTCATGTAAATGTATATTTTCCCTCATTTTTCGCCAGCTGTGTTGCATTGATATGTCTTCCTAGATAGCCCTCGTGATAAGGGATGTTTGTCCTTAACGGGGGTTATCCTGACTATACATATTCAATTAATTTGTACATTGCTATATATATTGATTACCAGTAGTTTATCAATTCTTTTTTGTACTTGCCTGATTTATGTGGTATTTTTGTCACATAAAAATGTTTTGAGTTCTGAGTTCCAATGATATGTCTTCCTAGGTAGCCCTCCTGATAGCAGATGTTTTTCCTTAACGGGGGTTATCCTGACTACATTTTCAATTAATTCGTACATTGTTATATATATTGATTACCAGTAGTTTATCAATTCTTTTTTTGTTACTTGCCTGATTTATGTGGTATGTTTGTCAAATAAAATGTTTTGAGTTCTGAGTTCTGAGTTCTGAGTTCCACTGAGCTACATCTTTGACCCAGTAGGTGATCTGGGTCCCTCAGGCCACTGCTGCTACTTTATCCATAGCCTGGGGGTAACTTCAGTGTCTGATACAATATTCCTATTTTGGGGCCCACAGCCACCCACAACTGGTAACTTCAGGGCGTTGTATTTACATTTTTAGGCAATGCTCACACTGGAAAAGTACCATTATATTGTACATTACATTCATTTGACAAATCAACCTTCCCTTGACACTAATCCTACATATGTTTTGGATACTACCTCTTCAAAATATCCAATCAAGACTAACTCACACAAACTTGGCAAAATTGGACGTTCACTTTGCAGCACTCCTCTATAAACACAATTCTCTATTTTATGTACTTTGCAAAAGAATATATTTTGTTGGCCTTTATTTTTAGTTTATTGTGATTTGTGGCCTATTTTGTGGACACCTCTGCTAAGCAGAAGTATATCCTTGACACATTTTAATATATTATAACCCACATAATCCATGGATCTATTTACTTCACTCCTACAGATCACTTTGTTGACCTCCCCAGTATTGTCTCAAATTTTGTATTCCAATTTATGGAAAAAAAATACAATGATATTACTACATATGACCCTCACAAATCCAGAGCTTAGATCAACAAGTTTTCTCCCACTTAATGACAGAGACTATGCAAGGTAAGAAGAAGGTTAATTCCAGCTTACTGCAATGGGGATCAAGGGGTTAATAAGATTAACCTTCTTGTGTTATACATGTATGTCAGTTGGATATTGAATCATCTGTTTTTCTTCTGTCGCACTCTGTACATGTAGATGTTCTGTCATTTGAATTAAGGGTCTTTTTACAAGGAATTGAATCGGGAATCATGATGCTAATTTAAACGAGCGTGATTTCTGTTGTGACCGGTAGTGCAGGGGTTAATTTGTGTGCAGCCTGCCTAAAGCTTCCCGTCCGCAGGGAGGACAAAAAGGTTTAGCATATCGCTTTTCATCAAAGGACTTTTTGTAAACAAAGAGTTGTAGGTAAACATAACAGAAACATCTGTTGACACAACAGTTCCATTTATTTTTATCATGCACTCTTAACATAACCCTATAATATGAGACCACTGTCTAGTCTGACATGGTACTTCTCAAATGGCCTTAACTCTCTCAGTGCCACATGTTGGACTAAGTCAACAGCTTTCCTTGGCATACTTGGGGCATATTCCATCCAAAGCACCCTGGGAAAACTGTTGACCCTGATCTTTATATTCTATGGGACTACAGTAGTCCCTCCTTTGAAAGACCACTCCTTTGGGAGACCACCTCCTTTGAGAGACCACAGTTGTCATGTCTTTCTGTGGTACTTTTCATGTTATTTATACCTCCTTTGAGGGACCACCTGCTTTATGTGACTGCCTTTTGGGTGGCACTAGGGTGGTCTCTCAAAGGAGGTACTACTGTATAGGCATTCTGGTACTTGAATGAAAGGTCTTTCTACATAGAATATTAATACAGTATCTGTTTAATAATTCAGAGAAGTTCTGCTTCAGCAGTTCAACTTTAGTTGCAGTTGGCACTAAACGAGTTAGAACAGCACTTGTACATACATGTCCAAGCCGCGTCACCTTTTCCTCTGTTCTGTTAGGGCAGCAGTACATTACTGCAAAAGGTACCCCCCACACCATGTGACTTTTTTTACGTTTCAAACTTTTTTTCTTCTGCTGATATAAAATATTTTACATCAGTATAATTCCTTCAATGAACATGAGTGTTTTTCCTGGTAAATGCACAGTGCTGGCCATTGATCTGCTAATTGTATTTTATTAATTTGGGGATTATTTTTCAAAATCTTGGATCAAACTTGCATGGAAGATCATTCCAAATTATATGCCCATGGTCACCAGCTTTCCTTGGTGTGCTCTGGGCACATTGCGCCCAGAGCACACCAAGGAAAGCTGTTGACTCGGTCTTCCATCAGGGAGGAATCAGTTAAGTAGAACAAGCAATCTAAGAATACAGCCTGATTGTTCTTTTTGTTGCGCATGCAGGGGTCAGGTTCATTGACACCTTTGGGTAGGTTTAAATTTCAAGACTGTCATTTTATGCTTGGCCCTGTCTGTTGTCTGATTCTCAATTTGGTTTTCCTCCCTAGAAGGTATGGAATCCTTTTCACAGGGTAAGGTTTAAATTTAAATGTTTCGATTTATACGTATATTTATCCATTATACCCTTTCTGATAAATTCTCTAATTCTGTAAGGCTTGCCATTATAAGCAAGAACTTGTTAGTACAGCAAGTATTTATGTATTTGCTATTATTTCATTTTCACACATTCTTTAAATTAAAGTCACTTGTCTTCAGCAAATACAAGGTAAAAGCAACCAGCTGCCATCCCAAAAAGCATGTCTGGGAATTTAAGGCCACAAAAAATGCTTAATGGTTTCCCAATGATGACACATTTATAAATCATTTGGCTGCTGAAGCCTTGAATTTTCAAAATTATGAATGAAACATAATCATATGTATCAATTAATAACTAGATTTAGACACAGACTGAGCTGGGCTGGCTACAGAGCATATATAATGATTTGATTGTGGTGTTTTCGGTTAAGAACAACACGGAAGATATGGCACTGTCGCTCCTGTTTACATTACTATCATAGCAAAACATTCCAGATCCTCACACAGAGATCTTCCGTTAAAGCATTAGCATGCTTGCAGTCACAGATGTAGAGATGATAAGAACAATTGAGACCAACACCTTCAGCTGGAAAACTTTGGGTGCATTGTGGTACTTATAGGACACCAGCGGAAACTGTCCACTTAGTGTCCAACTTGGCATTGGAAGTGCTAACTCTGTGCGGTCTGTCTTTGGCTTCCCATCCCCGTGTGGGACAAAAAGTTTCTATATATCAAAGGACCTTGTGTAAACAAAATGTTTTCCACAAACACAACACAACCATCTGTTGACACTGAAGTTCATTGGACTGTTATTTTCATCATGCCATGTTAACATAACTCCAGCACATGAGTCCCCCAGCTGGTCTGACATGATACTTCTCAAATGTCCTTCACGCCCTCCCACTCAAAACACCCCAAAGCATCTGGCAGTACAAATGTTGTCTGCTTATACCCATTTTTCTGACACCTGATCTGCGCTCTCCAAACTCCGTGTAAATTTTGTAAGAAATAGTCTACAGAATCACATACCCTAGGTCAACAGCTTACTTTGCATGCTTAGGGACACTGTGCCTTGCGTGCAGCAAAGAAAACTGTTGACCTAGTTTTAATTTGGCCACAAAGGGTTAACCAGGTTGGCTTCCTCCTGAAAACTCTTAGTAAATAAGTGCTGAATTTATGAATAACTTTTCAGATACATATATTGATTGAGGCTGAGTAAATATGACCAATGATATGGATTTTTGAAACTAAAAGAATCAATGAATCGGACCTCTTCACAATTAAAAGCATTTTACACAGTAGTTGGATACACAAACCATGATATTTTTTGCCCCTTTTTTTAACCACATCAGCATTTTCCCACATTGGTATCATCTTAACCTTTTGCACCTTTCTTTGCTTAAACTGGTGCAACAAAGCTTTTCCAGCAAATATCGGCTTCAATGTTTTGGCTAATTTTAACTGTAATGGAAAACAATTTTAACGAAAATTATAGATGCGGCCTATTAAGACAACTTGGTCCTGGCAAACAGCAGTGTACCCAACCAATACTAAGGAAAGTTATTGACTCAGTCTTTAACTTATTTTAAGCCAAGATGGAAAGGGTTAAACATGTGGCTTTTTTGTGGTTGCCTGATCAGATCCTCTTTCAGATCATATTCTAGTATCACATTTGAAGACAGTATGCATAATACGTCCACACCAGATGGCGTTCTCTGTTTTCTACTCCTGGTGGGAAACCTGATATTACCCGACTGTAGATGTGCATACAACAAACATTGGCTTCTTATTGGAAAATACACGGAATTTCATCTATTTAACAACCAAATAATTTCTATGGCCATTGGGCTTTTTATGGTAATGTCCAACCCATTTCAGGGAATGAGATTCAAAGCCAAATATCTCTGCAATAGTTATGATTAATATAGTAAATATAATACATATATGTATGTGCTTAACCACAAGTGACTAGAGAATGCACTGTGACCAACTAGTTATGGCTACACAGTGGTAATTGTTGTGTAAACAAACAGCCAGTGGTGAAAGGGGTATGCATCACTTTTTTGCGATATTTCTCAAAAACTACTTGATGAAAAAAGTTTACTCTTAGAGCAGCTTAATTTGTACACAACAAAATCAAAAAGTATTCAGCCAAAAAAAAAAAACATGCATCCGTTTTCTCCCAAGAGACAGCCAAAGATGCTGATTGGCTCAATTTTTCATGATGATACAGACAAGAGACTCTTCATTTTTGTGAACCAGTAACTTTCATATGGATCCAAATAACTCAAGTGCTCCCATAGAAGTCACCAATACCCTGCTGGCAGACACAATTTCTTCATTTTGTATCGGGTTCTGACGACGTAGAATGTTAATGAGGTGTTTTCCTCTTGCTGCTTCTCACTTTTTTTCACCTTGGGCAGCTAGTCATGTGACGAAACCTGCTGCCAATCAAACGGTCAATTTGCACAGCTTAGCAATCGGCAAAGTGGCCCTTATTATGTAATCATAGTAATGGTCATATGAACCTCTGGGATTATGACCTTAACATGTCTGCCTGTCAGAGGTTCATACGACTATTACTATGATTACATAAGGGCCACTTTACCAATTGCTAAGCTGTGCAACGTGACCATTTGATTGGCAGCAGGCTGTGTCACATGACAGCTGTTTGTAAACAAACAAACTTTGGTCTGTAGTTTGGCAAAGATAGCTGTATATTTTCATTTTTTCTTTTGCGCTTTCAAATTTTGCCCAAGTATAGACAACATATTAATCTTATCAAAAAATTAAAAACTTCAAAAATGTCTGAAAACTAGCCAAAATGGGATGGACATTACCTTAAAATGGACCACAACTGAACTGACACAATCAGCTTCCCTCATTTAGTTATGCTAGGCACAAAAAGTATAAAAATCCAAACATTCACTATTGTCCAGACACTGAATTTTTTTCCTTAAAAAATCAATCATGAGACATGATCCTTCAACCACATCATATTTTGATCTTACTGATTCCATTGAGACCTTTCTTCATGACTTCAAGCTAAATTAATTTTGAGGACAGCCAATTATATGGTATCTAGTTGGTAACCACATGCAGCATGATGCTGGCATCTTTGCATCACATGGAGTTCTACCAAGTGATTCATTACCAGCAATTAACTTACATGTTTCTGCTCCCATGGAAACTACTCATGTTATATACTATGTCTGAGCACAAAATACTTACCATGAAAAATGACCTCAAAACTGTGATAATTTAATGACATATATTTTCCTGGAAAGTATCAGATAATAATCTGGTTAGAGCTACCGATGTCCCCAAGCAATGAATTAGAGGAAGAGTTTATCAACACACTGCAACATTTTCCCACTCAGAAAAGAATCAGACTCCACATACATTGTAGATTTTTTTCCGTTACCTAGGTATTAATGGCTTGATTCCTAGCCAAGCATTATGATTTATTTCCTACCCAAGGATTATGACATTTTTTCAACCACCATGGCTTCTTTCATAGCTGTGCATTATGATTTATTTCCTACTAGACATCATGGCTTTTTTCTCACCAATTTCTGCCTCTTTCCTGGCCATGTGTTATGCCTTCTATCCAACCCATATATTATGGCTTCTGTTCTACCCACATGGCTTCTTTCCTTTCTAGGTACTACAGCTTCTTTCCTGTACATGTATTATGGCTTCTTTCCTATCTAGGTATTAAGGCTTCTTTCCTGTCTATATATTATGGCTTTTTTCCTGTCTATGTATTATGGCTTCTTTCCTGTCTACGTATTATGGCTTTTTTTCCTGTCTATATATATGGCTGATTCCTGTCTATATATTATGGCTTCTTTTCTATCTTGGTATTATGGCTTTTTATGTCTGTGTATTATGGCTTCTTTCCTGTCTTTGTATAGTGGCTTCTTTCCTGTCTATGTATTATGGCTTCTTTCCTGTCTATGGTTTATGGCTTCATTCCTGTCTATGTATTATGGCTTCTTTCCTGTCTATGTATTATTCCTTTATTCCTATCTATGTATTATGGCTTCTTTCCTGTCTATGTATTATGGCTTCATTCCTGTCTATGTATCATGGCTTTGTTCCTGTCTATGTATTATGGCTTCTTTCCTGTCTATGTATTATGGCTTCATTCCTGTCTTTGTATCATGGCTTTGTTCCTGTCTATGTATTATGGCTTCTTTCCTGTCTATGGTTTATGGCTTCATGCCTGTCTATGTAATATGGCTTCTTTCCTGTCTATGTATTATTCCTTCATTCCTGTCTATGTATTATGGCTTTGTTCCTGTGTATGTATTATGGCTTCTTTCCTGCCTATGTATTATGGCTTCTTTCCTGTCTATGTATTATGGCTTCTTTCCTGTCTTTGTATTATGGCTTCTTTCCTGTCTATGTATTATGGCTTCTTCCCTATCTATGTATTATGGCTTCTTTCTGTCTATGTATTATTCCTTCATTCCTGTCTATGTATTATGGCTTCTTTCCTGTCTATGTATTATGGCTTCTTTCCTGTTTTTGTATTATGGCTTTGTTCCTGTCTATGTATTATGGCTTCTTTCCTATCTATGTATTATGGCTTCTTTCTGTCTATGTATTATTCCTTCATTCCTGTCTATGTATTATGGCTTCTTTCCTGTCTTTGAATTATGGCTTCTTTCCTATCTATGTATTATGGCTTCTTTCTGTCTATGTATTATTCCTTCATTCCTGTCTATGTATTATGGCTTCTTTCCTATCTATGTATTATGGCTTCTTTCTGTCTATGTATTATTCCTTCATTCCTGTCTATGTATTATGGCTTCTTTCCTATCTATGTATTATGGCTTCTTTCTGTCTATGTATTATTCCTTCTTTCCTGTCTATGTATTATGGCTTTGTTGCTGTCTATGTATTATGGCTTCTTTCAACTCTATGTATTATGGCTTCTTTCCTGTCTATGTATTATGGCTTCTTTCCTGTTTTTGTATTATGGCTTTGTTCCTGTCTATGTATTATGGCTTCTTTCCTATCTATGTATTATGGCTTCTTTCTGTCTATGTATTATTCCTTCATTCCTGTCTATGTATTATGGCTTCTTTCCTATCTATGTATTATGGCTTCTTTCTGTCTATGTATTATTCCTTCTTTCCTGTCTATGTATTATGGCTTTGTTGCTGTCTATGTATTATGGCTTTGTTGCTGTCTATGTATTATGGCTTCTTTCAACTCTATGTATTATGGCTTCTTTCAACTCTATGTATTATGGCTTCTTTCAACTCTATGTATTATGGCTTCTTTCAACTATATGTATTATGGCTTCTTTCAACTATATGTATTATGGCTTGTTTCCTGTCTATGTACGATGGTTTCTTTCCTATCCACATGGCCTCTTTTCAATGTTTGTATTATGGCTTCTTACCTTCCTATTTGGCTTCTTTTCTATCTCTCCTTACCGATATTGGGTTTCACTTAAGTGTATAGTATGACTTCATTCTTATCCATGCATTATGGCTTCTTCCCTACTCACATGGATTCTTTCATGTGTTATGTTCCATGTTGCATGCATCATGGCTTCTTTTCTACCTACATGATTTCTTTACTGTCTATGTCTTGTTGGGACTTCCCAACCCACATACCTTTATTTTGTCTGCGTATTGTGTCTTCTGTCTTATTCATGCATGATGGCTTCTTCCTATCCATGTATTATCACTTCCCACATCCCAGATGGCTTGTTTGCTACAGACATGGCCTTTTCCTATCCATGTTTTATGGCTTCTTTTGAGTCATATAGCTTCCTTCTTATCTGTTCATTGTGGCTTCTTTCCTGTTTATGCATTATGGCTTTTTTCTACCTATACAGCCTCCTTGGTACCCACATTGCTTCTTTCCCATCTTTGTATCATAGCTTCATTGTGCCATATGGCTTCTTTCCTCTGTTTATTATGGTTCTTTTTTATCCATGGATTACAGCTTCTTCCCTTAATGGCTTATTTCCTGTTTAAGCATTAGCACTTCTTTTCTATTTATATGGCTTCTTTGCTACCCACATGGCTTCCTTCCTATCTAAGTATTATGGCTTCTTTCTTACTCATGTATTATGACTCATTCATATCTGTTTATTATGGTCTCTTCCTTATCCATGCATTACAGCTTCTTTCTTTCATGGTTTCTTTCCTGCCTGTGCATTATGGCTTCTTTTCTAATAAATTATGTCCTGTGACCAAGGAACAACTGGGTCTCAATTGAACCAGCAACTTTCAGCACCAATCACGCAGCTGAAAACAGCAAATAACTTCATTGCGGCATATGGCTTCCTTCCTCTGTTTATTATGGTTCTTCTTTATCCATGGACTACATGGATTCATTATCTAGACATTATAGCTTCGTTACTATCCACATGCCTTCTTCTAAGCCTATTGCTTCTTTTGGTACCTTATTTTTCCTTTCTTATATCCATATCTCATGGCTTTGTACTTTGTGGCTTCTTTTCATATATGCATATATATATATATATATATATATATATATATATATATATATATATATATATATATATATATATATATATATATTTATTTATTTATTTATATATTTATTTATATATATACATTCTTTCTCAACTGTGTGGCTTTTTCCCATGTATCCTGGCTTATTTTCTACCCATATGGCTTAATCAACATACTAATTCCCAGTCCATGTATGAATGTATCTTCCCAACAAACATGGCTATTGTACTATCAATACATTGTGGCTTCTCTTGTGCTTATGTACTTTTCTCATCAACTTTCAAGACTGACTTCCTACCTCTATGGCTTCTTTAATCTCAATGTTTGGGCTTCTTTCCTAACCATGTGTTTGCTATCATTAAGTTTCCTCTTAGCACAGTTTTTGGTTTCTTGGCTACTCATGACACTTCTGTCTATTAACCCTTTCCCCTACAATTAATACTGAGTTGGCAGCTTCCATTGGCATGGGTTTGTTGCTTAATTGGTATCATCTACAATTTTCATTCAAACGGTTTTTAATTTTTTATCAAAGAAGTAAAATCAGTGAAGCAGACAAAATTTAAGCACCGGCCAGTTTTGCCCAGTTTAAAGAAGAAATGATTCAGGCTTCACTCCATCCAATATGGATTTTAATTATCCATGACATATGAATTTTTTCTACCTTAGAGACAATATGTATTGTGACTTCTATACTGCCCAAATGTGGCTTCCTTCCCACCCACATCACTTGTTTCTAACTCACAAGGCTTCTTTTCTATATGTCACAGCTTTTTCCTCTCCATATGACTTTACCTATTCATTTGTTATGGCTTCTCTCATGCTATGTATTGAAGTTTCTTTCTTACCCACATGATCCTTTTTGTGCCCATATGATAGCTTTGTTTTGATAACTATGAACGTGTGGCCTCATTCTGGACATGGGTAGGAAAGAAGCCATACTACATGGGCAGGGAAGAAGCCATATTACATGGCTAGGAAAAAAGGCATACTGCATAAGCATTAAAGAAGCCATACTACATGGGTAGGAAAGAGGCCATACTATATGGATGGGGAAGAAGCCATATTACATGGCTACAAAGGAAGGCATGCTACATAGGCATGAAAGAAGCCATACTATAGGGTTATGAAAAAAGCCATACTAGATAGGCAGGACAACGCAGTACTACATGGGTAAGAAAGAAGCTATGCTATATGCATAGGAAAGATGCCCTACTCCCTTGGCAGGAAAGAAACCATACTACATGTCTAGGAATGAAGTGGGTCCACATGGATGGGAAAGAAGGTATACAACAAAGCAATACTAAATTGAGAGGGAGGAAACTGCCAAACTACACAGCAGGCAGGAAGCCATACTACATGGTTTGAATGAGGCCACACTTGTACAGCTTTTTTCAAAGCATGTAATCTGGCCTCTTCAAACAGTTGTCTAGTTTCTTATCTACCTATGTCAGATGGTTGTTTGCTGATCCGTGTATGAAACAGTTTGTTTCCCACTTGCACATCATTGTCTCTTCCTACCCATGTATTGTGCCTTCTTACCCATAAATACATTGTCTTTCTCCTTTCTCTATTATTGCCTAATTTTTACCCAAATGTTTTGACCTCTTTTCTGCCAATGTATCACAGCATTTAACCCTTTCCCCCTTGAATTAAGACTGAGTCAACAGCTTTCCTTGGCATGGGTAGGGCACTAAGTGCCCAACCCATGCCAAGGAAAGCTGTTGACCTGGGGTATGTGATCTTGATAAATCTCACATACATTTCTTAGTCAAACTGTTTTTCATAATTGTTGAAATTAGTTGAAAACACTGAAGCAGCAGACATTTGACCACCAAGTGGTTTTGACCGGTTTAAGGGGGAAAGGGTTAATCCTTGTATCATGGCTCCTTCTTTGCCTGATTATCATTGACACTTTCATGACTTTTCCACTACCCACATATTGTGGCTTGTTTGTTTTTGATGGTAAGTCATGTTTTTTTTTTTTGCTGACAATGATAAGTATAGTTTCAATAGTGTCCATGATAAGCCATGGCTTTTTTTGCTGACCATAGTAAGTTAGGTCTTCTTCATTGTCAATGATGAGTTATGGCTTCTTTGCTGTCCGTAAATCATGGCTTCTTTGCTCTGCATGGTAAGTCATGACTTTTATGCCATCCATAAGTCATGATTTCATTGATGTCTAAGAGCTTTACCGGAGCTCCCACTTATTTCTGATCTGTCTCCCCCGCCGTCTGTATCAACTCAAGGTAATCTTGCTGCTTCTTACACTCAGAACAGATCCAGCTCATCAACTTTATTTGAAGGTATGTATGCTGGTGCCCCTTTTGCAGACAATACAAGCATTCACGTGCTGGGACTTCCCACTGATTGAGGAATTGCAACTGAGCGAACAGGTTGCTGCCAGAAATTGTTGCGATATCTTTGTTGACATTTTACATTCCTGTGGGCTAATGTAGAATGCTAAGCATCACAATTAAAGTTGTTTTTCAGTCTTAAAATCGTTGTACTTGTGTTGTTCCATCTTAACTCATTCCACCCTGATGACGCTTTTTCCCGCTAATATCTAAATGTCGTCTGCTAATTGTATTTTACTAATTTAGGGATTATTTTTCAATATTTTGGATGAAACTTGCATGGAAGATCATTCCAAATTATATGCCCATGGTCAACAGCTTTCCTTGGCGCACTCTGGGCGCATTGCGCCCAGAGCGCGCCAAGGAAAGCTGTTGACTCAGTCTTCTATCAGGGTGGAATGAGTTAAAATTCAATAATTTTTCCATGTATCATTATGTAAGAAACACAAACAACCACTCCCATGTGTTTACTGTTTGAACTCAATGCTTCTTGGTCGCAGAAGTCGCTTGCTACAAGTGACTCATGCTTTCTGCGACCAAGAAGCATTTCGTGCAGACAGTAAACATCAGTCGTGGTGGTTTGTCGATGTATCATCACCGTTACTCATGCATTTTATATTTATTTAAATTGATTTTGGAAAAAACATGATGACATCAACTGTTTTCAACAAACCCTTCTATGCATATAGGGGTCCTCTTTGCATGTGTCATTATTGGTTGATTTGTAGGCTATGGAAGTTGTAACTTTGAAGTTAAAGAGGTTATTAAAAACAAACATTTTCAATGTGGCTCCACTATGACCCCCCCCCCCCCCCCCCCGCATTTAAAAGTCAGTTAAAATAGTTTGCTGTGACAAGATCAATTGGAGCATAGCGAAATGTGGACTGAAACGTAGACCAAGTCAAGATTATTTCTGCCATACACATCTATTTGCTCCTTAATTTATTCATGTACAGAGATAGAGCATACATCTGTTGTTCGCAATTGTGATATCTACCTAATGAGATAAGCTGAAAACAACTCACATGAGGGCACTACTGATCAATAAGGTCTGCTGAAACCATCTGCCTCATCTGATTGGTCAGGAGAGGTCAGATGATCCCTCATGACCACCAATAACCCCTTTTGACTGCACTGTCTTATCCCATTGCACATGCACAGATTGAATTGTGAAATGCAGGATAACATCAGGTGAACTGAGCCACAGTCATTTTGCTCATTACAATATCTTTTTAGTTGTGCATTATTAAACCATGGGGAACAATGAAACATGGCATAAAACACACCCAAATGATAAATCAGCTAGCATTGGTACAGTGGTTCCATTCTTGAAGTA
This sequence comes from Hermodice carunculata, assembly GCA_964020975.1. NCBI lineage: Eukaryota > Metazoa > Annelida > Polychaeta > Eunicida > Amphinomidae > Hermodice > Hermodice carunculata. The sequence continues at coordinate 26,988,680 of OZ026616.1, read as the reverse complement.
CAATTCCAATGAGAGACCACATGTCTTGAAACGCCATCAATTCATTATACAGAGCTTCGTGCTTCCATATTATTTATTACCTACTAGGAGAGACCACTTGCACTGACAGACCACAATTCGGTGATCCCAAAGGGCAGTCACTGAAGACAGGTTTGATTGTAGATGGAAGTTTCAACTCGCACCTGAGAGCATGGAATCGTTTGAGATGATACTTTCCAAAATGTAAATTAAAATGTCTGGTGCCCAATTTTGAGATCAAATGAGGACTGATTAAAGAACCAACTTAATATACCACTGTATTATTGTGGGTGACTATTCTTGAGCTTCTGCATGTATGCAGCCACCCCCACCCCCATCCCCACCAGCCAAGTTCCTTTTAAAATATAACAATCACTCTCTAATGTTCTCACACTAACGACATAGTCAGAAATATGATACAAACTCAAGGTATTAGCTGATAATAATCATCCAGAAAGCACATATTGATTTCTTGTCCCTGTCACTTCCAATTGTTTCTTGTCAAGAGAAGATAGTTGGCAAACTAAAGGAATGTATCACCCTACTTCCCCTGGGTTTAGACTGAATAAACAGCTTTCCTTGTTGATTATGGGACACATATTTCCCAATTAACACAATGGAAAGCTATTGAACCACAGCGTGCCATCTTGATATATTCTATCTCCATTGTAGACTGTGTAAAGGAGAAAAACTTAAAAACATTAACTCATTCCATACCAGTCCTTGATTTTTCTGTATAAATACCCAGATTTAAGATGACAATTGCATATTTAAATTCTTCATGAAAAGAGCTTTCATTCAAGTACCAACATGCCTATAGTCTTAAGTAAGTGGTTCTGGCACTGCCTGGCAAGTCATCGTAGTATGGAATGAGTTAAACCAAGGAAGTTTAACAGCACCCATTCCGACCAGTTTGACGAGGACAAGGGTGACACTGTACATACATACTTGTGATGCTGGTAATACTGTGCTTGGACCCCAGCATTGATAAGCCCAGCTTTTACTGCAGTCCACTCATGGTTTTTATAATTATGTATACATGGAGAAATAAACTTCATATCATACCATACTTCCTTGCTTATGATTGGCTGGATAGAAGCTGTCACTCTAAATTCTGGTGCTGATGCATGTGCAAGTGCTACAAGAAAACTGACTGGGACGGGCCACAGTGGCACACTGTTCCGCTTCTCATAATACCCCACTGAAGGCAGGACACCCCACCCCCTCTACAGAGGCCCCCACCCCTCTACACATGTCACTTAACTGTGCAAGTTTTGGACTGAGTTAACAGGTTTTCTCAACATGTTTTGAGTGCATTGTGCCCAAAACAAATTGAGGAAAGCTGTTGACCCAGACAATTATATTCTCTGCAACAATTATATTCTCTGCAACAAATATATTCTCTGGAACTATAGGCAGAAGGCTGGTCCTTGATTGAAACATGTTTTTCACAAGGAATATGAATGGAGCGGTCTTATTATAATTGAAAGCCGTTCGTCTTGAATAGTGCGACTTTAGTCACAGTTGGCACTAAAAGAGTTAAGCACTCAAGAGAGGCCATAATGTCCTGATACTATACTTGGGTGGCCTTACAAGAGGGGCCCCACTGTAACAAAAAAGAAAACACTTCTTTCACTTGGCATGTATGTGCCAGATGCCCTCCATATATATATATATATATATATATATATATATATATATATATATATATATATATATATATATATATATATATAAAAAAAAATATATATATACACACACACACATATATATATATATACTGTGTAGGTGGGGAATAATAACTAACATCTTTAGCTTCTGAGTAAACTGAGGTGGAATATAATCACTGCTGCCACAAAAAATTGGCACATTTAAGTCAACATGGCCTTCAGGTATGGATCATGGGAGAGACAGTTCTCACCTATCACTGAGCTTTATCAACAAAAATACGCCAATCTGCCTTAACCCTCTCATGGCTGAGTCAACAGCTTTCCTTCGCACACTTTAAATATGTCCATCCACCTGAACCCTCTAGATTCCAAGTCAATGCTTTCCTTGGTTCACTCTGTGTGTTCAGAGTGTACTGAGTTCAGCTGTTGATGGATGCATCTTTCTCTAGGGTCAATTAGAAGCCAACAGCATTTACAATACAAGATGCTTGTTGGTGTTTTTAATGGGAAAAAGTTGTATGTGGATACATCAGCATTGTTAACTCATTCCATACCAGTCCCTGATTTTTCTGTATAGTTACCCAGATTTAAGACGACAATTGCATATTTAAATTCTTCATGAAAAGAGCTTTTATCCAAATACCAACATGCCTATAGTCTTATGTCAGTGGTTCTGGCACTGCCTGGCAAGTCATGCTGCAGCTGCTGCACAGGCAGCGGTAGCATGACTTGCCAGGCAGTGCCAGAACCACTGACCAAGGCCTGTGACCATAGTATGGAATGAGTTAAAGTCCCACAGGGCTACAAAACCAGCTGCGTATTTCAAACTTAGCAACCTCAATGAAATTAGGTGCATTTATATTTGATTACAAAAAATTGTTTTCCTTAAAATATGAAATTTATGTAAATCAGAGAAAAAATACTGCCACTCTTGATGGTAAATCAATATGTTGACTAGTTTTATTGGCAGCTGTGCTAAATGCCTATGAGATTTTTTAAAAATCCATTGTTGTGCAGGTTTAGGCTGAACCAACAATTTTCTGGGCACAGAATGGGTGGGCACATGACACATGCACAAAGAAAAGTTCTGGACCCAGGACACGCTATCCCAACAGGTATCAACTACATGTACGTGTATGATTAAAATTATCTCTATAATGTGAAATTAAGTCAAACCGTTAAAGCTGACATCTTTAATTTAGGCACTTTTTCCCAATTGGAGCATGAAAGGGCAAATTTCCAGTTTGCTCATGGACAACACTCCACAGTTTTGATTGGTGTCATCAGTGGCAAAGGGTCAAAGGCCATTGGCTCATGCAGCTAAAGATGGCATGTCAGGTTAGAAAGGGTTACCCCCCCCCCCAAAAAAATGGTAATCGTCTGCTTCCACATTTTTTACAAATTTCCACAGAAATGAAAAGCAATTTGAATGAGAATTGTAGATACCTATAAATATTACATTCCAGGTCAACAGCTTTGAACTTCTTAACACGGGTTGGGTGTTTAACCTTTCCCCCTTGAATTCAGACTGAGTCAACAGCTTTTCTTGGCATGGGTTGGGCACTAAGTGCCCAACCCATGCCAAGGAAAGCTGTTGACCTGGGGCATGTTATCTTGATAGGTTCTTTTATTAACTTCACATCGATTCATCCATCCAGTTTTCAGTGAGGCTTTCTTAAAATTACCAAGTCTTGTAAAAATTTGTTTCTGAGATATTCACTTCCAAAGATAACCAAGGAGATTTGCCGACTTTAGTTGCTCATAAATGACATCTGCTCAGGCCATTAAGTAGGATGACTCAATGCTAATCTCTTAAACTCTGTCATAACTTTGACCTATACACTTACAAACAATATAGTGGTTCTAATCAGTCACCTGTGAAATGATCCGCTCACCTGTAAAACCACATTCAGTGAGGCTTTGACTGTGATTGGTTATCTAAACATCACCATCAGTGACCACATCTACCAGCCCATTACCTGACTGACTCCATAAAGCTTGTACTGACAGAGGGACACTTTTTCATCTTAACTGTTTTTCACAGAAGTAAACATGTTACAGTGAAACTATTTGGCGTGGATAAAGATTAGCACTTCACCAGCCCAAAAGTAACAACAGCTCAACTTCACTGATTTGAAGGTCTCAGGTAAGACCCTGCACCTTAAACTGGTGTAGTAATAGTAGGAATGTATCCGTTGTCTGATAAGTACCAGACTTCAAAAACACTGTTAAAAATCAGGGATCCACAGCGACACCACCTGGTGAACAAATTTGTATGACCCTTCTATAAGAAATATTTACACCAAGTTTCAGCATATTCTGAGTGACGGTTTGAGAGAAAGTCAAAAATAGCTAAAACACAAAAATTCATAAAAATATAGAAAAGAATGACAGTGCTACCTGTTGAACAAATTAAGGTCTAGTGGTACTCAGAAGTGTCCCTATGCAATTTCAAAGCAATTTGTCAAGTGGTTTCAGAGAAGATTTTTGAAAATTTTTCCAAAAAAATCAGCAAAAATTCTTTGTCAAAAATAAAAAAATCACTGGACTGTGACCATTTTAACAAACTTGGCAAAAACCCACCCAAGGTACATCTCCGCCAAGTATGAAGTGAATCTGGTTGACGGTTTTGGAGATAAAGTCGAAAATGTGAATTACCACAGCAATCCCCATACACTTACATAGTAAATGATAGGCATGTATGCATGGGTGACCTTGAGGTCAAGGTCACCCATAAACAATCCCAGCCAAGGTTTGATCTAGATGCATACTCTGACCACCTTTGAAAGCAATTGAACAACAACGTGGAACGTTATCAGTCGTGATGTACATGACAGATGGAGGGACACAGCCCCTATCCCTACTATTCCCATGTCCTCTATACCACCTTCGGTAGTGGGGGACAACTTATTGAGTGTCTGTGTCTTGGCAAGTCTCCTAATCTTGGTACAAGCAACTACAGCTGGTAATTTCAAGGAAATTTCCTTTCCGCCATACAGTACCTATATATTGACTTGGTTATGTAATCATTTTAGTCCCTGTACAGACCTGACACTGAACTCCAGTAGCTGACATTGATTACTTCTGCTGGCCTCTATTTTGTGTCAACATTTTTTCCTCCCCATTTCTAACCAGAAACAGCTGGTCTATATTGGCTTTACATGTATGATGACATATCAAGTGACAATAATTCTATCCTTTTCCTGTGTTTTGTTAGTACCTTATTCTACCATATATACAATACAGTGAAAACTTGTTATAATGACACCGTCTGTTCCCTAACAAATGTGTCGGATAAGTGAATATGTCAGATAAATGAGTCAAGTAACAAAGAAAATAAACCTGTTCCCATGAAAATTTGTGTCATTATATTGAATATACCAAATATCTCAATGTCATTTTAATGAGGTTTCACTGTACCATGACTAGCTCCCCAGGCTGAACAGGTAGCACTCTGTAACCTTTCCACTGTTGCAGGGTCAGGTACAATAACTCAACAAGGATTTATTTCAAATGTCCACTTTAACATTGCAAAACTATGCCTAATAGATGTGTATTTTATACTTTAACATTGCAAAACTATGCCTTATAGATGTGTATTTTATACTTTAACATTGCAAAACTATGCCTTCTGGATGTGTATTTTATACTTTAACATTGCAAAATTATGCCTTCTGGATGTGTATTTCACTTTAACATTGCAAAACTATGCCTTCTGCATGTGTATTTCATACTTTAACATTGCAAAACTATGCCTTCTGGATGTGTATTTCATACTTTAACATTGCGAAACTATGCCTTCTAGATGTGTATTTCATACTTTAACATTGCGAAACTATGCCTTCTAGATGTGTATTTCATACTTTAACATTGCAAAACTATGCCTTCTGCATGTGTATTTCATACTTTAACATTGCAAAACTATGCCTTCTGGATGTGTATTTTATACTTTAACATTGCAAAACTATGCCTTCTGCATGTGTATTTCATACTTTAACATTGCAAAACTATGCCTTCTAGATGTGTATTTCATACTTTAACATGGCAAAACTATGCCTTCTGCATGTGTATTTTATACTTTAACATTGCAAAACTATGCCTTCTTGATGTGTATTTCACTTTAACATTGCAAAACTGTGCCTTCTGGATGTGTATTTTATATTTTAACATTGCAAAACTATGCCTTCTGGATGTGTATTTCATACTTTAACATTGCAAAACTATGCCTTCTGGATGTGTATTTCATACTTTAACATTGCAAAACTATGCCTTCTGGATGTGTATTTCATACTTTAACATGGCAAAACTATGCCTTCTGCATGTGTATTTCATACTTTAACATTGCAAAACTGTGCCTTCTGGATGTGTATTTTATACTTTAACATGGCAAAACTATGCCTTCTAGATGTGTATTTTATACTTTAACATTGCAAAACTATGCCTTCTGCATGTGTATTTTATACTTTAACATTGCAAAACTATGCCTTCTGCATGTGTATTTTATACTTTAACATTGCAAAACTATGCCTTCTTGATGTGTATTTCACTTTAACATTGCAAAACTGTGCCTTCTGGATGTGTATTTTATATTTTAACATTGCAAAACTATGCCTTCTGGATGTGTATTTCATACTTTAACATTGCAAAACTATGCCTTCTGGATGTGTATTTCATACTTTAACATGGCAAAACTATGCCTTCTGCATGTGTATTTCATACTTTAACATTGCAAAACTATGCCTTCTTGATGTGTATTTCACTTTAACATTGCAAAACTATGCCTTCTGCATGTGTATTTCATACTTTAACATTGCAAAACTATGCCTTCTGCATGTGTATTTCATACTTTAACATGGCAAAACTATGCCTTCTGCATGTGTATTTCATACTTTAACATGGCAAAACTATGCCTTCTGCAATTGTATTTCATACTTTAACATTGCAAAACTGTGCCTTCTGGATGTGTATTTTATACTTTAACATGGCAAAACTATGCCTTCTAGATGTGTATTTTATACTTTAACATTGCAAAACTATGCCTTCTGCATGTGTATTTTATACTTTAACATTGCAAAACTATGCCTTCTGCATGTGTATTTTATACTTTAACATTGCAAAACTATGCCTTCTAGATGTGTATTTTATACTTTAACATGGCAAAACTATGCCTTCTGCATGTGTATTTTATACCTCTGATGCTACTCCTGTCTTGAAGTAAACAACTCCCTTCAGAAACAATGATGTGTCCCCAGCATACAAAGGGTGCACGGTTGGCCGAGCCGTAAGACACTCATCTTTCACTTCTGCCACCCGGGTTCGATTCTCGTCCTGGGAGGCATGTGGAAAATGTTCCTACCTTTTTAACTGTGCATGGTGCCAAGAGACTAGTGTCCTCAGTAACGGTGTTTACAAGGTGAATATCATTGCACTGGGTGCCCAATATATATTAAGATATAAACCGAACTAAAATTTAAAAGGTCTAAACCACAAGCAGAGATACAGGTCAGGCATCTGTAGTGAGACAGTTTTCTTGTTCAACGAGTTTTGTGTGTGTGTGTGAGTCTCATCTGGGACTGTTGGGAAACTATGTTTGCATCCATCTTTTATTGTGTGGGTAACACCACCATTGCAAGTCAGCGTGTCTCTGTGCTCAACCGTGTGACACACTGCGTGGCCTATTCAGATATGACTATAATACCACTGGGATTTTCAAGCTGCTGTTCAAAATGACATATTTTCCAAAACAAATAAAAAAAGATAATTGGTTGTGTGTAAATCAGTGCATAAAGCTGGGTTGTTTAATCAGGTCAGCGAGTCCAGTAAGTTCTATCAGGTGAAATTTGTGTTTCGAACTGGACTCTGTGTTACAGGTGCTTGCAGAAAGGTAAACAGTTTCTGCAAAGGTATATTGTTTCCAGTTTATATTGTACACAGGTGTGTCAATAGGCCAAAGCAACTAAGCCAATATACACATATTGTTTGTCATTCGTGTCTTTAGAATTTGAATTTATAAGTTAGTATTCACAGACAGAGCATTTTACAGACACTGCATGCGACCAAATGGGTCAAAAAGCCTAATGGCTGAATCTAAGGTTTTATTGTCTGCAAATAGTAAAATGTACGGTCAATTCAAGAATTGCAGATTTTCAACAAAAAAAAAACAGAAGAATCTTTTTTTCAATCTTTTAAAAAAATAACAATTAAATTCTTATCTCAAATGTATCAATACTAAAATTAGTCTGACAGCCAAGATTTACAGTAAGAAAAGTCCCTAAGTTCCAGGATTGGTTACACCTTACCATCACATGATACTGTACATTATGAATTATCAATTAACCCTTCTCTGCTAAAATTGACCAAAAGTGCCAAGATGTAAATTGTTGTCAATTGTAAAATTTCTACTGAAATTCCAAAGTAACAGAAAACAGTTTTGCTGATAATTGTACATCTGTCCTATCATGATGGCACACCTCAGGTCAATAGCTTTCCTTGGCAGTGGTTCTGTGCATGCACCAAGCCACTGCCAAGGAAAACTACTGACTCGGTCTTATTCTGACCAAGGAAAGCTGTTGACTCAGTCTGATTCTGACCAAGGAAAGCTCTTGACTCAGTCTGATTCTGACCGAGGAAAGCTCTTGACTCTGATTCTGACCAAGGAAAGATCTTGACTCAGTCCGATTCTGACCAAGGAAAGATCTTGACTCAGTCTGATTCTGACCAAGGAAAGGTCTTGACTCAGTCTCGTCTTGACCAAGGAAAGCTCTTGACTCAGTCTGATTCTGACCAGCAAAAGGTAATGGGCAATATAAAGATTGTTCACTACACCTGTTAATGTTAACTATCATAGTTTACTTGGGGTTAATATATATTATGTGTACAGTTACATAACTAGCATAAGTACATCCTTACTCCAATAATTTAGCACAGACAACCCCTGGGCTCCATGTTGGGCACAGAGTGATGCAAGGGAACTTCTTGCCCTGGGCCACGTTTTCCAGACAGATGTCGTGCAATTTCTCACTCAAATGGTTTTATATTAAAGATCAATTCAAGTATATACATTCAACAAAATTACTGTTCGCATTTTGTTGATTTGAACGGGAAAGAGTTAAGTCTGGGCACAGTATGTTTGCCATTATGTCACATGTCTGTATACATAAAGCTTGTAATCACTCTAATTAATTAAGCATAACAGTCGTTACTGGGGCCTCTGGGGCACTAGTTCCCAAGTCACCATAGCTTTGAAACTTTCTCGGCTGAAACCCACCAGAAACCCTGACCGTAACCCTAAACCTCTTGATTTAGACACGTCAAGTCTTTCAGTGCCAACTGCCACTTAAGTTGAACTCAATAGAAGGAACAGGTGTGAATTACGATAAGGGTGTGCTCATGTCAGGGAAAGCTGTTGACCCGTGGCACATTATCTTGGTAGGCCTCATCTACAATTTTCATCCAAATTGTTTTCCATTACTACTAAAATTTGTCCAAAACATTAAAGCTGAAAAAAAGACATTTGACCCCCACCGGTTTTGGACAGTTTAGGAGGGGAAAAGGTTAATATAGATAATTCATTTGTAATATGGCTAAACAGTGGCATTAATAACACTAATGGTATATAGTTATACAAGAAGGCTTTCTGGGACAATAACCGGCTTTCAACTTTTCCTACTGTAGGCTTCAATTTGATATATGATGATCTACAAAAGCACTCAATGCATCTGTGTCATGAAAGCCTGCAGTCCGTGTGCTCCAGCACCAAGTTAGAGGGTATGTGTTTACCCATTAACTCATGATCATATTGACCCACATATCTGTTCTGATGACCTTCTTCTTGAAAATATGGGGCATTTGGGCTGCCAGTCAACACGCTGTAGTGGGCACAAAGTGGCAAATATATGCTGTGCAGAACATGTCATCTGCCGTCCTCCAGTGTATATGATTAACAACTCCAAGCTGGAGGCAAATTACAACTATCGTCACAAAATACTGACACAGAAACATACAAAAGGAACTTTTCTTTCACTTGACCTTTTATTCCTTTGCTTAAAGAAGTCATGGCTTTTTTTTCTATTTGTAGCACCTCAGTCCAGGTGAAAATCCAATGTTTTATACAGTCAAGCTTATTCATAGTCAATTGTACTTGAGGAAGTCATGTTTTTTTTTCTATTTGCAGCACATGTACCTCACTCCAAGGTGAAAATCCAATGTTTTATACAGTCATGCTTATTTATAGTCCAATGTTTTATACAGTCATGCTTATTTATAGTCCAATGTTTTATACAGTCATGCTTATTTATAGCCCAATGTTTTATACAGTCATGCTTATTTATAGCCCAATGTTTTATACAGTCATGCTTATTCATAGTCAATTGTGTAAAATGTTTGTTTGCTCATTATGCCCTCTACAAAATTAGCAAGAATAAAACAATAAAAGTTGTCAATACATGAGATACACATTAATTTCCCATCAAAACATCTGACCTTGTTTCCTAGTAACAATGACATACATCCAGCATGACACAGGCATTATTGATGGGTACATCAAGGGTGTTAGTATCATTTCTAGTAATAAAGAATACTTGCTCCAAACAGATCAATATTCCTTCTTAAGTCAAGATCAGTGCGTGTTTATAGAATATGATGACTTTTTATCCCTTAAAGTGTAATCACGGCTATAGTCTGTTTCTCATTAAAGTTAAACATATAACGATTAAAAGATTCAAATTCCTCATGAAGATACGTTTCATTCAAATACCAGCAAGCTTAGCCTAAAGCAAAATTAGTCTTAGTCAACAGCTTTCATTGGTGCACATTGCAAGTAAAGTGTTCCGAGGAAAGCTGTTGACTCGGTCTTAAATCAGCGTTTTATGGGTTAAAAAACTGTTAATAATGTCAAAGTCACAAGTTTTTACATGAATAACTTTTGCCTGTTTTGATAAAGAGATCCATGTCCATGTTCATACGGGTACTTTCTTTTTGAGTGATACAGGCCAAAGCAGTGCTGCTGTTAATGTGAATGTCACATATTTACACAATATAATTCTGCACATTATTGCACAATATGATCACCCCTGTCTGCACTGCAAACTTTGCAACTTGTACCATCTGATCAGTTTAGCACCAATTGAGGCCGATTTTTACGCACAACCTGTGACCTGCATTGTCAATATTCAACATTCTGTGCAGAAAGTCAGAAAAACACCAATGAGTGACATGTCAACTTTACAGAATGATTCAGGCCCACATACATCAGCAACACACACAATTGTGACATCAATCAATTGCCTTTCCATCAGTCTAATCTCTCCATCTATCTGACAGTCTAAAATAAAACCAATTTGTCTTTCAACAGTGTAAATACAGTTGGAAGTTATCACAAGGTTTTGCATGACATTTGATAACTTATCATTTATTTTCCGCATCACATATCGTATTTTAGATTAGTGCCTGTAATCTGAAAGGTCAGAAACAGCACACATGATCAATGATAATGTGTTTTGTTTTTTTTTAATTAAAACATGCAGCATAAATCGAAGCCAATTTACTGCTGAAGTAACAAACAAGTATTCCTGACTATTAAGACCACTTCAACAGCAGACCACATGTCTTCAAAGGTCACCTCTTCAGGATATTTTGCTCGATAGTTTCCTTCTTATTTTAACTGCTATGACAGCCATGCTGTCTGAACTCAGTGCCAACTCTGACTACTGTCAAACTACGTAAGAGGAACTGCTCTCAATTACAAAAAGAAAGCCAGACTCGTATTCCTTGCAAAATGGCCGTCCATTCAAGTACCAGCACGCCTACTGTTCCAGAGAATATAATCCTCTGGGTCAACCGCTTTCCTCAGTATGCTTTTGGGTGCATTGTGCTCAAAACTTGCCAAGGAAAGCTGTTGACTCAGTCCAAAACTTGGCCCTGAAAGAGTTCAGAGGTCACAATGTGGTCATCCAAGAGGTGGTCTTTCCTGAGAGGTTTAACTCTACAGTGTGCTTTGATGACAGGATGGCCATAACAATGTTTTGTTTGGGAAGTCAATTCAGAGAGACAGTTGAAGCCCACATGGGAGCATATAAATCTCATGTATGAAACATTTTCATTCACGCTAATGATGTGGCCCAGTTTTCAGATGCTTCTAATTTGGTACAAAACCCTCCATCAGAGAATATTACATCTATTTCATTGTTTTTCTTGTTAAAGTTTCAACAGTTTGTCTATCCCAGTACAGCCTTTATGCTGCCTTCTTTTTTCGGGGGGGGGGGGGGGGAGGAGAGAATAATGGAGTGGTATTTAAAGAGTTTCTGTGGAAAAAGAGTATTTATTAACACAGTATTAGAATCAAGATGCTTTTTTGCTTTGACAATGCAGAAGCCCCCACAAGTCATGGGTATACTTGAACCAAGTGCCTTAACCCTAAGTCACCCCTTGAATTTTACGACTGAGTGACTAAGCCAGCGGCTTTTCCTTGGCAAAGGTTAATACCCAAGATGTGCTAAGCAAATCCTGTGGACCCAGAACATGTTACATTGGTGGCCTCAACAACAATATCTCATTAAAATTCAGTTTTAGTATTAAATTAGCCAAAGACTTTAAAGCAGAGGACATTTGACCAGCAGATGGTTAAAGGGAGAAAAGGCAGAAAAGGTTAGCCATTACACCTGCCACAGCTACAAGTCCTCTTTTTTTTTTTTTTTTGGAGGGAGGAGGAGTTATGTCACTTGAATTTTGCCATCCCTTCTTTGAAGACTGCACTTGCCATGTGTCACAGGAATACAGGACTCCACTTATTATGTGTCTTTTCACCAAGCCCTTCCATTTTCCACCTGCACTCCCTGGTGTGTCTCGTGTTATCAATTGCTCAACACGTTTTCTCCTGTGCGTGTTGTATTTGAGCTGTCTACAAGTTCACACATATAATTCTGAACTTCTACATGAGAAAATATTAAGTTAAAGATTATTAATCATTGGCCTGGAATTTGCAAAGGTTTATCACAAAAGAGCTCTATGCGCAAGAGGTGTGAATACCAACTATCTTTTGACACCCCTATTTTCCTACACAGACCAATATGGTCATGTGAAGTAAAGCCTGTGCAAGACACCAAGAAATAATGGGGTCAAATTCTACAACAATATAGGATTCCATTCCAATGAAACAAAGATGAATCTTCTGGATTTGTGAGCTTACATACTGGCCAGTATACAGACACGAGAAGGTTATAATAAAATGCACCTGTTACTGTCAGAGGACTTATTGTTATTAAATTCCTGGCTATAAAGTTGGAGATGGTATCCGTCGCATGCAGTTTAGACCTAATAATCATGCCTGCCTATGCTGTTCTGTACAACTTTTTATAACCAGACTCAAATGTGCTTTGGTAGAAAGCTGGGGGGGGGGGGAGGTTTCCCCTAAAAATTGCAATTTTTCATGAAAACTAAGGCACCTCCTTTCGCATTACTCAAAAACATCCACGGTTTGATTACCAAACAAATTTTACACGAAATCATACACACAGCCCTTGATCTCTTTATTGCATACTGAGTTATACCACAGTACAGGCAAAGTTTAACCCTCTCTCCCTGGAATCAAGACCAAGTTTAAGTCAATAGCCTTTCCTTTCATGGCTTTTGCATTCAGTCTTCAGGCTCCCCATGTAGAGGTCTCTCCTTCAAGTCCCAGCATGCCTTACCTACATTTAGTAGTTCCCGAGAAGGCAAGTGCAAAAGGTCTACAGATTTCCTGGGCACATTTTTGGGGTGTAAAAAGTGCACCAAGGAAAGCTGTTGATCCATTTCAAAATCAGGACTTTTCAGGTTGAAAAGCCACTAAAGCACCTGCTATCACATCAATTCAAGGCCTGAGTACAAAATCAGCCTCTTTTTACCACCACAGCCAAGTAAATATTTCAACTTTCGACTTTGGAGTGAAGATCCTAGATGAGAAAGAACAGGACTTTCCGCAGCTTGCAAAATGTTTATTCTGACCACCGTCACATCTGGTTAAGTTCTAAAGTACATGTCTAATCTCACATGATTAAATGCTATCATAAAACTGTCAACAATAAAAACTATTCCTTAATTGTCCACAATACTGCTTGAATTCACCAAAGGCAGGTTCAGAAATACAGGGCTGAATAAACAACATGCTTTCATTGATTAAAATTTTGCAATTAGAGCTGTGCCCACACATATGTAATTTACTGCATATACATTCAAACATAACACAAAGCTGTTCAATAATATCCATCTTACCATGAATATATTCTTTAATCTCTGACTTAAATATTGACCTCTATTGCAGGACAAGTGGCAGATTGACCATCGGTGAAATAATGGGACTCGGATATCCGTACTACCAGCAGAGAAGCATATCTGTTACTGTGTTTTTGCCAGACAAAACGTGCTATTTACTGAAATATGAAAATGGGATTGGCACCAAGGACGTGCCTAGTTAACATGTTCCTGACATGCAAAATGCCACTTACGTTAAGTAAGAACAAATTAGTCTGAAGTTTTGAACGTCAATACGGTAAAAGGACAGTGGCACATTTTGCAATTACGGTGACAGGAGGTGTACAGACCTTAACCTTCCATCCATGCAGGTAATGGCTGTGCTGCCACACAAGAACATGGAGATTGTTTCGTCAGGCAAAGGCCAATAGTTATTTTCAGCACAATCGCACCAGGAACAACTGAATCTGTGGGCAATTTACATGCACGCTAACCCTCAATTTCAGCAGTTCTTCAAAGTAAAAAAAAAAAAAAAATGTTAGAATTGACAGAAACAAAGCTAAGATATTACGCAATGTTTCTCTATGAACATAAATTCTCATGACTGAAGCTCATTATATGCTGGCTGACTGTAAAATCGTAAATTATTTAAATATGTTTTCAAATTTTACCACAGATTTATGTGTTTTGAATTGAGGCATACTACAAAGTTCCAGCCAGCAGTTTTGGTGTCAATAATTAATATAACACACACAACATACACACGCTAACTAAATTACAAAAAAAAATTATAGCAGAACCTGTTAAACATATTTTATTGGCCAAGCAGTTCAAGGGACGATTCGTTAACATTTCCCAATAAAGAAACAAAAATCTATGTTTTTTTTACATCCCTGGAATGTGAGCTATTGAAAACAAATGATAACAATATCAACCTAAGGTACATGTATATCCCCACCAAGTTTCAAGTGGATCATATATGCAGCTTTGGGGAAAAAACTATATAAGCACACATGTACATCTCATATTCCCAGATATTTACCAAGCTACTAGGTACTCTAACTGATCATTACATAATTTTAAAAGTTCTTTGAAAATCAGGAAATGACAGCAGCACAACCTAATGAACACCTTTAGTAGCGGCTGAATCAAATTGTACATTTCCACCAATTTTGAACAGAATCCAGTTTGCATTTCAGACAAAGGCTAACTGAAATGTGTAAAAATACACATAAAAAAAAATCATGACCAAACAGAAAACACGAGGACCATGATTGTCCTGTACTCTGCTGACTGCCTTTTGGAGGGAAAAATTTTATACGCCTGTAACATTATATTGCCCATGCCATTCAAAAAAGGTTTAAAATGTGTAAGAAAAAATAGTGTATGATCAAGCACAACATATTTTTCTCAACACTTGGCCCTTGTAACATTGTAGTATAAAGTAAAGGTAAAGTCAAAGTAAAAGGTATGGTAAGGTACAGTGAAATACAATACAATAAAATAGAAATGATATTTTTGAATAAATAAATAAATAAACAAAAAATGGATGAATGAAATAATGCATGAATAATAGAACTAATGAATGAATGAATGAATGAATGAATGAATGAATGAATGAATGAATGAATGAATTTCATAAGTCCTAGCGAAACAGTTTTAAAGAACAGCCTACATATTACAGCACTGACTTGCTATATACTACCACCCCTATGGCCAGACAAATGTGGTCACATATCACAGGTGGTATTTAATTACTGGTAAATTACAATGAAATAAGAGTCCAGTGTTTTCAAATAGCAGTCTTAAAAACCAATGTGTTTTTTTTATCAGAGGTGTCTTAAGAGCAGGTACCACTGTATTGCATGGTACTTGAAATAAACATTGCTAAATACCTAATGAAGCAGGATCTGATACACACAGGTATCAAAAGGCTCATCTACCAAGTAAGATCCATCTGCCATAAAAGTTTCAGAAGCCTACAGCATGTCCAGCCACAGATGAGCTCAGGGGTCTGTCTGGTTAACTGCAGGCTGCCCAGGCAGTCTCCAGGTATAGTAACCTATCACTGGCCCAGCAGCAGCCCTGCTAGTAGCCAGGTGGTGCTGCCCATAATAGCCCTGTTTGGTTCTGAGTGGCTCAACTGCAGGTCCCCACAAGGCCAGCATGAATAATGGGGCCAGCCTTCCCTTCCCTGTCCATCTCATCTCTCGCTGGACAGACAGTAGGAAAAATGTCGGGCATGTGGCCCACACCATTACCACCCAGCCCTCTATATCTATGTGGGGAAAGGTCAGTCGAGGCATTTGACCTCTCATGCAGTGAACGCTGCTTCCATACAGTTATCGGAGTCAGTGACACAGCAAGGAAGCCTGTCACCTGGAAAAACTCATGCTACCAGTACATCATGTACACAAGGCACACCTGACATACCAGTATACACTGGGGATGGGTGGAGAGTATGGCAGGCCCAAAACTGCTGAGAGGTTTCACTGTATGCAGTTAACTGCCTCCTATGACGTCTGACATAAGCAGGCTGGATTACATAATGCCACATGGCAAGAGCAGGACACAATCTTTCCACAGTTGGCAGTAACAATGCTCACTGACAAATTCCCAAACTTTGACAGCTTCATTAAAAGTTAATGTCTCAAATATAGAAGTACTTGAGCTAAATAATGCTCTGACAAATTTTCAAAGAATTCTGTGCGTAATTTTTTTTTTTGACAAGAAGTCAAAAATTACCTTTACACACAAAGCTTCATTAAAAAGTAGTAAAAAAGAGTAGTGCCACTTACTTGCCAAAATGAGAACTAAATGGCCCCTGGAGATCCTATGTGCAATATCAGTCATTCAGCCAGTAGTTCTTGAGAAAATGAATTTTTCATTTAAAAAAAAAAAAAGAAAAAGAAATTTAAAAATTCATGAAAAATATAAAAAAAAATGTAAAAAGTTAACAGACATATGCAAATGGATCACACAAGCTCTGCTGACTTGTTCAGAGCTAAAAACTGATAGTGCCACCTTCAGAACAATTGAGGTTTTGGGGGACACTTCTGTAATTTGCATCAAAGAGGCAAGCAATTTTAAAGAAATTGTAGATTTTCCACAGTTAAATACATTAAATTCACCATTTTAGAGAATATTTTGTAGATTTTTTTCCACAATTAAGTAAAATAAACTCATACTAAATCTAAATTACATTGGCGCATACCCATTTGAACATATACTGGTACATGTACATCCTCCCCAATTTGAAGGGTATACAGTCAATAGTTTTCAGTTGACATCAAAGACTCACCACAACAATGGATAATAGATAGATCAGCCTCCTTTTAGCTCAGCTGACTGACAAGTCAGTTGAGCTGAAAAGAGTCGATTCAGCCTTTTTAGTGTAAACCACAAAGTGTTCCTATTACTTGTCACATCGGTGTGAAAAATGTCATCATCTCTGTAATTATCCAAGCTTTGAGGCATAATCAAAATGAGAAATACAAACGCAGGAAATTCAAATTAATTCCCGATCATGTAGTGAATTTTATCATCCAAGGGCCGAGATACAATTCCGAGAAGCACTTGTGATTAATAGGCAAACACAATCCCATCTGATCAACGGTAATAAAACAGTTACAAGTTTCACATTTTGAATGAAGGAAAACACTAATATCACATTGTGCTGTCCCTAATAACTGGCTGCTGGCTTAATTAACAAAGACACCAGCATTATAGCTTCCAAAAGTCATCCTATTAAACAGGGTATTTTGTCAGAGTGAATCCCACGCCATTATTAAATCAATCTGTCACCAAACTGTACAGTCATTTATCATGTCTGTCTGCAAACTTCATGTAACAATAACGGGATCAAAGAAAATCTCACTAAGGGATGGCACCACAAAGTATTGTTATTATGAGACCCAGTTCAGTCTAGTTGCGTAATGGTCCATACGCCATGTTTTCACACACTACACAAATGATATACAATAACATGACTACAACAGGTACCTGTCTATCTATCTCCAAATCACAAATTTATATCAGTGACATTGCTATCTGATTTGAGATTATCCATGAGACGACCATAAGACATGGATAAAGTATCCAACCAAAGCAAGCCAGATTTTGCAAATTTTTTTTTAACATATAAAATTAAGTTCATTTTGTCAATAGAAAAATATATATCAGCTGGAACAACCTTGAGACACTCTAGGCCAGGCATGACCCCTGTGACCTTGAAAATAGGTGGAGGGCACTGTGTCAAACTCAGCCAAGTGCCCAATGAGATGGTCCCACAGTACAGGTTTGATGGCAGTACCTCAATTTGCTCAAAAGTTACTGCGTCTGCAAGGGTAATGGATAGATGTGTGCATGAACAGATATGATGACAACAATACCCCATCAGCCAACAAGGCCCAGGGGGTAAAAAGGAAGATAGACAGCTATACTCAATTAAGAGGGCTCTGTGAACAGCATTATAGATAAGACCTATCACAAGACCTTGCCCCAGGTCAACAGCTTTCCTTGGCATGGGTTGGGAACCTAGCACCAAACCAATGCCAAGAAAAGCTCTTGACCCAGTCTTAATTCAAGGGGATTGGCTTCAACCAGGTGTAGCACTTCTTGGGGGGGGGGGGGGGGGAGGGAGTTGTTGTCTTTTTAATTTTTATATTTTTCCTTTTTCAGTGTTTTTGTATTGCCAGCCAACCCTTTGCATTGAGCCAATTATAAAAGTGACAACTAAAAATGTATAGTACATTTAAGTTGCCAATAACAACACAAAATGCACAGTACATGTACTGTAAGTTGCCAATAACGACTGAAAATGTATGGTAGACTTGAGTTGCCAATAACAACTGAAAATGTACAGCACATTGTAAGTTGCCAATAATGACTGAAAATGTACGGTAAATTTAAGTTGCCAATAGCAACTGAAAATGTACAGCACCTTGTAAGTTGCCACTAACGACTGAAAATGTACGGTAGACTTGAGTTGCCAATAACAACTGAAAATGTACAGCACATTGTAAGTTGCCAATAATGACTGAAAATGTACGGTAAATTTAAGTTGCCAATAGCAACTGAAAATGTACAGCACATTGTAAGTTGCCAATAACGACTGAAAATGCATGGTAGATTTAAGTTGGCCATAATAACTGAAAATGTATGGTACATTGTAAGTTGCCAATATTGCATATTGTGCCCATACATGTATGTACACAGTTTGCCCTGATTCATGAAAGATCACTTCATTGAGAGACCAAGCGGCTTGAAAGGTCACCTATTCACCATACTGTGCTTATTACTTGTCATCTGACTTGTCTCCTAGTAGTAACCCTCTGGAGAAGCTACAGTTTGGTCATCGCCAGGCATGGGCTTTCAAGACATGTTCCCCTGTACTGGACAACTAGACATCTTTACCGTACATATGTATGTATGCTCTGTCTGCTGGGCTTATATGCTAATTTAGATTAGTCAACTTTTTGTTTCCATGTACCTCCTTTTTCTGAGCCAAACATGAAGCCTTAAGAATGTATATATCTTTATGAAAAAATATTAAATAAACAAGGTTAAAAAACACATACATGTACACATTTAAAAGGCCTCTTTTTCAGAAGTTTTAAGGACTACCAGAAGGAAAACTTCACACCACAATATCCCACTTTTACTTTCCCTGTAACAATTAAACCAGACTTTTATTGCATCTCGATTTCATCTGCCAAGTATACATTTAAAACATCTGCTTATCTATAGATCAATATGCATCAGCTTGACTTCACGGACAGTCTACCAATGAAAACATGCAGGGTTTTTTACATATTTAATAAATGTACAGGCCCGCATTCTATATACGTCTATTACTCTCATTGTTGCATGATAAAAATGTTGGAGGACATTTGCACAGCTTGTACATTATATATATATATATGTAGGCACAATTCACTGACTGAAAAAGGCGGCATGTATCTGTGGCTGTTCTCTGACAAAATTATTTCAAAACCTGAGTTTACTCAACAAAATTCTGAACTGCAGCACATCTCCTAAAAGGATCCTCAGATATTTTGTGCAGTTAGTGTAAGGTAAATAACGGTGCTCCTTGCAGTGTATCACAGCACCACTCACTTTAACCCACTCACTCCTGGGAGGGGATCTTCCTGAACACTTTAAATTGTATATTGGAACTTTTTCATGAGAAGGCCTTTCATTCAAGCACCAAAGTGCCAATAGTATATTGAGTAAGTGGTTAATATACAGTATAGAATTAGGGCTCTGTTTCTAGTTCACAGCTGCTGGAGAGGGTGGGGCATGACTTACAAGGCCAGGACACCGCCGGCCTTCATCAGTCCAGTGGACAAAGAGTTAAACCAGAGGCATAATGGGATACCTATAACCGAACCCTTTTCACACAGCTTTTATTAAGGAATTCTACACAAACATGTCCGGGGTGCCGCCATAATAACAGAGTCTGTAGTACAGGAAACAGACAAGATTGTACAGGCTTTTACTCCTAGGCACCAACCACCTTGGCTACACCAAAACATCCGAGACAAGATCCTACTATATCTCTTCATTTATCCTTTTAACTCAGGATTTTGCCTGCTTGCGATGACAATAAGAGACTCATTATTCGATATACAAGGGTAGGGAAACTGTTACAAACTAGAAGAGTCATCAACAACAGACTGCATATCCCATGCTTTGCACACACATGGGTCCTGTGACCTTCAAAATGAGGTCAAGGTCGCCAAAATTTAATCAGGTCGAGAAATAGCATCAAGGTGCATTTGACATAGATTTCAGTGGTCTGTGAATAATGAGAGTTCTTGCTTGCAAGCGTTCTGTCATGGACAGACAGCCAGACAGTCAGTCAAAAAAGCTGAAAATAGTATACCGTACTCATCTTAATAAGCACACAGTGCGCTATGAAAAAAATTTCATCCACAAAAGCCAAAAAAATGTAGATTCTATGTAAGTGTAATAATAAATTTTACCACTTGCTTGAAAACTATGGGATACTTTCGGGAGCCTTTCTATGAAAAAAATGGAGGGTATGCTTATTAGGGAGTGTGCGCTTATTAAGATGAATACAGGACCCCAAAACATTGTTTGGGCATGATGGGCATGGTTTCCATTAACTCTTTCAGTGCCAACTGCTACTTAAGTCAAACTGCTGCCAGATTCATGTTTTTTGTACAAAGACGTGCCATTCAAATCCCAGAATGCCTGTTGTTATACAGAATGTAATACTTATAGTCTAGGTCAACAGCTTTCCTCCCTGCACTGTGGTCATAGCGTGCCAAGGAAGGCAGTTGACTCAGTCCAGAATGTGGCACTGAAACAGTGAAGACATTAACCCTTTCCCCCTCAAACCGGCCAAAACCGGCTGGTGGTCAAATGTCGTCTGCTTCAGTGTTTTCAACTAATTTCAACAGTTATAAAAAACAATTTGACTGAGAAATGTACACGAGACTTATCAAGATCACATGCCCCAGGTCAAAAGCTTTCCTTGGCATGGGTTGGGCACTTAGTGCCCAACCCATACCAAGGAAAGCTGTTGACTCAGTCTTAATTCAAGGGGGGAAGGGTTACCAAGGAGGCTTCATGGAGCTTATTGAACTGTAGGTGACAATGATGGTACAGTTACTGACCCCAGTCAGCTCTAAACCAAACACCAGCAAACTCCCTTCCTATTGGTTATTACTTTCCCATATGTCCACTCAAAAGGGCCTCCATTTCAGCACAGGTAACAATGTGGCTAATTTAAAGCCAGCGGATTTCACTTTTCCTCTCAATTTATCCAGCACCTGCTATGAGTAGGGCTGATCATTTTATAGCATGTTTTAAGCCTTTGCCATTTTTGCCTCAATAATCATCAAGATTTTTTCTCTTTTCTTTTTCTTTTCTTTTTTTTTTTAATGCACTGTTTTGCTTGTTTTCCCATTGTTTCTGCATAATTTGCATTCTGGATTGTAATATTCTTTGTTTTCAACCGTGATGGGTCCCTGAACCACTCCATACAGCATTAGAATCTATACAACATTCTTAAGTCATGTGATCAATGGTTAAGGCCATTGCTCTTTACTCAGATACTCAACTTCACTTGCTGCCTCGTGTCATTTTACGTTAGTCACCACGTAATTTTAACACAGTCAGTGAAAAACTGCAATAAACTGAGTCTTCCATTTTTGGTGGGTCATTCCACCGTCCTGTGTGTTTTCTATGATTGCAGAAAATTATAAGCTGTTTTTTAAGTCTGCAGGTGATGTCATACTCCTGTGGCTTTCACTCAGTAGTTTGTTTCTTCCGTGATGAGTTTTGCCTGTGAAGCAGACCCAAGCTCCATGTTATGTCTTCTCTACAAGGTCACTGTTCTAGCTTTGGAAAAGTAACTCGGTTTCTAACTAGCTGAGTATGGTTACCATGGCAACAGGTGGCTGCACACCAGGGACCAGAGGCTTGCTGCTGGCCAAGGTGACACTGATCCACTTCCTGGTTGGTGTGTCGACCTAGGGGGAGGGGCACAGTATTTTTTATTTTTTTTTAGGGGCACAGTATAGTTATATTTACAAGGGCAGACCAAGTAGTGTAGTAGAGATAACACGAAACTCTGCCTGCTTTGGAGGCAATGATGAGACCTACTTCAGCTGACCTGTGTCCCTGAATTTCCCATTACCTTACACATGTACGCTCTGGCTGCAACAAAGACAGCTGGACCATGCCCTCACAGGCAATACAAAAACCACTGGCCATGGCCTGTGCCAGCATAACAGGTCACCATATAACAGACACATCACGTGTAAATGCCAAGGTCTGCCTGTCAATAGCCAACAAGGAACTTCCATTACTGCACCTCTCCACCTGTATAGGCCTCTTATTTGTCAGGGGGAAGTACCACAATCACCAAAAAACTGTACATATTACCAAGCAACATGTATAAGGTCACACCCTCTGGCCCCACAAGACCATCTTCCAATTAAAGTGATCTTTCATTCACAATGAATTTCCTGTGCTCTATCACATACAAAAATCATAATAATGAGGTGTCACGCTGACATGGTACCCAAGTACATCCTGTTCCTTGCTATTATACATACAATGTACATACATATAATATATGTATGTATATATATATATATATATATATATACACCGTATTCATCCTAATAGTAGCACATGCCCTAATAGAAGCACACTCCCCACTTTCAGTCCAAGTAGTCTAGATTCAAAATTTTTCCTGTAATCTTTGCATTGGAATGGTGTGCTACGATTAGGATGAATACAGCATGTGTTTTTGTATATATCGTATGTACATGTATATTTATATTATGTTCAGGAATGTAATGTGCATCAATCTGTCCTGAAACAAGTTCCATACAGCTAGTGGTTATGGTGAGAGGCCTATACTTGTACACCCAAGAGGTCACAGTGATCAAACTTCTCTGGATAAACATATAGTGCAACACTCTATTTTTTTCTACTTTTTACCAAGTTTATTCGCCTTACCTCTATCTACTCAATCCAAATTGCTTGCAGCTAGCTGCTCGCATCTTTCTTTAATTGCCCCAAGGTCAGGGTGTACCCCCCCCCCCCCCAGGCTACCATAGTTCCTGCATGGCTGCCTCGCAGATTTCTCTTCTAACCATGCCAACTCTATGTCCATTTGTACGACAACCAAAATTGTATTACATTTGAGGGTGAATTATCATTTTCTAGATTGAAATTCAGAAGTTGTAACTCACTGTAGATCACATGACCTCAACATCGTTGCAACTAAATTGTGACGCACCTGCATCAGTGATGTGGTGCATTAACAAAGAGACAAACTCAGATTGCGTGCGAGGGATGTTTGAATTTACATCACATGTGATGTGGAATAACTACGATGAATGGAAACAAAAACAGCACAGCAGGTCGCCATTGAAAGTAGACCTAGGGCATATTTTTGGCGATTAATACCAAATTAAACACAGAATAAACATAATCTTAAATGGCTGGAGATGAGGCCACTCATGATTTGGCATATTTTTGGCGATTAATACCAAATTAAACACAGAATAAACATAATCTTAAATGGCTGGAGATGAGGTCACTCATGATTTGGCATATTTTTGGCGATTAATACCAAATTAAACACAGAATAAACATAATCTTAAATGGCTGGAGATGAGGCCACTCATGATTTGGCATATTTTTGGCGATTAATACCAAATTAAACACAGAATAAACATAATCTTAAATGGCTGGAGATGAGGTCACTCATGATTTGGCATATTTTTGGCGATTAATACCAAATTAAACACAGAATAAACATAATCTTAAATGGCTGGAGATGAGGTCACTCATGATTTGGCATATTTTTGGCGATTAATACCAAATTAAACACAGAATAAACATAATCTTAAATGGCTGGAGATGAGGCCACTCATGATTTTCCCCACCTATGATGATCTCTCTTGAGAGAATAATGTAACTCACTCTCAGCCGAATAAGATTCTCTATTTATTTTACAGTCTCAAACAAGGTTCCTTTGCTAAGGTGTCCAAAAAAATAAGCACTTCAGATTGCTTTGTTTTGTTGTCATTAACAGAACAAATTTTGTCACCTTCTTTTATGCCAGTCATGAGAACGATTGTTTTTCAGTGAGGTCCTCTTTTATGACATCATATATGGGTGTTACTCTATTATTTTCAGCACATAATTATAGTTCTTAGTCTATGGTCTTTTAATCTTCCATATTTTAGCCCTTTTTCGGGAGGAGGGGGTCTTTTTCTACAAATTTTGCTTATTTTGAACAATTTCACCCCATCTATTTTTGTCTCCTTTTTTCCCCCCGTGTTATACAGAAACCTTCTCCATAAGATCAAAGAATCACACTATTTCTTCTCAGTAAATCCTGACAGGTATGTAATGTTGCTGCCAGCCTATCACACTGCGAGCATGACAGGGTCAATTCAATGTGCAATGTTTGGCATCAGCTGGTTTAGCATGAACAAATTTTCTACTGATATAAAATGTCCTCCTTAGAATTGTCCTCATGATTATTTACATTCTTTAAAACTGAACCTATCATCCACACTTTAAATAGCAGTAAGTTGTTTTGTCTCTCTTTCAATGTACATTGGTCACAAACTGAGAGGGAAACAAGTCAACTTTATGAAAAGTAATAGACCTTAAGTCAGTACAGTGGTACCTCTCTTGAGAGACCCCTCTAATAAGAGACCGCATATCTTTTTAAGACCGCTCTCTCAGAACACTGTGCTATCTTTTCCATGTTGTTGTACCTCTAATGAAAGACCACCTGTTATGAGAAACTGCATTTGGACCTACTGTAAGGGCGGTCTCTCAAAAGAGGTACCACTGTATATATAAGTAAGAAAGTAAAGCACATGAAAATTAACCCCATAGCTGCTTTTGGATAATGGCACCAGGAAAGAGTTAAATATCCCATAGTAACAACTGCATGTAAAGTGTTAACAAGGAAAAAGAAACTACAAGATTAGAACATACCTACATCAAATATGTATCTGTCGAGTAGGCGGATGACTCGCACGGCCAACGTGTACACTTGGTTCATGGTTGAGATCAAGCACTTCGGAGAACAACAGACTCCTGGATCACTTCACGTTGACTCAGTTACCTCGTTATACAGACGCAGTTTGAGTAATTCTCCATACGCTACAGCATAGGCACGGAAGACAAAAGCTTGAAGCACAAAGGTTTTTCCGCGTAAATAGTTTTATCACTGTATCTTCATTCAAGAAACTTTTTAACACAGATCTTGATGTTTTTTTAACTGCAACTTGGACACTAATATTATATTTTTTCTATGTTTTGTTTTTGTTTAGTTCCCTCTGAGTTCATGGACAATGCTGTCAACATATAGGCACTTGTACACTTTATTTTTTAGTTTTTGAGTAAAAATTCCAGGTAGATTTTCCTCACGGCATGTGGTCTTTCAAGCCATGCTTGCAGGCAATCCAGTCACGTATGTAGCAACAATTCAATGATGACACAATGTGTCCTACCTGCAGCTGTCTTCCAAGTTGATGCTGACCAACTTCCAAACAAGGTCAAATCCCTCGACTGAATTGTGCACAAATCGTCCGATCATACTCAAAGTTGGTTGTAGACAACAGTTAATCCATAAAGTGTTCTGGTTGAACGGTAAAGCACACAGTCATCATTAACTCCTCTGCACCTCATAACATACCAACTTGTACGTGCCCAAATGAAACTGTAGTTCTGTCACCACAGAGCGGCATTTGAGTAAGTGTGACAAGGATACCATTGTCACATGCTAAGAAAAAAACCTTGCAGCACAATCCACTCTCCCTGTACTCTCATATAAACTACAGTGGCCTGATACTGCACTGCTGGATCTCTACCGCTCGGACATCTTTGTTTACATGCCAGATGTTGACTGAGCGTGCTTCCCACCTTGACCGTGTTTTAATAGGCGAACACCACGTGGTGGTCTACAAGCTGTCTAGAGCTGCCGATAAGCATATGACCATTTACCCACCTGGCATTTTACAACGCTGTCTCCCTGAGTAGTATCTCCTCGTAAATCCATTGACTTATTTAACAGATCACTGGCGTATGCAGTTACGTTACTCCCAGTCGCAACCCTGGCCACCAGGAAACAAAATATCTGTTTTTACAAAGTCCACTTGCTAAATGTTGTCACTGGTTACCATGGAAACTACAGGGAAGTGGAGAGAAATGTGAGTTTTCTGCATTTAGCCTGTTGAATGTGCAGATGCCTGCATGGGCCTTGTTGAATGTTCACAGACCTGTTCAGCCGTTCCTCCCGCCACTCCCCCTCAGTGGTCTATTGCCACGCGGGTATCAATCTCACTTAGCAAGATCGACACCCACCTGAGTGTTACATTGCTCACCAACTCGGGTCTCCACGATTAATCCCGGTCACAATTTTCATTAAAGTTGACAAACAATGCAACAAGGTGAGTGTTTCACTTTCAGACTGATTGTTACTTGTATTGCAAGTCTGCAAAGCCGGTGCTTGGGCTCAGCACTTCCTGTAAAACGGGACAACGCCAATCTCTCTGGCCATTAATCATGCAATGGGATCATATTTGAACCCAGCACATTCAGTCAAGCCACACAGCAGCACAAGCACGTGTAGTCCTGTGGTGTTGTCCTGTGGTCGTTTCTAAGGCAGTTCTGCAGTGACTTCCACAGGCCCCAGGCAGGCAGTCGGAGTCCAGGCACTGGCCACTGGGTGACACCCACAAGCTGAACTTCCTAGTCACCTGGGTCAGTGCTCCACGTACAGGGACCCCCTGTCACCGGATTTTTTTCCTTGACGAGTGCACCCTGAACGTCTACAGACAATCTTGCAAATAATTCCTCCCTTCCTCAGCCAGTTTATCATGTTTACATGCTGCCTGCCTGCCTCCACATGGTCCCCATTAGGCTCTAACAACTCTATCTTTCTGTCTTGCTATGGTTATGAAGCACTGTACATGTTATATACATGTATACAGACATGTTCCACGTGTACCTGTGTGTATGTGGTCAGGTAAGAGTTGACAGCTAGGTAAATACAAGGAAATATAGGATGACAAGTCCTTTGCCAAGGTACATTGTACATTGTATTTTAACCCTTTGCAAGCAAACACTGAATTTTAACTCTGGGCCAAGACATCTGTGCTTAAAGCCAATGTCAAGTACACTTTGTACTTTTAACCCTTTGCCAATGCACCATGTAGTTTCACCATATGCCACCCCACAATATATATTAAGCCTATGCTAAAGCAATGTGTACTTTAACCCTATGCCAGTGCTCCATGTTGTTTAACCCTATGCCACTACACTATCTACTTTAAGCCTATGCCAATACACTATGTAGTTTAACCCTATGCCACCCCACTCTATATTTTAAGCCCATGCCAAAGCATGCATACTTTAACCCTATACCGACGCACCATGTTGTTTAACCCTGGATCACTACACCAGGAATTGCAAGTCAAGAATGTTGCTAGCAGTACAAATTAAGAGCTCAGCAGATAAATGATTTTTATCCTATGTTCAATGGTGAATTACCATTTTCTTTAGAGAAATTCAAAAGTAGAAACTTACTGTAGATTGCATGACATAAACATTGTTACAACTAAATTGTAGCGTGCCTGCATCAGTGACACAATGCATTAACATGGAGACAAAATCAAATGTACGTGAGGGGTGTTTGAGTGTGCGTCACATATGATGCTGAATAACTACGACAAATGTGAACAAGCATGGCACACCAAGTCAGCATTGAAAGTAGGCCTAGGACACATATTTTTGTGATGAATACCCAATTAAACATAGAACAAACAAAATCTTACATGGAAGGGGAGTGAGTTATCATTCTTTTTTTTCTCACTCGGGATCATTGTTGCCGTGGAAAATCACTCGCAACCTGGGGTCACTCATGATTTTTCCTCACCAACAAAGATCCTCTCACACGAGAAAAATAGTAACTGACTCTCAGCCATGTAAGATTCTCTATTTTCAAACTACATAGCCATGGCAAGAAGTTACTCCTGAGCCATAACAGAACCACTAATGAAGGTCTTCATTCAGCTATAATGCTACCAAGGTATGGACCAATCTGTCTACCATATGAGAACTATAACAGACCTAAAGCTCTTCAACTCATTCCACTCTGACAGAAGACCGAGTCAATAGCTTTCCTGTTGTTGATCATGGGCATATAATTGGGAATCATCTTCCATGAAAGTTTCATAACAAAATTTTGAGAGATAATACCTAAATTAGTACAATGCAATTAGCAGACGACATTTAGATATTAGCAGGAAAAAGCATCATAAGGATGGAATGAGTTAAGAGATCGATCAAAAACTGGGATAATTTTACATAAAAATGCTCACATAGTAGGCTAAAGCCTTTCAAAGCATTTTAACTTGTCCTACTGATATATCGTACTTTCTGCTTGTGGCCTTTTTGATTACCTTCCATCATCTTTTATTTCATTCTTTCGCCAGTGCTGTCTTATTTTATATATACTATTTATGTTTTGTTTGTATAATCAAAACTCCGTGAAAACAGCTGTGGTCGGAGCTCGTGTTGCATTTTTTGTCACAGAATAAACAAAAAGTTGTATCTTGTATCCATGTAGTTTAACCCTGTGCTAGTGCGCAGTGAAGTTTAACCCTGTGCCTATTGTGATGAACCCTGTAGCTTACCCCAATGCTAATGTGCTATGATGTTTAACCCTGTGCCTATTGTGATGAACCATGCATAATGTAGTTTACCCTAATGCCAATGCGCCATACAATATAACCCTTTGCCAACAGACACTGGACTTTGATCTTTGGTCTAATATACTTTACAACCAAAGTTTGTTGATTGATCTTGTTTTTTTATTTTTGTATTTTTTTAAACATATCTTGTGGTTTAACCATTTGATCTTGCAAGTCTTGTTGAACAACTTTCACACATACACATGTATGTATGCATGTTATCCCTTTGCAAAAACACCTAATGTTCTAACTCTCTTTTCCTCAGACAGCTCATATATTCACTCAAATTATCTTCTGTTTAACCCTTTTCCCCTTGAACCGGCCAAAACTGGCCGGTGGTCAATGTCATCTACTGCAGCAGTATTTTCAACTAATTTCAACATTAATGAACTAGAAGCCGATCAGTGACCGCCAACCCCTCGGCCAGGATGGACGGACAGACAGATGGACGGAAGCGTAGGTGATGACAATACCCCTCCAGTAGGTCAAGGTTACTTCTGTTTGACCTAATGACAAAGCTTTGGTGCCAATGCAATGAGCAGAGATATCATGGCAAGGCCATTTTTCAATGCAGCACTGTGACCTAAATATGTGACCCAGTGACCTAATTTTCATTTGGTGTCTGAGGCATTCTTAGGGCCAACTGTCATAAATGATTGACGAAGCTACATTCAATATTTTTTAGATATTGTTTAACGCCATTTTTTTCTGCAATGTAGTACTGGGACCTTAAAAATGAGACCTAGTGACCTACTTTTCAATAGGCACCTGAAGCACTTCAATGACCTCATGTGATAAAAATTTGGCTTCTGTAAAGTGAGTATTTTTGGAGATATGGCCTTAACAAGTCATGGACAGATGGATGGACACATAGGTGATGACAATACCCCTCCGGCCTTTTGGGCCGAGGGGTAAAAACAATTTTGACTGAGAATTGTAGATGAGCCCAATCAAGATCATATGCCCCAGGTCAACAATTTACTCCCCAACTCATGCCAAGGAAAGTTGTTGACTCAAGTGTCAATTCAAGGGGGAAAGGGTTAAAACTTGCTGCATCAACATGATAATTTAAATTTTTTCATCAAACAGTACGGAAAGAACATTTGCAAAAGCGATTTCTCAGGTGTTTTTGCAATGGCTGAAAAACTAGGTTTGACACAGCTGGATGAACTCCATGAAGCAATGAAAAAAATCTGCTGATTTTAGACTAGTCACAATTTCTGCCTGAAGAAGAGCTCTTTTCATGGAGAATTTGAATGTCAATTTCTCTTTAATTCCAACCTTTCCTTCTGCCATAAGAACACAATGGCGTCAATGGTTTCCGTTGCAATATTTTGGGCAATATTGATGGAAGTGTTAAAATTCTGCCATCAAAGCTTCTTCTCAGCGAGCAAAGAGTAAAAGCTACGTTTATGCCTTCCATCATAGTCATGATTAAGGTAGTTTACAACATATCTACCTGTATTCCATACACACCAATATATATATATAAATATATGGGTGAAATTTATCATTTTCTTGAGTGAAAGTAGCTCAGTGTAGATCACGACTTAACAATGTTACAACTACATAGGAGAGGAAGCAATTCGCCATTGTATGTGTATTTGGCTGAATATACAATCCAATACACAACATTCTTGTGGGCAAGAGGTGTTTTTTTCCCATTAGATTCTATGTTAGATAACATACAATTCCTCGAATAGTGTTGCAGCAAAATTAACAAATTTACAGGAGTATTTTAACTATGTACAAATTAAAACCATTTACAACAAGAAATTTGGTGTTTCTAGGTAGAGTTGTTTTGAAGTTACATACGTGCAAATTACAATGGGAACTAATGGAAATACACATACCTAGCCAACCTGCCTACAGAGTCCTCTACTGAAAACCCACATGAACCAGCTGATCTTGACTATTGTAATGCGCTTGCATCAGTGATATGGTGTATTAACATTTAGACAAAATAGCATTTAGAGAGCTGATAACCTTGGTACCAAGAATCTTTTTTTTTTTCTTCAATTCTGCAACTTTTTTTTTTTTTTTTTTTTGAGATTTCACATTAGAACACTTTACATACAATGTCCCTATTGTTGTCTATGAGATGAAAGAGCAGTTTTGGATGTGTTCTTGGGGTAAGTTCTGGTGACAGAGACCACTGTACTGTGCGCCACTCAGACAGCCTTAAAACAAAGTTTCATAACAAGTTTAATATTTCAAATTTGGTGAAGCTGCAATGGATCCTTCCTGGGATATTATGGTAACATCGTCCCCTGGCCTTGTGCACCCCTAGGACGGCCTTGAAATATATACTTTAAAATTTAATAAAAATTTTATAAATACAAAGAGGAAGCTGGTTTTTAATAGGGACCTGGTCCACCAGAAGATACATCTCTGATGAAAATTTGGTAAAGCTGTGGTCAATATTTTTTTGAGAAATCCCAGTAACGTCATCAGGGTTGACGCCAATCAGACTGCCTTCAAATAAATACATTAAAAGTTTCATAAAAAGTTTTGAAATACTCAGAGAAGGCTGGTTTTCAACAGGAACCCAGTCGATCATAAGGCTTTTTCTGTGACAAAAATTTGGTACAGCTACAGTGAATATTTTTTACGATATCGCAGTATCGTCCACAAGACAGGCCGAGAGACGATGCAGGGTACGACAATGCCCTCCAGCACTTTTTGTGCCGAGGGTAAAAATCAAATGTGCATGAGGGATGTTCGATTATAACGTGTGACATGGAAAAACTACAACAAACAAAAACAAATGCAGCACAGTACACCAGATTGGTGTTGAAAGGAGGCCCATGGCATATTTTTTGCCAATGAATACCCAATTGAACATACAATAAAAAAATCTTACATGGCTGAAGAGTCTGTTGCTATTTTTCTGTCACTCAGGATCATTGTTGGTGTGGAAAATTACTCATGATCTGTGGCCACTTGTGACACCTCCCCCCCCCAGCAAGGATCCCTCATGACAGAAAAATAGTAACTCACTCCCAGCCATGTAAGATTCTCTCTATATACAGTGAAACCTGCTTTGAGAGACCACTGTAATGAAAGACCACCTGCCTTGCAAGACCATATTTCCAAAGTCCCTTTTCCTACCTCTTCAATGTTACAATGAACCTCTATTGAGAGACCACCTACCTTATGTGACCCCTTTTTGGCCTGCCTTTGGGGTGGTCTCCCAAAACAGGTTTCACTGTATATACAGCGAAACTTGTCTTGAAAGACCACCCGTAGGGATTACCAAATTGTGGTCTCTTGAGGTAGTCACTCACAGGACTCTGAGGAGATATGAGCATAACATGAAAGGTACCAAGCACAGATGCTTGACAGGTGGTAGTTCAAGGCAAATGGTCTGTCATTAAAGACGTCTCAAAGGACAGGGTCCACTATATATGTATGTATAAATATCTATGTACAGTAGCTCCTCCTTCCTCATTCCCAGCCGACACACAATGTACTTGTAGTCTTCATATCCGCTTCAAGCTGAATCACCTTACAAAGAACCTATTTCGTGTTGTTCACCTCATGTGAACCTCAGCCATTTGTCACCTGATACAAGTACATTATGTTTGGACTGACCGCTGAAATGTCTCATTGAGTCTACATGCCACCTAATACATGTATGCATAGACTGACCGCTGAAATGTCTCATTGAGTCTGCATGCCACCTAATACATGTACATGTATGCATAGACTGACCGCTGAAATGTCTCATTGAGTCTGCATGCCACCTAATACATGTACATGTATGCATAGACTGACCGCTGAAATGTCTCATTGAGTCTGCATGCCACCTAATACATGTACATGTATGCATAGACTGACCGCTGAAATGTCTCATTGAATCTACATGCCACCTAATATGTATAGACTGACCACTGAAATGTCTCACGGAGACTGCATGCAAATATAAATATAGACCGCTAACCAAAATGTCTCATGAGGACCAGTGACATGGCAACTGCTATGAAGACTACGAATTGAAACGTCTCACAGGCACTACATGCCACCTAAAAGGCATAAAGTCTACCAACTAACTTTGAAGTTACACGTGAGGTGGGCATACTATAGTCTCATACAAAAAGATGAGACTGCAGAATATGGAAATTAAGGAAGACCTTGAAATTTATACCTTCTTGCTATAAAACTCCATTCTGGCTTCTATAAAATGATCGGAATGACCTGAAGACCCGTTCAGCCAGGGATGACCTCTGGTGACCTTGAAAATAGGTCAAGGTTGCTGAACCTTGAATTTCGCCAAGCTTTGAATGAGACACGTCTACAGTACAACTTTCCTGATAGCAGCTCAATTTGTTCAAAAGCTACTGCATCTACACGGCCAAATATATGATGACCCCTGGTGACCTTGAAAATAGGTCAACATAGATGACTCAAACTGAGCCAAGTGCCCAACGCAATGAGCTACAATTTTCATAATGCTTGCTCAATTTGTTCAAAAGTTATTGTTTCTATGAGGGTGCCGAATGGATGCATGCACATATCATGTCTCTGTGTGCATATGCACAGACATGAAGACAATATACTCTGTGGGCCAGTAAGGCTTCAGGGATAAAACAATTTAAATCCGCAAAACTCTTGGAAATTGTAGCCTCAGTTTCGATTCATAAAATTCAAGGTTAACCCTAAAAGTGCTAATCACTGCTATAGTTGCTTTCTCATTACCATTAAACATATAATGGTTAAAAGAGTCAAATTCCTCATGACGATACCTTTCATTCAAATACCAGCAAGCCTTGTCTGAAGCAAGAAGTAGTCTTAGTCAACAGCTTTCCTCGGGCCACTTTGCAGGCAATGCACACAAAGTGTCCTGAGGAAAGCTGTTGACTCAATCTTAAATCAGCACTTTAAGGGGTAATAATGAGTTTGTATTAATAAAAAGCTTAAGCATGTAGATTACTGAAAGTGACCCTCCCCCAATGGCACTGCACGTAGTGCCATTGTGCCCACTCAGGACATGCCATGCTGTTAATCCAGGCACGCGCACAACAATGTGGCTTGTCTGTTCCATCCACTGCATGTCTCTAGAATGGCACTTCCAGCTTCACCCATAATGACATGTCTGCAGCCTATCAGAATACAAGATTTATATCAATTGTGATGTTTTGTTGAATAGCTGCAGCAAAAAAGAAAAACAATAGATAAAACATATAATGTATAAAAAAAAAAGATATCACTGGTCTGGCATAATTTCATTATAAAAATGTACATTGCATCTTTTTTTTCCAGCATTTTTGCAGGCTGAGATTACATCCCTGACTTAATTAAAACGCAATCAGAGATTCCTGGAAGTACATGTGTAACTCCCTTTCCTTGCAGCTGCAGCAATCCAGACAGTAAAGCTGCTGACCTAGTTTTCTTATATAATGCAACATTGGGTTCTGACATATACTGTGAATGATGTTACACAACGCAAGTTGTATTTTAACAAAGCGTAATTTGTGACTGGAGCCTCTGCTATAAGTGGACATCAATACAACTGACATGGTAAGGAAAGTTTACAAGGACACATATATATATTTTACATTGTATAGCATGAAATTGTGCATCACAAATGTCATATCTGCCGAGTGAAAAACAAGTTTTGAAGTCCTTTTTTCACCCATTCTTGGTCACAGTGTGACTGAGTCAATAGCTTTCCTTTCCTTTTGAGTGAAGTGTGCCCAACCCATGCCAAGAAAAGCAACTGATTTAAGACATGCCATCATGAATGGTCTTACATACAAATCTCAGCAAAAATGTTTTCTAGTAATGAGAAATTTGAGCAAAAATGTTGAGGCAACTGACAATTTATATCCAGGCAATGTTTGGCAATCTGAGCGGGCAAAGGGTTAATGTACATATAGCATAGCTGTTCAATTCTTGACTTATGTCATTGTCCACGTTGTCGTCAAAGCTTCATATATGTATTTTAAAATAAGTCCCTTGTAAACAGGACACAGTGCAACACGCATATGGACAGCTGCAATGTACAAGCTCTTTCCCTCTTGATATCTGGGCTCCTTAATTATAATATATAGCCAGGACCCACAGCCTTATAGACTAATGTTATTTGAAAATTTAATTATCTCTGCTGGAAATCAAGCTGATAATCAACATCACATTATGGTTGTCACATGCAAAAATATTCAATGAAGTGACAGAACAGGTCTTTGATAACCCTCTAATTGATCACATGATCTCTGTGTGCTTCCACTTTTATGAGGCTGCATTGACCCTTTCCTCCTTGAATTACAACTAAGTTAACAGCTCTCCTTGGCACGGGCTGGGCACTTAGTGCTCAACCCATGCCAAGGAGAGCTGTTGACCTGGTTCATGTGATCTTAATCAGTCTCATCTACAATTCTCAGTCAAATTGTTTTTCATCGCTGTTGAAATTAATTTAAAACACTGAAGCAAACGACATTTGAAAACCAGCTGCTTTTGGCCTGCAGTTAAGAGGGAAAGGGTTCTCTCATAACCATGGAGCTCCCCCACAAGTTTTTATTGACACATTTTACACAACAAAGTGACATCCCGTGTGTTTTCTTAAGGTGACACGACACTTAACGAAAAATACACAAAACCACAGAATCTTTTACACTACTGTCCCATGTTAAAAAAAAAGAGGGCTGTGTGAACAACGCATGCTCAGCTGACCTAAACTTATTCACAAAATCAAAGTTGCAACTGAGTAGACCAGTGTTGAGCTTTCACTGACTGCACATAATATTTAAAAGTATTTCTAAGATTTGTCTTTAGAGAAATAATTAAAAATATAAATTTTACAAAAGCATGAGAAATTGAAAACTATTTATAAAGCTCTAAAAAGAACATTGCTACTCGGCAACTGGGAGAGCAGTTTCTGAGAAGATTGTTTGAGATTTGCCCAAAAAAGAATAAAAAACTCCATACAAAATCCCAAGTCAGTGGAACATGACCTTTTGAACAAACTTGATTCAAACCAACCCAATGTTGCCAACAAGTTTGAAGTGAATCTGGCTGACAGTTTCAGAGATGAAGTTGAAAATGTGAATTAGCATTAGAATGTCCATTGACTTGTATTGTAATCAATGACGTTCCTGAGAAGTACCTGAATTGAAAAAATTGTTAAAAATCAGGAATCCACAGCAGTGTCAGCTAGTGAACAACTTTGTTTGAGCCTTTTACAAGGAACATATCCACCAAGTTTCAGATTAACCTGAGCAATGGTTCTGTAGAAGTCCAAAATAGTGAAAACACATAAAAAATCATAAAAAAATAGGAAAAAAATTGCAGGGCCATCTAGTGAACAAATTAAAAATTAGGAGTCCCTAGGAGTATTCCTGTGTGATATTAAAACAATTGGGTGAGCGATTTCTGAGAAGATTTTTTAAGAATTGTCCCCAAAAAGAACAAAAAAATTCACAAAAATTCCAAAATTACTGGAGTATGACCATTTGAACAAACTTAGTAGAGAGCAACCCAGGGTACATTGGCACCAAGTTTGCAGTGAATCTGGCCGACAATTTTGGACAAGTTGAAAATGTAACTGAATAAACAGACGAACAATGGACGAATGGCTGAGCACTCCTAAAAGCTCAGCCTGACTAGCAAGTAAGCTGAGCTAAAATGAATAGATTGATGTGTGATCATCTATATAGCTAGGAACTGAACTGTCCATCCAGACAGCAATGGGTGCATCTCTGTGGCATAAAAACATCTGCAATAGTTAATTGGATGTCTGAAGATTGGCTTCCTGGTGATGCAAACACCATGCACTGGTTCTGTGGGGAAACATTTCTCTGAGTTCATTCGGTGTCATTGTGCATGGACATTAAAATGGTTTAAAATGTTTTAAGAGACATTACATCCACATCTGTGGGCCTCCTGAGACATAACTGTCATAACAGAGATGATTCTGACCAGGCTGTTAGTAAGTGATCCCTTAATGTAACTTAGTGTATTTACAATGAGATCATACCACATCTATCTGGATCATAGCACTAACATCAGATTGCTCATCATAACAGTACTTACAATGAGATCACACACATAACATGCACATGCCAAGTTCATGGACCAATTAAGGCATTAATATCTGATCTACAAAGGTACCTAAGTGCATTTACAATGAGACCATTTTGGCACATGGCAAATAAGTATATACAATATGAGATCATTTTGGCACATGGTAACCGGGTGCATTCACAATGAGATCATTTTCAAACCAGATAACTAAATGTATTTGTAGTGAGATCATTTTGACACATGGTTACTAAGAGTATTTACAATGAGATCACTTTGGCATATTATTTGTTTACTTTCATAACTTGCCACATCTTTTTATTACAATGAGATCATGGAAATAACATATGCATGTAGATGTGTATATATAGAATCACATCAATTTATGATCCTTCCAGGTAATTTAGTGTATCCCCAATGAGATGATGTACACAATGTGTGTATGGATTCAGGTACACCTGTATTAATACCTGATCATTCCAGGTAACTGCAATGATAATAAAGAATCTTATCTGAGAGTCAGTTAGTATTTTTCTCTTACAAGGGATCATTGTTTGTTCGGGGGGGGGGGGGGGTATTACAAGTGAACACAGGTCTCAAGTGATTTTACACACAAACAATGATCTTGAGTGAGAGAAAAATAGTAATTCACTCTCCAGCCATTTAAGATTTGTTTCAATCTATCTTTAACTCTTTCAGTGCCAATCATGTGAAAAGTCGATCTACTTAAGCCAGACAAATCTGAATTATCATTAGGATCCCAGACTCATATTCCTTGCAAAAAGATCTTTCATTCAAGTACCAGTATGCCCATAGTTCCAGAGAGAATGCCCCAGGTCAACAGCTTTTCTCAGTGCTCATTGGCCCCACTGTGACCAATGTGCACCGAGAAAAGTTGCTGACTTAGTTCAAAAATTGGCACTGAAAGGGTTAATTGAGTATTCATAGCAAAAACTATGCCCTAGGCCTACTTTCACCTGGTGTGCAGTGTTTGTTCACATTCATTGTAGTTATTCCATGTCACGTGTGGCGTATCATCAAACATCCTTCGCGCACATTTGATTTTGCACCACATCACTGATGCAGACATGTCACAGTCTGGTGGCAACAATGTTTAGGTCATGTGATCTACGGTGAGTTACTACTTTTGAATTTCAAGTCTTGAAAGTGACAATTCACCCTCAAACATAGAATAATATGTGCATCAAAATGGCCCTGTGCTTGTTAATGTACACAGTATGTGTACAAACCTGAGAATTGGTGACTGATTCGTCACAGTAACCATGGTAACTATTATGAGATCATACACATTATATAAATCAGAAAATATGCTTTTTCTGTAAAGTTAACTATAATGACACAGTGCACACTATGGATCAGATAATTTATGGCTGATCCCTCCTGATAACTACATCAAATTGACAGTACATGTACTATTACCTCAACATTCACTCTTCACCATACAGGGTTACCAAGTACCCTGTCAAATCCTATTTGATTTGATTTGATTTGTTTTATTCAAGCAATCATCACAAAATATAAATACACAGAGTACAATATTTTATAAAAGGAACTTAGAGTAAAACGAAAAACAGGTGAATCATCCAAGCTTTCATGAAATGATGACTACCTGGGATATATACACAATAAAGTCGTTAAGACTTATTTCCATTGTGGTCCCTGGCAGTCCCAAGACTGGGTGGCTCGGAATAGTGAGTTTGGAGGAACCAACAAATTATGAATATCACAGATATGCTTATTTTAATATATTTAAATGTAAATATATCCTATGCTACCGTAGCAACCATATTTCCAGCAGGTAAAACTTTCAAAAGTCGACAATGTGGGGGTATGCAAGATGGGATATCGTAGTGTAATATATGACCACAAAAGCCTTGTGTGATGACTGCATCACTGCACATACAACAGCCTTGTTTCCTTGGGGGGGGGGGGTGCACAAGGGTAAGAGGTTTTCTGCACTGATGCACTGGCATTTTTACTTGCCATACTTACATACTAGAAGCCCTTTTTCATTTCTGTACTTTCATACAAACCAATATTTATGCATTTTCTACTTTTCCAATACCGTCTATCTACTGGGGCAAAAGTATTACTCATACCAGCATACTAGGACACCCACCCCTTCCCCTCATATTATCCCCCATTACAGCATGACAATATACATACAACTGGCTTGTATCCTAACTGCAGACAATGCAACAGCTTGCATTGATAAAAAAACCTTCAGCAAGATGAAACACTGATAATGTCATCATACGTCAAACATAAGTACCCATCTTCTCTGGCACTATATGCTTGATGGTGTTGAGTCACCACGGATCATTTGTAATGGAGGCAGATATGCCAATGAAGCTTGAAACATGCTCCAGATGTCTCATGCAAATTTTTTTTTTTTTTTCTTTCAAATTTGTGAAAACATGAACCAAGCTTTATTCTTATTGCAGCACCAAATCAATCCATATACATGTACTTTCTCCGCTACCAGATCATCATAACTTTATTCCAGTATCAAAATAAGTCATATTTTTTGTGGTAATATCAAATCAGGTCATAATTTATTGCAATACCAAAAGTCATATTTTTGCAGCAATATACAATATATACAGTGATATATATATATATATATATATATATATATATATATATATATATATATATATACATACAATGTACATGTACATGTATATACTGTATTCATCCTAATAGCATGCAGTGCTAATGCAATGATTTGCCAGATCTTGCAGTGTTTTCACGGGACTATGGAATAAGTACTTTTCTTGATTGAAGGTTTTGAAGGCTGTACAGTTCATTTAAGTGTTAAATAAACATTAATATACTGCAGTGACATTTAAGTTTTCATTTGGAAGTATTATCTTTGATCAATTACAGGAAAAATCTTGATTTTGAATCTAGACCACTTGCATTGAAAGGGGGGGGCGTTCTTCTGTTAGGGCATGTGCTACTATTAGGATGAATATGATTATATATATACATACCCTAGAAATTTTTGCACATGCTTTCTTTGCGCAAAAAAAAAAAATTCTTAAATTGGAAAAAATTTGTACATCGATGGCTGTCATTTTACAATTTTTTCAACAGGCAGAAATTTGCATGCATGCAATGAGTGAGTATAAAGGGCAAAAATTTAGTCGAGTGAAAATTTCGAGAACTAGTGTATATTAAATCAAGTCACAATTTGATAGTAGTATCTAAAGAAGTTCTATTTTTGCAGTATCAAATCAAGTCATATTTTTTGCAGAGTCAAATCAACTCTTTTTGGCTGAGTATGTAAACTCTCTCTCTCTCTCTCTCTCTCTCTCTCTCTCTCTCTCTCTCTCTCTCTCTGTCTGTCTGTCTGTCTGTCTGTCTGTCTGTCTGTCTGTCTGTCTGTCTGTCTGTCTGTCTGTCTCTCTCTCTCTCTCTCTCTCTCTCTCTCTCTCTCTCTCTCTCTCTCTCTCTCTCTCTCTCTCTCTCTCTCTCTCTCTCTCTCTCTCTCTCTCTCTCTCTCTCTCTCTCTCTTCCCCCCCCTTTCGATGTCCCTCCCTCTCCCTCTCTTCCCCCTTCCTTTGTTTGTTTGCTATTCTTTTAGAGACCACGTGAGGCCAGTGACAAACAAAGGAAAGAACACTGACAACTCTGACCCCTTTGTGTTCTTTAGCAAATTTTTCACGTAGGAACTGCAATAAGAATGTGCTGTTTTCTATAGCAAGGATAACACTGCCAATGAACGTAGTGCAACATAGCATTAAGATAAAAGCTTAATGCCCTAAAACTGATCTGCCAGTCTAACTGTCAGTACAACGTGTCAGTGTGACATGTAGTCATGTGCTACCACATCACCATAGATCTTGCTTACACTAGTTAGCTGGCTTTGGGGAGGTTTGATAACCAATTAAGCATAACCAAACCAGAATTATCCAGCTGACTGAGGTAAGAGTCTGCAGATCAATGTGGTGCAGAAATGATTACACCTTCTACATTTTAAATTTATCAAATTAAATTTGAGTGCTTGACGTGACCAGCACCTGGTACATTTATGTCCATGGGAAGCACCAACAGGTATTAACCCTTTCCCCCTTAAACCGGCCAAAACCGGCTGATGGTCAAATGTTGTCTGCTTCAGTGTTTTCAACTAATTTCAACAGTAATGAAAAACAATTTTGACTGAGAATTGTAGATGAGCCCTATCCAGATCACATGCCCCAGGTCAACAACTTTCCTTGGCATGAGTTGGGTACTTAGTGCCCAACTCCTGCCAAGGAAAGTTGTTGACTCAAGTGTCAATTCAAGGGGGGAAGGGCTAATTTCCCCAACACCCTCCATATATTTTCATCTCCCTTTCTCAACACTCACTATGAAGATGGATTGCACATGTCTGTGTCACATGATGCAAATTAAAGGCAAAAATGCTGTTTTGTACTTTTTCAAAATCCAGCCCCCAACATATTACCTAATTTATAATCTAACTTGATGTGTCATGTGTCAGACCATACCTGTGTTTGGACAGGATACAAAACACACTTTTGGGAATTATACCACCCCCTAATAGAGGTAAAGTATAAAAGCAGGCATCAGCTGGGAGTTCGTGAGTGATAAGGCATGTACACACCAAAAAAAAAAAAAAAAAATGTACACACCAAAGAGTTCTGTGGCTACAGATACATGTACCTGGTCTCGACATATACATGGGGCAAGTTAACTCTTTCAGGACGAAGAACAACAGAAGTTGTGCTAATCCATATACTTTTTTTAAAAATCCATATAAATGTAGTGCCACAATGATTCCAGATTCAAATTCTGCATTAAAACACATTTCCATCAAGCATCAGCTTGCCCATACATGTATTTCCGACAACATGCAAAATGGCCTGGGTCAACATGCAGCTTTCTTTAGGAAGTTCAATAAGTTCAGTAATATTCGGGAAGAAGGTTAATAGAAAACCTGTACAACCCAACCAGCTCCTAAATAATTAATTTTAAAATTATCTGGTACAAAGAACATTCTGTGCAACCAAAAATTGTCCAGTCTATTTTTAAAAATGTTTAGTCTTTCGGCTGATATGACATGGAAGCAAGTACTAGCTGGACACACTGCACGGGAAGCATCCCCATAAAAGTTGTTAACTTGTCGTCCAACTTAGCACTGAACGGGTGCAACGATGAAACTCTGGATCATACCGGATGGTTAGAAATCAAGTGATGCCAAGTAAAACAAACTAGATGTGTTTGCTTGATTAGAACCGTGTATCCATGACAATGACTGCCACATGATGCAGAGAGAACAACACAGTGGACAATTATTAACTCTTGGTCTCCCCATACATAAGACTCGGTTCCTATTTGTAACCTCTGATGGCCACCAGCAGAAAAATTCCTGACTGTGTGAAGGAAAGTTACATCAGGATCTTTTATTGCCAGTTGTAGATCAATGAGTTGATCACAGAAATCATCTTCACTTCTCATGTATTCATGGGACAAAATTTATTATCACAATACAAAAATACCAAATTTCTTGCACAATAAGCTACATGTGCTAAAGGGTTAATCTCTCTCTCTCTCTCTCTCTCTCTCTCTCTCTCTCTCTCTCTCTCTCTCTATCTATCTATCTATCTATCTATCTATCTATCTCTCTTTCTCCCTCCCTCCCTCCCTCCCTCCCTCATGGATTAAGACAACACAAAACACAAGAACACACATAAAAA
Organism: Hermodice carunculata; assembly: GCA_964020975.1. Taxonomy (NCBI): domain Eukaryota; kingdom Metazoa; phylum Annelida; class Polychaeta; order Eunicida; family Amphinomidae; genus Hermodice; species Hermodice carunculata. The sequence goes on along the minus strand of OZ026616.1, from coordinate 26,945,759 downwards.
AACATTCACCTGGGAAAACAACCCATCTTCCTCCACTGGTTGACTCAAAACCACCCATATCTTATTTTCTATGCTTCAGAAGTAACTTCATTTGGCTCTTAATTGAAAGCCTTAGTGTTGAGGTAACCACATCTGACCAGGCCACCTGGTGTATAAAGCACAGCAGTAGCACACATACGTACTGTATGGTTATACATGTTACCCCTCGTTCTACAAAACGGATGCATGTACAAGTTCTGCAAGTACCTGATGAGATCAAAATACAGTGGAGACCTAGCTATTGGACCAACTGCCTTACATACCATCTCCTAATTGCCTGATATCTTGGTTCATCATAATTAAAACAAGTCAAGATATAAAATGTGGTTTTATCAGACTGCTCTTGCCACTTTCATGGCTTAATGATGAACATCAGAACACATTACAAGTGATATAACTATGGATGAAAGAACCTACTGGTGCACCATGATGCACTTGGTCCACAAAATGCATGTTGATAAGCTCAAACACATGTCAGAAAAAAAGCAGTACAAATTTTTAAGTTTATCTAACCATGACATGCCAGGTCCATAAATATGTGCAAAAGACCAAGAAATGACTGTGATAAAACACTCATTCTGATGACATATTGTCTGTAAGTTTATCCCTGCAAGCTTGGTCGTCAACCAAGACAGGTGAACAGCCACGAGTAAGTGGCAATCAGCACTGGATAGGGTGTAGAATTGCTTGCACTGGGCTTTCCAGGTTGTTTAACAAGAGCTACTGTGATCACATCACAAACCACCTCAACTAGCAAAATGACTCTATATATTAGTTTAATTAGCATGAGTAAACACAAAGGAATAAACCATAGATACTATCCACACCACTGCAGTAGCTGCCCTTGGGAGCACTCAGAATATCACTCGTAAAACCTTCAAGCATGTTGGAACCATCATGTAGATGATTAAGGCACAGCTATTAGGACTTTATACGTCAAGTCACAGCTTTCCTTGGCACTGGTTGGGAGCATTTCACCCAACCCATGCCAAGGAAAACTACTGACTGGATCCCATTCTGACCAGAAAATTAAGGACTGCTGCAGAGCTGTCCATGAATCTTGATTCTGTAATCTGTGTAACTGTGTCAGTTTTGCAACATAAAATGCAATAATAAACTTAATAACCAAAGTCACTGAGTAACAGCTGTATTCTGCCAGTTGCTTGATTTGACAAAGTCAAAGACTGAAACAGACATGATAATATGTCAATATATTCCCTACTTCATTCATCCCAATACTTAACTGTTCCCTGAATTCCCTCCTTTATTCATCCCAATACTTAACTCTTCCTTGAATTCCCTCCTTTATTCATCCCAATACTTAACTCTTCCGTGAATTCCCCACTTCATTTATCCCAATACTTAGCTCTTCCCTGAATTCCCTCCTTTATTCATCCCAATACTTAGCTCTTCCCTAAATTCCCTACTTTATTCATCCGAATACTTAACTTTTCCTGAATTCCCTACTTCATTCATTCCAATACTTAACTATTCTCTAATTCCCTACTGCATTCATTCCAATACTTAACTCTTCCCTAAATTCCCTACTTTATTCATCCCAATACTTAACTCTTCCCTTAATTCACTATCTTATTATTCTCCATGAGTAATTCTTCCCTGAATTGCATACTTTATCATTCTCCATACTTAACTCTCCCCTTAATTCCCCAATTTATTATTCTCCATACTTAACTCTTCCCTGAATTTTTGACTTAACTAATCTTCAAGTTAAGGCAAGGTCAATTTGGATCAACTAGTAAAACTGCTAAAAAACAATGATTATATTAACTTATCACTTTGGAAAAACAACACATCTATACTTATGGGAGGAAAAAAGTAATCGGCCATATTTCGATAATAAAACAAATTACAAGTGACAAACACTGATATTCAGGAAGAAAAGTTGTTACATGTACAAGGACCCTTTTGACAAGTAACTTAAGCCCCAGTTGGATGACCAATGCATGTGATGGAACAATAATCATCACTCTGTCCACACCAACCCACCCCACCCCATCTTTGTCGACTTCCAAAATGGGTAATGAATCGTGGTTTCTCTATTTTCAGACCTACTTTGTGGGCAGCCATGAACATATCTGTGTAAGGTCTGTGTTTTCTGTTGATATGGAAGTGGTGTACCTACTCCTCGTGTATCAATGCCTGTCAAGATGATGACTTCATGCTAATGACCTCAGTCTACTAGTGCTATATGTACATGTACATTGCTTGTGAATTTTGCTGGTCTTTATGAATTCACATATAAACTTTCTTTGCAAAAGTACTTTATTAGCATTATGCAAGTATAAATATGCCAACATTTGGTCAGAACTTGATTTTTTTTCATTCCCTTTTATTCTCCACCTGTCACAATGGAAGCTCCGGCATTGCCAGGGGCTCAACCACCACACTACGCAATTAGTTGTGAAGAGCTGCCTCAATAACTTCTCCCCAGGGGTGTCCAATGTTTCAAACTCCTGGCTCCATTATTACACTTGGGAGCATTCATTATTTGCAGCATTATATCCCCCCATTCATCTTTGCAAGACACTTAACCCCTTCTGGTTTAGAATAGACCTTAATAGACTGAATGGATCAAAACAAATCAATCATATACACCTGTACAATTTAATTTGTCTCTAAAGTAACTCATGGATCCCTGCACATTAAATGGTGCATTAGAATAGGAACTTAGACCTGACTATTTACAAAAAACAATTCCAGACCAAACAGGATTTTCAGATCAAATTTTTTAATTATAAGTCATCACAGCAAACATAGAGCTTCAATCTGCAAGGGTAGTAAGCATTTTATAAATGGAATGTCAGCTTGGTTTGTTTGTTTGTTTGTTTGTTTCCTTGTTTGCTTGTTTGTTTATTTTTCTATTTACTTATTTTGAAGAAATAAGCATAAAATAACTGTTCAGCTCTGCACAAGAATCTCATGAAGATTAACAGCAACAGGCAACCTTCTGTTAGAAGAGAAACACAGTAGAGCATGTCACCTTGACATGTACATGTAGCTGGCGCTGCAGGCAACCCCCCTCCCCCATTATCCACCTGTTGCAAGCCTAGGTAGGGCGACTTGAGAGATAATAAAAATCTGCTTCATTCATTGGTCAAAAATATCACCTGACCAAGACAGCAGGTGCTGCCACCATGCAGAATGTTGTATATAACATGCTCTATTAGAATGGATGTTTTGTTTAAGCATATTTTACTTTGAAGCAGCAATTAGAAAACAAGGCTGGGCCCTATACAAATTCCTCTTGTACATGAAAAAGGTGGAGACAGAAGACTACAGACTCAAAGCATACAGACAAATAAATGTGAAGATAAATGTCATATAACAAAGACAGATAGAGTGGCACCGCCACACAAGCTTAAGTAATGGAAACAGGACAGGACGCCACAGACAGGGACAAAGCTCGAAGAACACCGTCCAATTGTAATTACGTGTATAAATGTATACTACAAAGGGCATACAAACTGACCCAACAATGAGACAAGTTAAACATTGCCTGAACTATCTGAACTATCCCTACTCTTTTTCTTTTCTTTTTTTTGCTTGCTATATTATTCAAATGTGCCCAAAAACTGAGTAAAGAAATTACAGAAAGTTAAAAAGTGTGTGAAATATGATAATCCCAACACTGTTTACCCAGTGTATTTTGTACAAATTTCCAGTCATGCATCTGGCTTCCCAAGTCAGCTTGACGCAACATTCCATTTGACCCATGTGACAGTGAAATATGGCTGCACAGAGACCCTTGCATATACAGCATGAACACCTCTCACACACAGATGGCATGTTATGACATCAGCTCATTCAAGCACACACAACATCTGAGCTTATCATGTAAATCAATTTATGGCCATTGTGGTTCCTATAATGAGACAAAGACGCCCCCTGGTGTGTACTTTTGTTCTGCTGTCTGAGCCTCATTCAGCCGTCTTACATGAGTTTGCACTGCATCACTGTCAGCTGAGGTGCACTCCATGTACTTTTCACTAACTTCATCAAATATTCTGCCTGTTGTTTTTTTTTTTTTATCAATCACATGAAGTCTAAAGTGCTGCTGGGAATATGTCCTCCTCTTGTGTATCCATGGATACACACAAGTCATTGTTGACAAAGTCTATGCAAATACAGTGGAACTGTCTTAAAAGAATTATACCCACAGCCATCAGTAGATTGTGGTCTTCCAAAATAAGTGGTCTCTCATTGGAGTATTTAAGTAACATGAAACATACTTCAGTGTCTGAAAAATATTGCCTTTCAAGCCAGGTGGTCACCCTCAAAGGTGGTCTCTCAAGACAGTGACCACAATATTTGACCTTTGTAGCGAAAAATTCCATTCCACCTGTCAATTTACTGTAAAATGGACAACCATGACTTTTCCCTTTGGCCTTTAATAGTAACATGGTAGGGTTAACTACATTTCTTACTATTACAGCCAAGGGAACTTAAAAAGGTACAATCATTGTGTAACAAGTCTTCAATAATAGGACATTATGTCGAACATTTTAATTAAAATACTGTGCAAAAGATTGTTTAATCTTGATTTTTGGTCTTACTTTTGATCATTCACATTCCACAGGGGGTGGGGGGCCTTATCAGAGAAGGGGTCCTAATTAGGAAGAATACAGAACATGCACATGTACATGTACAGCCTACGGGACAAGATAGTGGTGCATAAAATCACAGGATAAAGAGTTAAATCAGCCCATGATTAACAGGCATATTTTTTTACTTATACAGTGTCATAGACAATAATTTTTCACATGAAGATTAAGTATAATAATTTTTAAAAATGCAACGAAAATATTTCAAGGAGCATTCCAAACAGAAAATAAATACCTTTCTAAAAATAAAAATCTCTCAAAAGAATAAACTTCATAAACATATGGTCTCAAAAATTACCACCTTTCTCAAATATTCATCAGACACACTCTTAACCAAAGATAGTACCTATATTTGAATTGATTATTTTCAAAACAAAGAGCAAATCAGGATGGGAAACACCCTTTTTATTCCAAACATTTTAAGTGATTTCCTTGTACACATGTACCTATCAGTTAGCATTCCCCCAGAGATCTGTTAGTGCCTTTTAAAATAGACTGCCAGCATGACCGACAGACGCAAACACACAGTCAGGCCCAGCGACTAATTAAGTCAACATAAATTACGTAGAAGTCTTCCAGCGGACGTGTACATGTAATGCCGAGGTTAGCAAACGTCCGAATTCTATCTGGACTGACAGACACGATGGGGTAAAATGAGTAACGTACACATACATGTAAACTACCATCTTGATCTATCACATTCCCCCTTTTTACCAGTACTTTTCTCCTGAAATTTTGCAAGGACTATAATTATAATATATAGATACCATATTCCAATTCCACACAGCAAGAGCTTTCATTCAAGTACTAACATACCTATTTTATGTCTCTAGTTTTTGCACTGCTTCGCAAAATCATGCTGAATCACGAATACCAGACACAGTAAACATCATTAGCCAGAACGGATGTGTGTACCAGCTCTGTTCAGAATTAGTTAAAACTGATGCTGGCCACATGAAATGTTCCTAGCAACATACAGTATGTCATTAAAACATCCAGAGGTTGATGCTTCCTCGTCAGAGAACGATTATAGTCTGTCAACCCACTAAGGGATGTATGAATTCAATGAATGCTGCTTAGACGACAGGTAGAATGCACATATAAATGATACCTGCATCACGACATTGCATTCAATGCAAATATCTGACCTGTCTGGGTTAGTTAGTCTGTGAAAAGTTGTTTTCAGTCTGCATTGCCATGATTTTCAAAGCACATTTATGTGATAGGTTCTTCAAAACTTGCCACCATTTTCCTTTCAATCGCATTGGCTAGTGGTTCAAACAGCCTGTAACATCAGGGCTCAACTCGCAAAAGAGTTTGCCTTCTTACTTAGAAGTGTACAATTGGGATGAGGGTAGGAGGGTCTGCCTCTGTCAGTTTTGATGACTTGATTGTATACATCCCGATTATGATGAGTCCATCATGGAGGTTCCCACCTTGTGCATACCAAAGTTACAATCACAAGCGATGGCAGAACTGGCCTGCCCTTTGCCATTAATACATATATGGTTGTATGGAGAAAAATAAAAGGTCTTTTTATATTGCAGTATAAGAAAACAACAAAAGATTTATATTGCAGTCCATACTTTACACAGACTAAGAACCAGCTGCCCAAGTGAGAAGAATAATGGCAACAAGTTTGAAGAATTTACTGCACACTTTGAAAAAGGAGACTGAAAAGTGATTCTCGAGACTAATCCATTACCACGATTACAGGCGCGGCATTATCGTCAAATGCCACTTTGATGGCCCACATTTCATTTCTACGTGCGTTCCACCTGTTGGTGAAACAACATTCACAGAATCTTTGCATCAGTAGACGGCTTACCCAATTGATAGACTTTATTTTTGTTTACGACAGGTGCAACATTTTTGCCGGTTCCAAATCAGCTGTGATAGCTTATATTTCACTACACCTCCCTTGAATAACTGATAACACACGACTACGTACAAGTTAATGCCTTGAAGAACCGGAACACATCACAACTAGCTAGATTTGTAATCTAAAAAAAAAATTATAATGCCCTCACAATATAACTGAAGAAAGAAATCAGAAAATGAACTGCATGATAGCCAGGTTAAGATTATATTGTTATAACCGTGACTACAAAACAAACAGGACACATGTTCTGGTCAAATCATATCGTTGGATTCACAGCCAAGTGAACTGCTATACTTAACTAAGACTCATTTGGGATACATTTGTGATAAAATCTTAACCTATCTGATATCATTTTAAAACTGTTCAAATTCAAAATATATAATTTAATCTCTGCCTTACACTCAGGATCATCTGAGGCATTTCTTTGGAAAAATCTACATATTTTGCCACAGCAATAGAAGGCTCCTGAAATATACAGATTTTGGTGAATACATGTATACACGTCACAGTTCTTATGCACGGCTAGAAGCTGACAAATTATGAGAAACAAAATGAACACTAGCCAACATAGAGCTTGCATATAATCATGACAATTAACTCTATGTATGCAGAACACCCCTCAAGTTGTAGACAACAAAGTATGGCTTCTTGAAAGAAAGACAAGGATCAAGAGACGGGGGGGGGGGGGTTAAACGAAACTTTAATACCATATTTTCTCTTTTAGGTGCCCCTTCCCTCCTAAGTGTTATATATATATATATATATATATATATATATATATACATATATATATATATATATATATATACACACACACACATATATATATATATATACATATATATATATATATAGATAGATAGAGATAGATAGATATAGATATATACATGTACATGTACATGTATATATATGATGATGATTTACCAGTTGAAACAGCTAAAATGTTTTAAAATTAGGTCTATAATTAGGGCTCATTTCAAACTTCTTGGGCACCCCCTCCAGGTACTTAAAAGGGATAATACGGTTTTCTTGTGCTTCACATGAGAGGAAAATGCATTTCATTGCTAACACCAGTGCATGGTGTGCTTTGAATTTGACAAAATGTATGTGGGTACACATATAGCAAGCGTATGCCGTCTGCCTTCTCATTAGCAGCAGCTCTAACAGCCTAATTAATACTTTCTAGACTTCAGCCTTCTATTTCTGGATTTTTGCACATCTTTTGTACCTAAAAATGTGTCACAATTCCAAGTATTGACCTCCTACTTTTTTCTTCAACCTCATATTTCAAATGTTAATGAGGAGGCTGGCAGTAGTCTCCCAGTCTGATGCAAACATCTCAAGGCAATACAGGTCCTTGGAAACAATGTTCCAGATTTATCTTGCTACGTGTGAGCTTTCTGCATACTGAGCTCCACCCTCTGTGAGGAATATCTGGAGCTCAAATATGAAAGAAAGAGATGTTTTTCCTCCCACCAGCTTCAAGACATCATTCAACATTTTCACACGTGTACACAAAATATGTAAAGGGAAGGAGGTGCGGGACCTATGTACCAATTCTCCTGTGTGTTTTGACCAATATCTGGGTTGAAATGAGCATCTTAATTGTACAGTGCTCCCTCTTCATAAAGGCCTCTCATTACGAGGTGGATTCAGATACAACTTTACGTATGCTTGTGAAAATGTTGACAATGATGAATGATCCCTTACAATAATAATAGTAATAATAATAATAGTAATAGTAATAACAATAATAGTAATAGTAATAATAATAATAATAATAGTAATAGTAATAGTAATAATAATAGTAATAATAATAATAATAATAATAATAATAATAATAATAATAATAATAATACCTTTCAATTGTGTCTATCTTACACAATGAATAAAACCAAAATCTTATCCTTAAGTGAGTCACCTTTTCATGCAAGTAAATTTCTTGTCATAATCTTCAAAATTGTACAATATGACATGAAATTTTGTCGAATGATATCGTGGGTTTCCATCCTTTAAGATCGTGTAAGCAAAAGAATGATATAAACTCACAAACCTTTATCAGGAATGATATCATGATTTCAAGATGTCAGCCACAGCACATGACATATGATGTCATAATCACGCGAGATGGTATCATCAATTTCAGCAATTGCACACATGCAGAGACGAGGACCCAGGATATGTCGTTGAATTTCATATGAAAGGAAAAAAATGAAAAAATCATGATTAGTAAACAGTACTTACTAAGGCATCTTTACAATGATTATTCATGTACTCTGAGTAAAATGCATACATCGTACCATTGAAATATACCAAACTCAGACTGTGCACTTATATGAATCAGATACTGATGTACAGATGTAGGATTAAAGGTCCCAATGCATAGTGATTGGCACTGCAGTAATCAGTTAACGTAATGACATGCATAAACATCAGTTACAAAAACTTTGAGGTGATTCCATAATTATGCCTGTGAGTGTATATACAGTAAGGTATAACTGGTGACAAATGAGGAGGAGACAGAACCTGGGCCTTACGCTTGGAGTCTTCCATTTGGTTCAGATAGAGTCAGTGGTTTGTCTTGTGCATGATGAGAGTTGCTACATGTATCTAGTCCATGGTATTATGACAGGTCTCTCAATTCTCCCTCAAACTGATTTTCACCTTAGTGTACAATGAAATTAATGAAAAACATATGTAAGTAGATGCCGTTTGACCACAGGCCAGTTTTGACCAGTTAACTCATTCCATGCTATGGTCACAGGCCTTAGTCAGTGGTTCTGGCACTGCCTGGCAAGTCATGCTGCAGCTGCCCTTGCGGCAGCTGCAGCATGACTTGCCAGGCAGTGCCAGAACCACTGACTTCAGACTATAGGTATGTCGGTACTTGAACAAAAGCTCTTTTCATGAAGAATTTAAACACGCACTTGCTGTCTTAAATCTAGGTAAATATACGGAAAAATCAGGGATTGGTATGGAATGAGTTAAAACCTTGAATTAGACTGGATCAACAGCCTTCCAACGGTCAAATTTTAAGCACCCAAACCTGCTGCTGGAAAAGCTGTTGACCTGGAGCATGCTCTTCTGAAATTGAGGTCAAGGTCACCACAATGTAATTCAGGTCAACCAGCAGTGTCAAGGTACAACCCAGTTAACCTTGAGTTTGAATTGGCCTGTGAATCTCGAGATATTTTGCTCACAAGGATCCTGCTATGGATGGACAGTTGAACGGACAATCAGACAGGCTGGAAAGAGCATATCTCCAAAACTCCCATTTGCTAGAGGTATAATAATTCTGAAAGTAATTGTGAAATCAACCCAGTACCAGTGTATCTGCAACACAGGGACCAAGCATTACTCGAGTGGCACGCTTATGAAACCAAGCTAGCCTGCATGTGATCCCTTCTTGAAGATGTTTTCGACTAGAAATGTTGAGAATACTAAATTTTTTTATATTCATCACTGTTAGCATGCAAAAGTATATGGTATCCCATCCACTCAAAATTAATGGAAATTTAGAGAGAACTCTCTGTAGAAACGATGCAAAGTTTAAACAAATTATATTGAGATCACTTGTGTGAGCACTTCAGTAAATATGAAGGAGGCCTAAGAGATCAGGACAGCATCCACCTGAGCACCCTCCAGCAAATACCGGCAAAACTGGCCAAAAAACCCTGAGACCAATCCATTTGTTTATATGGTCTTATTCCCGAGCGTCAAGAAAAAAAAGGTCAAAATCCATTGTCTGTGGAACAATTCTGTAGCATTTGTAAGCCCCAGTTTATGACACATTGGTCTAATTGAGTTTCCGGCACATGTGTGCCTCTCGGCAGACCACAAATCAACAGCTGGTGGGACCTCTCCAGTGTCTGGAGGGAGATGAATCACTTCAACAGGCCAGCGGGAAATAAAGTGATAAGGCACCAAGTGACAAGCTGTAGACCTTCCCCAAATATACATCTCTGGTCCCCTTTACGGCAGCAATGGCCTTGTCCCATGTACATGGAACATACAGGGGGCATGGTTTCAAAGTTCCATATGAGTGCTTGTTTCTTTTCTTTTTTTTTGTCTGAGGTTCAATTGTTCCAGTGGTTCATATAATAATATGTATGTGTGGCATCAGATGACCTTAACCTCTGGGATTGGGCATGAAGTATTACCCTTACCCCTATGAATTAAAATCTGTTAACACTTTCCCACTCATATTGCCCCCAAAGCACCTGATGGAAATTGTGATCCTAATTTTTCTTTTTTTTTTAATTCTGCAAAAATTTCCGGATCACTTCCTTGTCACAGTTACATCTTTACAATATAATATTGCACAGATTTTGTTTACTTTTGAATTTTGCATGTCAAAGCTGTTGTCTTTACCAATTCTCCCTTAACTGAGATTAAGACTGCATGTCATCTCTGGTTTCTGTGGTATGGGTTATGAGCTACGTGTCCAGCCTATGCCAAGGAAAGCTATTCAACTGCCACACCAGCTTCTCCCGTCATGGCATGACAGACCTCGGTGATACCTGAATGCCACCAGTCTGTTTTGAGAGACTCCTCCTTGGGGAGACCACCTGCCTTTTGTGACCACTTTTCGTGTGCAAAAGCACCCTATAATGAGAATTTACCTCTTTTGGCAGACCACCTGCAGAACCTGACCAGTGACCGCCCAAAAAAGACCCAAAAGACTTACCATATGTCCAGCCACAATAACCCCTTTAAGTTAAGTACAATTCACCAATTTTGTGCAAGATTAGTGAAACTGTTTTGATAAGATGAGCTTACAAAAACTATTTACATATTTATAATATCAATGAATAAATGAACACATGACAGCAAGATGGAATTAGGCATAAGTGTAAAAACATGCATGTGTGAATCTGAACTATGGGTGGAAATTCAAGGTAGAGGATAGTTGTTGGCCAGGAGGCACAAGAGTCAGTCCTCCTTTGGGAGACCACCTGCTTTATGTGACCACTTTTGAGTCTGTCCTGGGGTGATCTATCAAAACAGGTTTTACTGTACTTGCACATTACACCAACCCTTTCCAAACCATACCTGCTTTTTACATACCCATCACTAGAATTATTGTATTTGTGTCTTTTTGCCCAGAACCACTTCCTAGTAGTCAATATCCTATTCCGCAGTTCGAACTCTTTACTCTCCATAAGCTAACCTGTCCCTGTCTAACCTGTATATATATGGAATTACTATTGTCTATATTGCACACGTTCCTCTGTAAAATTTTGACATAGGCTGTATCAGCCCAATTAAATTAAAGGGTCTTCAGCGGGTAACTACTCAACGTGTTTCGGAGCCTTTTACCCGTACACATCTCTCTGAGTAGCGGCTCCTTGCCTAAGCTAAATATTCAGCAAAGACAACCCACATAATAATGAATAAATATGAACGTGGCAATTGATGAATTAGCTAAATATGTGAAGTTTTGCTTGTAAATGCAGAGCTTCATATCAAAGAAGAATACCTGTCAAACAAACCATAATTACAGATATGATACAGATTGCATAGTTTGCACTTTTCATCCCTAAACTGGCCAAAACTGGCTGGTGGTTAAACGTTGTCTGCTTCAGTGTTTTCAACTAATTTTGGGGGTAATAAAAAACAATCTGAAGGAGAATTGTATATGTGGATGAGATCTATCAAGATCACAATCCTGCCCCATGTCAACAGCTTTCCACAGCATGGGTTGGACACGTGGTGCCAAACCCATTCTATGGTAAGCTGTTGACTCTGCCTTAATTAATTCAAGGGGCAAAAGGTTAAATTCTTCATGTGAAGACTTTATTCATGTTCCAACATGCCTTCTCCACAGCGAATGGTTTTTGCATTACCTCTTCAGTCATGCTACATGACTTGACAGGCAATGCAAGAACCACTGACAGAGGCCTGTATCACTGCAGAACATACTACAGAATGTTAATCTGTATTTCACCTGCACACATCTGACATCACATTTTGTACATCACTGTACAGCATGAAAGTGCATCACCTATTCCCAAATGTAAACATGGTCAAACTACTCTTGTTGAACACTATGCCACACGTACTTCACACATGAAACTAGAAAAAAACAACAACAACAAACAATAGCACCCAAGCACAATGATCATATGCAAAAGTGAAACTGAAACTTTCTTTCTGAAGCAACAGCTGGTGGATATTCTATTTATGGAATTGGTGCTACTTGCTCAAAGCCCTATACCACATTTCACATATGAAATTATGAAACTAGAAAAAAAAATAGCATCCAAGCATGATGGTTATATGCAAAAGTGAAACTGAAACCTTCTTTATGAAGCCACACCTGGTAGATATTCTATTTACGGAATTGGTATTATTTATCAAAACCCTTATGTCACATGATATCAGGGCTTGCGGTAAAACCTTGGTGCATGGCAATACTGCATTTAGTCATGTGCCTTAGTCTATGAAATTAACCCTTTCTTGCTAAAAAGGGCTATAAGCACCCACTTTTGTATGACAACTGCTCAATATTTTGACCCAGAGCATAATTCAATTCATTTCTCATGAAATTATTTCTTTTCTTTTTTTGTAAAAACATCTTTGGCTAAGCACGTTACTCATCACCCAAAGGATAATGTCCAATGCTCTACATAACTCAAGTAATATATATGAATACAACATAAATAAATACAAATAAGCACAGGTTGCCTCCATTAACTTTTGGTCTGTGATGAACCCTTCACGGCTTTTTTCTACAGATGACAGATGACTAAAATATATTTTAGTAATCACAGAAAGTCACTTTCAGTTCAGGCAACCTCACCACAAGGCACTTCCATTGTCTTTCTTTTATCCCCAAATTTACTTAACCTGAGAAGTCTAACGAGTCCACAGTCTTGTTAGACAGAAGACTGACGAACTAATCCTTGTTGAAAAAACTTTTGGCACAGGGCTTAGGACTAAGTAAATGTTCAGGCATACTGTCTTATTAGCAATAGAAGACATTTTGACAGAAAGTTGTACATATGCAGCTGTATGCAGACCTATATGAGAGCTATCTGGACAGTTGTATGCAGACCTATATGAGAGCTATCTGGACAGCTGTATGCAGACCTATATGAGAGCTATCTGGACAGCTGTATGCAGACCTATATGAGAGCTATCTGGACAGCTGTATGCACACCTATATGAGAGCTATCTGGACAGCTGTATGCAGACCTATATGAAAGCTATCTGGACAGCTGTATGCAGACCTATATGAGAGCTATCTGGACAGCTGTATGCAGGCCTATATGACAGCTATCTGGACAGCTGTATACAGATCTATGAGAGCTATCTGGACAGCTGTATGCAGGCCTGTATGAGAGCTATCTGGACAGCTGTATGCTGACCTACATGAAAGCTATCTGGACAGCTGTATGCAGGCCTATATGAGAGCTATCTGGACAGCTGTATGTACATGTAGGTCTATATGAGGGCTATCTGGACAGCTGTATGTAGGTCTATATGAGAGCTATCTGGACAGCTGTTACAGGTCAAGAACTTTCTCCAGTCCATGTTGAGTGTATAGCACCCAGCACTAAAATGGCAAAGGAAACTGGTTACTGGAGTCTCAACCTAACCAAGAAACCATTAATCCTGCACAGCCAATCAAAACAAAAGTTGTGGAGTACTTTCCAAGGACATGTACCATAATGATTCCACATTTAAATTCCTTGTTAAAAAAAATTCTGAGAAGACCTCGTATCCAAACATCAACATGTTTGTAGTATTTCAGAAAAGAAAATGTCACATGCTTTCCTCAGCATACTTTGGCTGAATTGTGCCAAAAGCATAGCATACACCAAGGAAGGTCTAAGCAGTGGACACACTCCCCAACTCAGTGGTGAAATGGTTTAACAACACATTCAACTTTATACACTGCTGTCAAACTAAAAAACATTAAAGAGAGCACCACCTGCTCAGCACAAGGAATGTGGACAATGTATGGAGAGAGCAAATCTCCTATTCCTTTGAAAATGAAGACTCCTTTTTCTGCAAAAAAATATACACACACACAAAAGCAGACACAATGCAAATGGATATTTATTTGTTGGATCTGGATGTACTGGCCCTGGCTGCTTGACCCATTCCTGGTCAGAGTATGCCTGAGTCAACAACTTTCCTCGGTGTGGGTTGGGTACGCTCCTCCCAACCCATGCTAGGTAAAGCTTCTGACCTATGGCATGCAATCATGAATGGTCTCAAATACAAATCTCAAAAAACAAAATTATCTGGTGACAAGAAATTGAAGCAAAAACAGCAAGGCGGACTACAACTTATAGCTGGGTGCTTTGGGGGCAATTTGAGCAGAAAAGGGTCACAGTGACACAGACATGAGAAGGTAGTCCAGGTCGTACAATTTATTGCTGATCTTTACCTCTGACTTCCCAGAACTACCAACTGGTTTAGGGAAGCATACACGTAAATCTGACACCAGGGACAGCCAAAGTGCTCCACGGAACAATACCCTAACTAATGCATGCTGATCAAAACTGCCGACAACCGGGAGTTCATATACATAACAGATTCATCATTCAACATTTTGGTTGTCTTAAGTTACCTTTGGAAGATGCCAAGATGACCAAAACAGCAAACTGAGATTAAATCAAATACACGATAGCTCAAACAATGCCAACACTTAGGGTTGAGCCCTTCGAACTATAGAGGAGAGATCCATGCATAGTTTTTGTCCCGCAGTAAAAGTTTTTTGTTATCTGTAATGCGAGGCAATACATTACTTGTATTGTAGACAAAGAGAGACAGAGGAGGACAGAGGGAGAGACAGACAGAGAAAAAATAAGAGACACAGAGAGACAGGGGAGAAAGTGAGAAAGAGACAGAGCAGGAGGGAGAAGGAGACAGACAAAGAATGAGAGACAGAGAGAGAAAGGGGAGAAAGTGAGAAAGAGCGACAGTGGTGGGAGGGAGAGACAGACAAAGACTGAAAGACAGAGACAGGGAAGAAAGAGTGAGAAAGAGAGACCGAGAAGGATGGAGTCATAGACAGACAAAGAATGAGAGACACAGAGAGACACAGGGAAGAACGAATGATCGAGGGAGGGAGGGAGGGAGGGAGAGAGAGAGAGAGAGAGAGAGAGAGAGAGAGAGAGAGAGAGAGCATGTGATATTAGACATCCCTTCTTCCCTTTACCCCACAGATATTCATTCCGCTAGTGGTCATATCCATCAACAAACATCTCTTAAACAGAAAAGGCATGTTGATTTTTCCAACTGGCTGCCATTGAAGGTGAACATCAAATATCTTGGTGCTCTCAGCAAATTGCTACATCAAAAGGGCCTCACAGTGTCAATACAAGTAAATGGGCAGTGACACACCAATGCTTTTATAACATTGTTCTTACTGGTGAAGAGCAAAAAGAGAGAGCCAGAGATATGGGTGATTATTTGACCCTTTACTGTCAGATCATGACTATGTGCTCTTGGATTCTATTTTTATTGGTTTCAGAAGGTGCAATTTTTTAAAAGCAAGATTGATGTACTGAGGACCAGATAACAGTGAGGAATTTAATTACACTTTATATCATATAGCCACAGTTTTCTTACGCTCAACCTAATCTCTATTCCTGTCATATTTCACACCAAGTCATTTCTCTGATTAATAAATCACAAGCAATGACAATGGCAGTTTCAGCCACTCTGTGTCAGAGTAAGACTGAGTCAACAGCTTACCGCACCAAGGATTGGACAGAATGTGCCCAACCAGTGTTGAAGAAAGCTATGAACCTTGGGTGTATACATCCACACACTTTGAGCCATTTGAGCAGAAATGTGTTACATTTGATGAAAACAAGAAATGAGCCCAATGCGTCCACGTTTCACATGACAAGAAACACTGTATCCTTATAATATACATTGATCCCCCTTGGATTGTTGCATGTACATCACTCGCACCGCAGCTTTCATTGTTAGAATTGCACAGAGTCAGGTTTCCTTGTTGCAGCTTGGCAGCTTAGCCAGAAGCTATAGGTTAGGCCAGTTGACCCTTTCCCACTTAAATCACCCAAGAGCACCCGGAAATAAACTGACATCTGCCTTAACGTTTTTACTTATCTTTCTTGTTACTAGAAAACAAGTTTGCTGAGATTTGTATGTAAGACCATTCATTATAAATGGCATGCCCCATAGCTTTCGTTGGCGCACGTTGGGAGCACTGCGCCCAACCCATGTCAAGGCAAGCTATTGACTCCGTCATACTCTGACCAAGAAGGGGTTACGGAAGGAAGGGTTAAGATTACAAGGGTACAAAACAATTTAACCCTTTCCCCCTGAAACTCGCCACAACCAGCTGGGGACTAAATGTCTGCTTCAACATTTTTACTAATTCTCACATGAAGAGTAATGAAAAATATTTTGAAGGAGAATTGCAGCTGAGGCCTATCAAAGTAACATGCTGCAGACAGGTCAACAGCTTTCCTACATGGGTTTTGGCACCTGTAGCGACCATGCTACTCCAATGGAGAGCTGTTGACTGCGTCTTAAACTTGGTCGTCATTTAAAGGGGAAAAGGGTTAAAGGAACATCAGAACACACGAAGTAGCAAATGATGTAACAAAAGACACCAAGAGCTATCAGAGATGATGACAAGTTGACAAGTTCACCATGTGTACAGTCACAACAACAGGCACAAGGGTGTGGCAACATATTCTCCACAACAAACATATTCACTCGAAGTGGTGATAATAAATCATAAAGCCAGCAACTCCATCACGATCGAAGCATTTCAATGAAGTATGTAAACTGTATCAACAATATTTTCATGTTGATTATAATTAAACCTGGGAAACTATACATTGCCACTGGGCTTGTGCCAGGAATGATTCGAGTATAGCCAATTTAGCTAAATTAACCCTTTCAGTGCCAAATTTTGCACTGAGTCGACACCTTTCCTTGGTGCACATTGGGCGCAATATACCCAATGCGCGCCAAGAAAAGGAACGATAGGCATGCTGGTACTTGAATGAAAGGTCTTTTCATGAGGAATATGAATCTGGGATCTTTTTGATAATTCAGACTAGTTTGACTTCAGGAGATCGACTTTAGTCACACCAGGCACTGAAACAGTTAAGTGACACAAATGTATTAGCCGAACTTGTGTTTCTTCATCCAAACAGATTCTAACTTTCTCAGTCCATAATATTGAAGCTTGAATTTTTAATCAAAACTTATTAAAAAAATCTAAAATTTCTTCAGCCAGTTACCAGCCAAGTATCATCCAATTCTTATGACCTGTTAACTCTACATTTTGTGTCAGACTTGTGCCACTTATTACGTTATATGTACTATATTTTATTTTCTGCAAATGTGTTTTTTCTTGTACAGTGGTCCCCCTCTTATAACACACCCCTGAAGGGAGGCCACCCCCTTTACAAAGGCCACTTGTTCATGCAGCAAATACAGTATTTCCACTGTATTTCACCCTTCTCATAAGGCAACTTTTCTATTGCAATTGGGGTGGCTTTATTACAGGGGGACCACTATATAGTTAAGGTTACAGTTGTTTGTTTCCTTCATATTTTACACACACACACACACACACACACACACACACACACACACACACACACACACACACACACACACACACACACACACACACACACACACACACACACACACACACACACACACACACACACACACACACACACACACACACACACACACACACACACACACACACACACACACACATTACACATAATACAGGTCCATATACATGTATAGAAATAGTACCGGTAACAGAGGTAATCAAGTATTACATGTACATGTATTGCACATTCATGTTGAAGATATACATCTATATATGATAGACTTCTGTTTACACAATCATTTTGAGTCATGACACATTAATACAATTGTCACACACATATACAGTTGTGCCATTTAAATGGTAAGTGTTGGCAGATGGATCAAAAGGGATATCTTCTTACTTTCCAGTTAAATTTTGGAAAAATTTGCTTCATTTAATTTTGGGAGGTAGGCTGTTCTAAATAATGGCACCCTCCTGTTTAATTGTGTTTATGAATGCTTCCCGTTTAGTGCCTGGAGAACTCGGAAAATGTTAAGAAGCATGACCTCGATTCTAATTCTGAACACTACAAGACTTAAATTTTAACTTGTTGATCTACTGCAAGTCACAAAACTCAGAAGAAAACTTCCATTAAGTAAAGCGCCCCCCCCCCCCACCATCTTTCTTTGAATCACTGAAATATTTTCAGATCTCTACAATCATTTTTATACATTTTTCTTATTCTGAAAACTTGAGGTGAGAATTAAGGAAGGGGTGGGGTGCAATAAGGAATATGGTAGCATAGGCTTTCACAGTTGGCAGCCCTAATTCTCTTTGCAGCTGACTTCCCTCACGCTTCCTGTCAAGTTCATACCAGAATTCTCTTTCACACTCTCCCACACAAGATTTGCTCTCTCGTTTGATCAAAGTTCAAAAGGTCCATCTCTCCCATCTACCTATATGTCTTGCTAGCAGACTCGGTGCTTATGTAATTCTGAAGTTAATGCATGCACCAGCCACCTAACTCAAGCCCATCTGATAAATCCAGTGTTAAGCCAAACACGCAGTACATCCCCTGCATTTACGCTCATTACAACTCGTCAATTCACCAGATCAAGAGCATATTAAAATCCTTAAATGGCTCCACATTTGTGATACAGACTTGCGTGTTTGTCTTCCACTCAGATGCCTTGGAAGTTCTACTCACTTGGAGGACTTTATGGAATAATCCACATCAATACAAGTTGTTGCTACATTTACCCTAACAAAATATTACCCTTGTACATTCGTCAGTACAGAAGATTGCAAGCTGTATTACCACTAATTGAGTCAAACCATTGAGATTGGTGACGATTGATTCTGTCAGGCTATGTTTATCTGCGACACACAACTGCACTCTTGCCATTTCTCAAAACCAAATGTTTCTTCCAATCAAACTGATTTTGAAACATAAATAATGGTACCCATGAAACCTTTGCACTGTGGAATTATGAAACAAAGAGGTACAATTAGCTGCATTTGTAGAGTATTTTTCAAACATTCCACATTGGCCCTTCCATGTAAGAGATGGAATGTCTTTCCTTCTCTTTTTTTCTTTGAGTCGTTTGTTTGCTTATGTATATATCTATTTTTTTTTTTTTTTGCTTGTTTGTTTCCTTGGTTGATTTATTTGTTTTGGTTGGGGTGATTTTTGCATCAAATGAAAAGGAAGTGATTACTAAATCTTCCAACAAAATGCATTAACCCTTTCCGCATTAAACTTTCAACAGTAATGAAAAAAAGTTTGACTGAGATTTAGAGAACTGTTGACGAGACTGATCAAGATCACATGTCTAAAGTCAACAAATTTCCTTGGCATGGGTTGGGTACTAAGTGCTCCACCCATACCAAGGAAAGCTGTTGACTCAGTCTTAATTCAAGGAGGGAAGGGTTAAAGTGCGATATCATATTTTTTTTTTCTTTTAGGACAGCCAAATCTTGACTGTTTTAAACACAGGTGGCAGCACTGTATGCAGGGGACAGGAGATGTGGCAAGGATACATGGTGTATGATGGAGGTCAGCAGCAATGTGCTGGCTGATCCTGCAATGCTGGCTTAACTGTGTCCTGGCACTTAGTGATGCCACACAATTAAATGTTAATCTTTTAAACTTTCTCAATTTTGTCTGATTAAAAAAAAAGTTGTGTGTGGCAATTTCCTTTTATTTTCATAATCTTAAAGGGACAATTTTCTTGTTGAAGATGTCCTATTTTTCATTGAAACATATATTTCTCATTTCTGCAACAGTATAATATTGTCTGCCAGGGTGAAGCCACTCTGTAACAGAAACGAATGTAAAAACAGTAATATTAACTGTCAGAGGGAAGCCACTCTGTAAAAATGTTATATTCTCTGCTTGGGAAGCCACTCTGTAAAATAGTAATGTTGCTTGTCAAGGGGAAGCCATTCTGTGACAATAGTACAGACTGCGAGAGGAAACCAATTTGTAACAATAATGCTGATATCTGGGAAGTCACTCTGTAACAGTTGTGCTGAATGTTGGGGTGAAATAATTCTGTACCAGTAACGGTCACTGTCATGGTAAACCATTCTGTAACTGTATGTTGATGGTCAAGGAGCACCTACATGTACTAACGGTCAGAGTAAGTCATTCTGTAACTGTACTGTTGATAGTAAGGGGGCACCTAATAATGATGACTGTCCGGGTAAGCCATTCTGGAACTACTGTTGTTTGTCAAGGGGTACCTATACTAATGGTGATTGTCAGGGTAAGCCACTTTGTAACTGCAATATTCATTGTCAGGGGGCACCTGCTAAAGGTGGCTTGTTGGGGGAAGCCATTCTTTAACAATAATGGTGACTACTACAGAGTCCATGAGAAGCCATATCTGATATTTACTAAAAGTAATAGTGGTACAGTATATCACATTAACAGAGTACACAATACTGTGTTGTTCCCTGAACAAATGACATACATGTAAATGTAGAGCAAACGTTATACACACTCGATCTGTCATAAGGATGGCATAAACAGATAAACTGTTTTACACTGTTCATGACATTTTTCCATATGAAAGTAGCATGCTTTCAATTGTTAATGTGCCATTTTATAAAGCTACATGAACATGCCTGGTTCCCACGGGTCATTTTTGCAATTATAAAAAGGCAGCCAAATAAAAGATCAGATTTCATTATAAACATTACCTAAAAAAAATCTTTTATGCACATCTGAAACCTGAAAAGGAGACTTTTTTCTGTTAGCAAAAATTAGAAAATGAACCAAGGGAGCACAATATGATGCTATCGAGTACCCTAAGCTTTTTGCTGCATATTAAAATGCTTGTTTGCGATCATAATGGGCCATATCTATTGCCCATATAAAAAATTTAACAAAAAGCTGACACTGTTGCAGCAAGTGACAATCAGTCACCAGGGTCGTCATTCTCTGTATAGGGTTTACACCTGGTACGTGTTGTCTGATATGTACATGGTCTGTCAGCTATCTGCCATCACACATAATACATAAGTGTACATGTGCACTGAGTCAACTTCCTAATGATGACATGCCTATCTGACACTGTATTTCCATCCTAAAAGACCATTTTAAAGTAATTGATGTAAGTGAAAGCATTGTGTGTGCGAGCAGTGTCAAATATTCCTTAAGTGATTGACCAAGCCCAATCCTTAAATTGCTGTCAGTGTGATCGGTCACAGCATGAGATGTCATGAACGCCAAACAACAGTCATTCCAGTAAGGTGCCTACTTTTGCGCCAACTCTCTGAAAACAGCAGCAAACAACACAGACAAGGGACAGAAAGGCCCAGCGCTGCATGATGGGAAAATGACTGAAGAACACAGATGTCCAAGGCAGGGACCACTCTGACCATAAGCCAAATTCTGTTTCTTGCATTTGGCTACAGAAATGTCAAAATGGCTAAAATGATTCAAAATGAATGGTTAGAGGGCCAAGACCAAATTTTCGTAAATTATGCCTGTGCTTCCAATTTTAGCTCCAGGTTTGTGAAGTGTAGGTGTGTCCCAGTAAGGCATAGAAAGATAACTGGATGGAATGCACCCATCAAAGGCTATATCTGATAGAGTGGATAGAAAGAGAGCATCCTGAGAGGAATGAAGAGAGGAAGTAAGGCAAAACAAAAATACTTGTTTCTTTCCTTTCACATGAAAAAATTAATATACAGAGTTGGTAGGTAGCGAAAATATGCTTCTTTTTACAAAGTTCTGGTGTTCAAAAGAGACTGAGGCACACTAGTGATATTTTGGGGTATATTTCTCAATCAGTTGTAAATGTATTGTGGGTGTTCAGAGTATCCAGGACAATATTTACAAGAAATTTATCTTATTTTGTGACAAAATCATAACAATTATTTTAAAGTTGGAGGCTCAAAAATATGGTTAGATGGAATTACGGGAAATATTAAATATTTTGTTAGGCTCAAAGGTCAAAGGTTATTCAGCTGAATGTTTGTCAAGGCACATATATATAAATGTTTAATGCATATGACTCTTGTGACACAAGCTACTAGTCTGTGACTACAGAACACTGAAAATATAAAAACACACTGGTCACCATCCCACAAGACTTGAAAACAACTCTTTCAAAGCCATATTTTGGACTGAGTCAACAGCTTTCCTTGGCATGCAGAGAAAAACTGTTGACCTTGACTATTATACTCTATGTAACTACAGACATGCTGGTACTTAAATGAATGGTCTTTTTACAAGGAACATGCATCTAGAACCCTTATAATTCAGAGCAGCCCTTTCAAGTACATGTAGTTCAATTGTAGTAGCAGTTGGCACTCAAAGAGTTAAGGTTCAGGTTTTCCTGATATACATTAATGTAAGGTAACCTTAGAGAGGTTTTCATGTTATAAACCGTGATGTCCCTTCAGGCAGGTTTTCATATTATAAACTGTGATGTCACTTTAGACACATTTTCATGTTACAAACTGTAACGTACATCACTTTAGACAGGTTTTCATGTTATAAACTGTGATGAAACTTTAGACAGGTTTTCATGTTATAAGCCTTGATGTCACTTTAGACAGGTTTTCATGTTATAAGCCTTGATGTCACTTTAGACAGGTTTTCATGTTATAAGCCTTGATGTCACTTTAGACAGGTTTTCATGTTATAAGCCTTGATGTCACTTTAGACAGGTTTTCATGTTATAAGCCTTGATGTCACTTTAGACAGGTTTTCAGCCGTGATGTCACTTTAGACAGAGGTTTTCATTGCATAAATTGTGATGTCAATTTAGACAGGATTTCGTGTTATAAACTGTGATGTCACTTTGGACAGGGTTATACACAGGTCATGACACACATTTAATTAAAATACAAAACTATGTTACATCACCTCAATTGCCATGAAAAATTTATAATCCAATGGATCAACAAATGTGATCATTTACCATCATCTTTTGACTTGATTGCATGAGGGAAACAGTTACAAACAACTAGTGCACCATGATACATATATTCACAATATGCTTTGATATTTTTCCCCTCTCTGCTTAATGCATCAACTAATTTCATCATCTCATCATCACTAATGGAAGCGCTTTGTGGTAAACACGATACTGCAGCATCCCCCAAGAGACCCATCCTGAGCAACAAGTGGAAAATATGATCAAAGCTTAATTTGGGAATGGAATAGCACATAAATGTAATGAGACGCACACAGTGTGTGTAGGAGCCAGGTCACTATGTTATCTCCCTTCACTGTCTGTCATTGTAATCACAGGCTACCCTGAGTTCTGACACCACCTGCTGGAAATCTTGACCGGGCCGGGACTGTTTGCTCAGCATGCTTTACTATACCCTGAGAAACCAGCAATGTAAGGAATGCTGTTTTCTCTATTATAAATGTATTCCCCCCCCCCCCCAAGCCAGCAAAAACTGGTTGGTGATGAAACGTTGTCTGCTTCAGTGTTTATGAATAATTTCAAGAGTAATGAGACATAATTTTAAAAAGTATTGTAGATGTGACATATCAACCCACACCAAGGAAAGCTGTTGACTCAGTCTTTATTTAAAGAGAAACGAGTCCACGTAAACTTTCTAGATTAGGCCAGGACAATGGGAACCATGGCTGATTAGAATGGAATTGCTATTTTTTTCCTCCTGAAAGTCAACAGAAACATTCCATTATGATTAAGTCAGCCATGCAGTCCTCGTAAGACTGCCTGGAAAAAATCTGCCCCATGAATCATCAGACTCGCTGAAACAGCTGCATTCTAAAAGTCCTTTCACCCTGCAGCCCAATAATCAATCAGGGTCCATTAAACCCTCCCAAACACACAAAACTATAAATGTAACAACTTTCATGTTTAAATGCCAGACTAAAGCTTCAACATGGTATTTAGAGACTTTTTTTCATATAAAAGCAGTATACATGCTATCGTGTTTACTAAACAACACACAACAAATATGCATGGAAGAATCATCAATGAGAAAGCATGCCATTAATATGCTGGTACTGACACATGGGCCAGTGAAGGCTCTATACTATGTGACCCATATGAACGTCACTGTTTGCCCTATATATGTTCAAGTCAGTCTGAACCATGCAAAGACCTTGTCTAACTCATAATATAAAAAGACTGTTAAATCCATGCTGAAGCTATAGTGTGACCCATACTGAAACAGTTTTCTGACTTGTACTTGAGCCATTGTCTGACCCTTACTGAAGCCACTTAATCTGAGGCATGCTGAAGCCACTGTCCAACAAATGCTAAAGTCACTGTCTGGTGTATCTCCAAGCCACTGTCCAAGGAATGCTGAAACCATTGTCTGCCCAATGATAAAGCCATATTCTAAATATAATGCTGAAGCCATTGTCTGGTTCATATTGAAGCCACTGACTCTTACAAGAGTCACTGTCTGACCCATATAGACGCCACTATCAGATTCAGGCAGAAGTTGCTATCTCACTCATGCTGAAGCCACTGTCTGACTCGTCCTAAAGCCACTGTCTGACTCCTCATAAAGCCACTGTCTAACTCATACTGAAGCCACTGTCTGGCCCATGCTGAACCCACTATCCGACTCATGCTGAAGCCATGTCTGACTCATGCTGAAGCCATGTCTGACTCATGCTGAAGCCATGTCTGACTCATGCTGAAGCCATGTCTGACTCATGCTGAAGCCATGTCTGACTCATGCTGAAGCCATGTCTGACTCATGCTGAATCCACTGTCGGACTCGTACTTCAGCCATTGTCTGGATCACGCAGAAGTCATTGTCTGACCCATGTAAAAGTCAGCTTAACTCATAAACAAGCCTTTGTCAGACTCATGTTGAAGCCATTGACTTGTGTTAAAGCCATTGTCTGACCAATGCTGAAGTCACTGACTCATATGGAAGTCATTGTCTCATATGGAAGCCACCATCTGACTTATGTTGAAGCCACTGTATGATTCATGCTGAACTAATTGTCCAATGCAAGTTGATGCCAATGTCTGACCTGTAAGCTAAAGCCCTTGTCGGAAACATATTGACTCAAGGCAACAGTTCCATCAATTGCAGCAAAGCCATTATTGTGAGCATCATGAAGACCTTGCATTAAAACTGTCCATAGGGGCCAAAATATCACTTAATTTAGCATTTTCACAATCTGTGAAGATGGTTAATGGTAACCAAATTATATTTTGTATCTGATCCCTCATCAGCATTTTACTTCACACACTGGGTGCTGCAATGTGCTTCCATCTTATTTTTATGTCAATACTTTCCTCTGGAACTAGGTAAACATTGCTATCCAATCACTGACACGTTCATGTAGATACAACTACATGACTATTGTTTTCAACAGCCCCACAATTATAAGTTCCAAACACCTGTGCATGATATTTTTGTAACCATCCGTGACAACTCAGCACAAACCATCAACCCATTTGTCAAGTACACTGCCGTGGCCAGGAACTCTGTGTTTTCCTACTCCTACTCTTATATTTCTTACTAACAACCATAAACACTTGGTAAACTGTATCTTGTGCTTGTTTAAAAGTGACACAAGGGTTATTTCCTGGTCAGCAGTCCTCAGCAAAGTGAACATTATTGATTTGTTAACTATCTTCAGCAAGACAACAGTTACTGTCTTGTATTTAAAGTATCTTAATCCAAACAACAGTTATTGCCATCATCCAAACAATGGTTATTGCCTCTTCAACTAAACATCCTCAAATCAAACACCAATTATTGCCTTGTCAACTGTCTTCAACAGGACAGGGTTATTGCCTGTCAGACAACATTATTCAACAACTGAAACGTTAATGCTATGCCAACTACAAACTGGAACAATTTTAGGGTTATTGCATTGTCAGACAATTATCTTCAACAATTCAAAGGAAATGTGTCTTTCAAACTATCTTCAACAAGACCAGGGTTATATTGCCCTGCAAATATCTACAAGAAGACAATTCAAAGCTTATTGTTTTGTCTACTATCATCAACAAGCCAAGGGTTATGGTCTTGTCTACTATCTTAAAAAAGATGCGGCTTATAGCCTTGTCTATTATCTTCAACAAGACATGGGTTATTACCTCGTTAACTGTCTTAGGCAAAGCAAGGGTTATCACTGTGTCATCTATGTCTGTTGACCAGGGCAAGGGTACTGTAACTCGCTTTAATTTTGCTGTATTCTTATTTTCGCTTATTTCGCTGATGGCACAAAA
Source organism: Hermodice carunculata (assembly GCA_964020975.1). Lineage (NCBI taxonomy): Eukaryota > Metazoa > Annelida > Polychaeta > Eunicida > Amphinomidae > Hermodice > Hermodice carunculata. The sequence goes on along the minus strand of OZ026616.1, from coordinate 26,918,966 downwards.
CCATGAAATAAAAACACAGTGAAATAGTATTTTAACATTGTTAGAGTGGGAATTATGTCCAAAACAGTGAAATTAAAACTACTGTGAAATGTCAAAAATACTAAAACCGTGAAAATTTAAACCCGCGCAAATTAAGCAATTTACAGTAATTACCTTATGTCCTATATCTGCTGAGTAAAGGCACTGGTTACAGAGCCTTAATTGCTGAGTGTACAAACATATAATTTACTTGATCCTTGTTTACATTGCAGATTGAATGGCCCACAGTAAACAGTGCATCAAATTGTTTTACCAGGTTATCATTTTCTAACAGGAAGCCTTCACAAGCAAGTCATCTACTACCTCATAAAGGTTTCACATGACTAATCTGTCTTGCTGTCAACTGGCTGGGCACATTGCCAGAAACAACACCAATTGATTTTTGATTGCCACAACCAGCTGTAAACCTGTGAATTCACAGAGATATTACACACCATTTGCTCAAAAATGAGAATAGTTTTGTTCCCAAATTATCCTTGACCAATCAAAAATGTTGTCTCCTTCATTTTTTTGTCCCTAAACTTTCATTGGCAAATTTGATTTTTTTCCCAGTTCTGGCAATAATTTCTATTGATCTTTTCAATTTATATCACAAATTGATTCAACATATGCCATTTTTGTAGATGTGTACACTGTATGTATGCCATGTGAGATGAAAACTTATTTTCATGGCTTTCCAAACACACTCAATATTTCCAATCTGCTTACATTCACTGCTCAATGCCAAGCTGAATTAGATGCAGGCATTCTGAAAGCAAACATCACTTTAGCCCCAAACCAATTCTTGTGTGCCTACTCCAGGTCAAAATGACCCAGATGGAACCAATTCATGCTTGCCTCAAGAGAAACCCCTGAGTAATATTTCAGCAAAAGGCTTATTTTGCCGTAACAACTGGACAAAGAAATGTGTCTGGAAAAAAAAAAAATTAATTGTTTATGTCTAACCCTTTCCCCCTTAAACCAACCAAAACCGGCTGGTGGTCAAACATCGTCTGCTTAAGTGTTTTATATTAATTTCAACAGCAATGAATAACCATTAGAGAATTGTAGATGAGACCGGTCAAGATCATATGCCTCAAGTCAATAGCTTTACTTAGTGCCCAATCCATGCCAAGGAAAGCTGTTGACTCAAGTCTTCAAGGGGCAAAGTGTTAAGTTAATATCTAGTCAAATCTGGCTCACAACAATATGTGACAAGGAAGAGTCTATTATGACATTACATTTCTCCTGGGATTTCTTCATTTCTTCCCTGACTGATAAATCCTGTACAACGCTCATCTTACAAACCATTACACTTACAAACTCACAATTTGGAGTGCTTGCATTTGTATGTAACAAACTTTGCCTTTTTATATCCTGGGGTGAAGATGTTGACAATTTTGCGGATTTGGACCATTTGAAATTATATATCTAGAATATCTTCAGAAGTGTACATGATGCTATACCAATTTACACATACTATGTTCCTTATCCTTTTGCATCCACTGAACACTGAAGAAAACTAGTATTTTACATAAAACTGAATCAAATGCATTAAATCAAATTTTCTCATATATTGGAAAATGTCCCGGATAGGGCTACCATTTGTATATTGTTGACCATGGCATATTCAACAAAAAGGAGCACTTTTTAAAATTTGGCTAATAAGGGAAATTTGAAATTTTAACTTGAATGCTGAATACGTGCAAAAGTATACAACATGAAGATGCCATTTTACCTTTCATGTTATTCGTCACTGTGTGTCCAGTCGATATTCAACAAAATCTGAGACATTTTTCATTGAGCTTATCAGGATTTAATCTTAAAAATTCATATTACCTTTAATATCTTTAAACTATGACAGACACAGACGCCATTCTAAAATCTATGTATGTTACTGCCCCTGGTGCATCCAAAATATTCAACCAAAATGTTGTAACGTTTAAAATCATGCATATCAGAACAAATTCAAATTCTAAATATATTATATCATCAAAAGTAAAACAGAGATGCCATTACAGCTTGAACCTCTATGTCTACTATGTACGCCCACGACGATACTTTTTCCATCTTCTTGTTTTATTTATGCCTTTTTTTTTTGTTACACCACACAATACGTATAAATCATGGACTACTTAAAAAAGAATTCTTAGAACAAGAGATGATTCATATATAATATATCATTGAGAACATGCAGCAAAGATCTGGCAGTCACAAATTGTGGAGCCAAGGATCCTGCGAGATTCAAACTAAAACCAACCATCCGTCTCTCCCTCTCTGAAGAGTCATTCCCATTTTTTCTCTACAAAAACAACTGACAAATGTCTTGTGCATCATCTTCTGTTTTTATTTGGTTTCTTTTTTGATACCATTTATAGTCCGGAGCTCACCAGAGAGAGAGAGTCTGGACATCCAGAACAGCCACTGCAAGCTGATAAATCATCATAGTCCTGTTTTTTTGTTTTTGTTTTTAAATCCATGTGCACCTATATATTTTTCTCCATGTACATGAAAATATATTTTGAATGAGGGCGTTACGTAGGGTAAAAATACAGAGACTTCACAGGATATTTATGCTCAGTATGCTCTCGGCACACAGGCCAAACTGTCCAGACCCTATCCCCTTAATTCCTTCTACGCCAGTGTCCCCACAGGTCAGTGTGCTCTGAACTGCTGTAGCGATACCAGATGCATAAAACAGCATTTCATTCTTTAATTCAGCTACCAACTTTTTGCATTTACCACTAGTAAGCAGAGACAGCAAGACTGTCAATATTTACATTTAATCTAACTTTTAACATTGCAAGTATAGGAGAGAGCCTGGTGTGTTATGAGACCATAACACAATAGCTTAGTGTGTTATGGAACCATAACACAGGTGTCCCGCCCACATTCCAATAAGCCACACCTACCTGGGTTTCCGGAACTTAACACTTGAACATGCTCAGCAAATCAGTTTTTTTATCGTTTCTCTTAATTCCATGTATTAAGTTTCTAAATTTTATGTAATTGAGCAGAAAAATTAAGAGGGAAATGTAAATATAAGCAATGAGGGTCGCTTTTGTGCGTGTTATGGCATAATGATGCGGGTGATTAAAGCTGGCAGCGGGCGAGGCGCACTGGCATGCGCCACGCCCACAATGTCAGCTTCAATCACGCACGTCATTATGCCATAAAACACACAAAAGTGACCCTCATTTCTTAAATAGCTTTCCTCAACATGGTTTGAGCACAATATATGCCAAGGCATTGAGCAAATCACCCAACTCAATGAAAACTTGTCCCTGAAGGAGTTAAACTGGGTAACCGGGTAGACTTTTTGTTTTGTATTTCAGGAAAATAGAAAGACGAGAAGACATCTGAGTCAAAAACCTGAATATGTGAAAATATAATATTCCCTGCCAGTATTATAAACCAAGAAGTTGGAGTGCCATCTTTTCAATTTTGCAAGAATCATCACCATCACAAACTGACTTAGACTACCTTAGATTACAATTCTTTCAGTTATCAAAATTAAAGTTATCCTCAAAATGGCCAAAAAGTGGGGAGGGGGGAAGGTAAATTTGAAGAAAGGTGAATTCCTGTGTTAAGATCAAAATTATATGGCATATAGGGCAAAAGTGATGATTTGTTGATTTTTTTTTTATGTGTGTGCCTGATGGGAATTGCTGCGTCTGTCAAATTTTAGGTTCATTTAACCCTTTCCCCCTTGAATTGAGACTGAGTCAACAGCTTTCCTTGGCATGGGTTGGGCACTTAGAAAGCTGTTGACCTGGGGCATGTGATCTTGATAAGTCTCATGTACATTTCTCAGTCAAATTGTTTTTGATAACTGTTGAAATTAGTTGAAAATACTGAAGCAGACAACATTTGACCACCAGCCAGTTTTGGCCGGTTTAAGGGGAAAAGATTAAATAACCTAAGCTATATCCATGTATGCGCCTCTTCACTGTGGCTTTTCTCCACCCACCCCACTCCCAACAAAACAACAGCCACCTTTACATATAAAATGGGACACGCTGATGCCTACTTTGAATTATCCACATAGCCAGGTTCAGATACATGATGTCTTGATAGATGTGTTTTCAAATAACAAACAGACACACCAAATAGTCCTTAATTGACAATATGCAAGAGCTGCAGTGTTTTGTTTCCTCATACAATGTATATTGAATGGTGGCCACCATCTCTCAACCACATTCCACCTATTCATATGCTACGGCCGTCATGTCTATTTTATGAGCACACAAAGCCAAAATACTGATAAGATATCAGGCAAATCTTTCAACCTGTTTTTCTGTCTGAACAGTTATGCAGATGATAAATTGGTTTTGAGGACAAAGTCGTCAAAACGTGTTTATCACCTGCAGTACTGTCTACCAAATCTACGGTACATGTATGTTAAAAAGGGAAAATTGGAGACACTTCTGTGCAAGGCATTGACTGATGGGTCCTCCTTTGGACATACATGGCTGCTGTGACCTTGAAAATCAGGTCAAGGTCACCAAAATATAACAAAGTCAAGAATTGTGGTAAATTTGAGTTTCAGGTGGCTGGTAAGTCTTGAGATATCCTGTTCACAAACAAATGGTGAACAGCTGGAACCACGAACAGACAGACGGACAACCCCAAAGCATAATGGGTCCCCCATTGCGGTGGACCTATAACTCTTTCAGTGCCAGTTTTTGACTGAGTCAACAGCTTTCCCAAATGCACTTTGGGTGCAATAAGCACACTGGGCAAAGCTGTTGACCCAAACCATTAGATTCTCAGGAACTATAGGTATACCGGTCCTTGAATGAATCGTCTTTTCATAATGAATATGAATCTAGCATCCTTTTTATAATTGAGAGTAGGTTGTCTTAAGCAGTTCAACTGTAGCCTCACTTGGCAATGAGAGAGTTAAAATCAGACACTTTGCATCATATAACATGGTGCTGCAACAAATCCCCAACATTGTTGATCTCGCAATTCAATGTGCAGTTTTCAAATCTGCAAAAGGACAAACACATACACCACTTAAGGTTTTAATTCAATTCTGATGATGAGGTAATGCCTGTGGAAAGCCTGGAAAATACACCTACATTTGCTTCAAAGTTGGGTTTTAAGTTTTTTTTGTTTTTGTTTTGCTTTTACTTTGATTTTATTTGATTGCTCAGAGAACTTTTGAACACTGAAAGCTACATAAAAGAAAGCCTGCAGTCCTAGCAATTGTATTACAGAATGTGAAATATTTCGGCAAAACCTTCATTTATATCAGTTCAATAAAAGATGAATGGCGCCAAACTCTTTCTGATTCAATCTACGACGTACAAACACCCCATTATATCCTCAGTCTCAAAGTCAATGTGTTGGAACGATTTATCACCAGGCCTCTATTTATACATACCTCATAAAATAATCCATAAAATCCATACCTCATAAACTAATCCATAAAATCAAAGTTTCTTTCAGTATCTCACAAATTCAGTAGACTTCCAATTGAACATAAATGACCTTGACAAATGTTTTCCTCTATATTTTATCTAAATCTCGAGACTCTTGTTTTGTTTTGTTTCATTACAATGCTGATAGCTGCCTCTCAGGATTACATATGGTCGACCTGTGTTTCTTCATTTCCTGAATGAGAAATATAATCATAATTTTAAAAAGCCTTCTGGTCCGTCCCCTTGGTGTTCATCTGTCATCTGATCTCTTCCCATGTGCTGCTTGTACCTGCATGTCTAAAAGGTCTTTATCATTACCACTGATGGACAGCAATATGTCTCCTCTTGTTAATTCAGTTTTCCCCTGCAATTAATAGCCACATTTATTTCTGTTTCTGGCAATAGATTTACCCCCAGGAGGTAATGTTTTCATCAACCCTGTCCCCTTGAGTTGAGACTGAGTCAACAGTTTTCTTTGGCATGGATTGGGCACTATGTGCCCAACCCTGCCCAGGAAAGCTGTTGACCTGGAGCATGTTATTTTAAGAGGTCTCATCTAACAATTTTATGCAAATCATTTTTCATTACTTTGGAAATTTGCCAAAAACATTGAAGCAGATGACACTTGACCACCAGCCAAATTTTTGGCCAGTTTAAGGGAAAAAGGGTCAATTTTTATTTGTATTTGACACCTTCCACCAAAAGTGCATATAAGCATTTTGTATTCTTTTAAGTCATGATAGTCTTTCTTTTTTTTTTTTTTTTAATTTTGCTCCTTTTTCTTTCTTTTTCTAAAAGTCAAGGTATAAAGTATTAAATAAAATATTGAGCTGAAGGTATGAAAATTGCTTAAACAGGTCAAGGTAGACCAGCAGTATATATATAACCATTTGGTAAAATGCCAGCGTTAAAGATGAAAACCTATCAGTCATAATCAGTTGGCGTATGATATGCTGGCTTTAACTATCCCCAAATGAAAAACAGCTGCAAAGTGTAGCATATGATCCTACTTTCACGTAAGTAGGTCTCGCGCCTTCCCATCATGCCATTGATCTTAATTAATTCCATAATAGATGGCAAAAGACAAAGTGGTCAAGCACTCAATTATTATTTCCCATTAATTTGCCCACTAATCCTTTGGCTCCTACAGCCCAGCAAAGGTCATGTTTATTTGATCAAAATAATGAAACATTTTCTTGGCATTTTTTTTTTCTCTTTTTTGGGGGGTGGGGGGATGGGGTGGTATGGTGTTGATGATTCACTGAAGACTTTTTTGTTGCTGATGTTGATGGTAGATATATTCTGGATGCTAATGTGATGCCAAAAGGACAAACTAGAGGACTGAAATAATCCTGTGCTCAGCTGACCTTGGATACTGAGACTTAAGTTGTCCTGAAGACAGTATCGAGGTAACTCTCCTATCAGACTATCATCACTGTTTCTAATATCAAAGTCTTCACTCAATCACAGTGCTGGAGTCATCATTTTTTTAGATAAAAAGTGACAGGATCCACCATTACCAAGATATAAGCCAATTTGTTTGACCTTCCAAGATCATTCAAGGTCAAAATTAAAAGCACAAGAAGAGAATCCACAGGTAATTTCTTGATAATGGTGGATCATAGGCCAAGGATCCACCAGTATCAAGATATAAGTTTGACCTTTTAAGGCCCATCAAGGTCAAAATCAACAACATCAAAAGAAACCCTCTAGGAAGTTTCATATTAAAGACTGGATGACGGGGTTTGTCCACCACAAAATCGCAAATAAAACTTTTTCTACCAACTTGATTTCAAATATTTTTGCAGCATATGATAACATATACTTATACACTTCAGATGATAGAATGAAACATTTTTACACCCAAAAATAAGGAATTTTCCTTCATAATGACATTGTACAATATGTGGACTTTGCAGCAATTTGTACATGGGGGTAGCAGCGGGAACCTCAATGGCTCATAACAAACAAATACACGTGCACAAAAAGCATGACAATCACTGTGTGACTGTTTTAGTTGCACTGGTCGCACTCAGATAATCATATGATTGGTTTGAAACAATACAAGTTTGTGTCCAATGATTGAACATACATTCCTTATATTATTGAAACCAATGTCACATGTCAGCCTTACACAGGTGTCAACAAGGGCATAATCTTGAAAATTCAGCCACAATGAAATTTTCAGCTGAAGGCAGGAAACTGATTCTTCAAATTTACAAGTATTTTGAAGGCGAGAAGAAAAGAGGTGCTCCCTTTTACTCTTTTTCATGTGCTCGGAAGAGAACAGCTCATGCGTTTGGTATTAATGAGAAATATTTATACAGACTGATCAAGGAAGAAGAGAAACCTAACCCTATACACCTATGCCTTTCTATAATTTTTGTCTTTTTTTTTGCAGAGACTCCTTATTTTTGGTAGCAGAGCATGCTCCATACATATCGCAATTTTTTTAACAATAATAAACAGTGGCATCCATTTTATTTGCCGGAATAATGAAAACGAGTTAGCTTCAAATCCTTGTATATGGTCCCTGTTGAAATGGTTTGCATTTGTCTGTGGTCATTGCGTCATGCTTGGATGCCCTGTTACACATGCACTGGGCCTTGCTTACCATTCATTGGTTGACTGTCACCTCAAAGTTTACAGGTCTAAATAAGTGTGCCATTGAGGTCCTTGCTGGTCCCCCCATGTGCAAATTGCTGCAAAGTCCACATATTGTATAATGTCATTATGAAGGAAAATTCCTTATTTTTGGGTGTAAAAATGTTTCATTCTATCATCTGAAGTGTATAAGTATATGTTATCATATGCTGCAAAAATATTTGAAATCAAGATGGTAGAAAAAGTTTTATTTGCGATTTTGTGGTGGACAAACCCCGTCATCCAGTCTTTAGTGTTTAATAGTAAGCATGGGCCTGGGATCTTCCATTATCAAGACACAAGCCAATAGGCCACAGTTGCAGCTATTCCTATAGCACCAATGCTAATAAGCGCATGTACATGTACCACAGCCTCCAAGTTAGCCCATGTTAATAGTGGAAGATCTCCCTCCTGCTGGTACTGAAAAGTGGGAGTGTGAACACCAAAGGCCCAAAGCATAGTTTGCGGGGTCCAGCCCCGTGCTCCACCAGGAAATTTTGAAATTATTCACACAGCTGGTAAATCTGTTTACGAAGTTTAAGAAAACTTGAATATGAAAATGAAGATTGCTGAAACATGGTGAAACAATAATGGCTTGCTCATCAACTATCCAAAGTCAAAGGCTATCTTCTAATCCACTAATAAGAAACTTGGAAAATTGGGCTATAAAAAATTGAACATTCAACTTGAAGACAATGTATTAGTAATGTTGAAAATCACAAGGTACTTCGGTTAGTTAGTGACCAGAATCTATCATGGGAAGAACATGTTACTGCCCTATGTTAAAAAAATAGCAACAAACTCAGGAACAGTGTGGAAAATATGTCACTTTCTTCCATTATCAATGAGGAAGTTGTATTTTAATGCCTATGTATTACTCCATATTGCCTACTGGTGCTCAATATGGGGTAATTGTAGTCCCCACCTGCTGCAGAAGGTTCGAAAGACTTCAAAAAAAGCGGGAGCACATCTGGTCTTAAATGTTCAGGAAATATCGTAGTTATAAAACGTTATTGCACAAGCTCAATTATATATCCACTGAACAAAGAATACTACATGTCTGACATGTTTACATGTGTTAAAGACAAACCTAATGTTCACCTGAGCTCTGCATCTACATGTAATAACTCTTTGCATCTGGTATACGTAATAACTGTTCGCATCTGCAAAAAGCAAAGACTTCGGTGATTATATTACGACAATAAGCTACAGGGGAGCATGTGCGTGGAATATATTACCACATGAAATGAAGCACACAACAAAGCTTGTCTGTTTTTAAGAGAACAAGTACAGCATATGTAATGTTAGATTCATAACATCAGCTGTTTCAGGTGTTACATAATCACTATGCTTTTTATTGTGTATCTTATTGCTCATTTTGAGTTGATTGTACCTGTTTGTATTCATCATTGTAAAACTTGTATTGAGGGCCTCAGGGCAGATGATAGCATGGAAATGCTGAGTAACCCTCACTAAATAAAGTTTACATGTAAACATATATAATACATATGAACAAACTCCATAGAGATCTTCCCAAGGTATATCTCCACCAAGTTTGAAGTGGATCTGACTGTTGGTTTTGGAGAATTATAGTTGAAAAGGTGGATTAGCATTGCAATCCCCAATGGCTTCCAGTACATAGTATTCAATTAGAACGTGTGCATTAACCGACAAGTACCCACCAAGTTCCAGAAAAATCTGAGAGACAGTTTTTTTATGAAGTCAAAATAGCAAAAATACAAAATTTGTTTCAAAAAGATTTTAAAAAATCAGTGCCACTTGAGGAATAAATCCAAGTTTATGGGTCCCCAAAAGAGTTCCTATGCAATTTTAAAGCAATTGGCCAAGTGGTTTTACAGACGATTCTTTTTATCATGAAATATCAAGAAATTACTGAAGCAAGATCACTTGAACAAACTTGAAAAAAACCTGTCCATGGTAGATCCCCACCAAGTTTTAAGAGGATCTGGCATCGCTTTATCAGAAGTTGAAAATGTGAAATGTGAACAGACGACAACAGACACAGAACTGACCATCCTATAAGCTCAGCTGATTGACAAAATTGGCCACTGCAACCTTTTTCCTTTAACCTTTCTTCCCTAAACTGGCCAGATGCAAGACATCTGCTTCAACATTTTGTGTTGACGAGACTATCAGGACAGCATGCCCAAAGTAACAGCCTTCCTTGGCACGAGTTTAGTACATTGCACCCAACCTGTACCGAGACAGCCACTGATCCCTGTCTTACTTGTGAGTAGGATAGGCTTTATGGCCACAGACCATATTCATGAACAGATGTCTGCGGCTACAGACATGTTCAGACATGTCTACACCTGTCAAGAGAGTTTTATGCAACTAATTATATATGGAACAGTTTTTATTTTCTGTTCAGGCAATCAGAATACATCCCCAGATCTGTGGTATCGGCGCTATAGTCAGACTTTCAATATCAGTGCTGGGGAAGTTCAAGTCCAATGTCTGTACCCTCCCAGCTAAGTCCCCCATCCTTAAAAGTAAGGTTTGATAACTCGGGTACATGCATATGGCCTTTATTAACATAACAAAGTCCTGTAGCTAAACATATGTAACAATATTTTGTCATAAGTTTTAACTATTCTTTTTTTGTCTGAAAAATTTTACTCATTTTTCCCATCACATTATACATTGGCCTTCTCATACGACTGAAATAGTATGAAGATTGTCACCACAGACTTCAATGCATGCATACATGTATGGTAAAGGTCCAACACACAAATTTCTGCCCAGATACATCATTACTGTGAACCACCAATAATGTTCCATGAAATAAAAAGATAGAATTGTACACAACATGGTATAACAAGAGGCTCATGGGTCTAGTGCTCTGCTGACATATAATCTGATGACCATCACCAAAATTTTTTCTTTGCCATCAATGTCCAAGCTATACCCTTCAACTAAAAAATCACCTCTTTCAACATTACAGACCTGGTGACCTATGAAAAATAGGTCGTCACCGATATTATTATTATCACCTTTTTCAACTTTACAGGACTGGTGACCTTACAAAAATTGGTCAAGGTCACTGATACTATTTAACATATTAGCATTGGACATGATCTATCTATCTACATTTGGCATGTTAAACTCAATTATTTTCGAGATATGGAATTTTACATTTTTCACCACATTTTGGCTCATAATGCCCTTCAATTTATAAGTGGCGAGACAAGTATCATAAGCAACTAAGATTTTGACCTTCGCCACAATTGCAATAAATTTCATGAACATTTATTAAATATTAAGGATGTTAAAGTGCTCACAAGATTTTCACATTTCGACCCATAATACTGTAGGTCGTGCCACTAATATAATTCGACCTTGATTTCCATACACTTGATATGTCCTGAAAGTTATATGAGGCTGTCTTGAAAAGTGTGAACTGTATCACACAAGCAAAGGTTTATGGGCAGACAGACGAACAGATATAAGTGATTGCATGAGATCCGCGACCATTGGTCAACAGAGCTAAAACCACCAAGAAATCAGAAAATATAAAAAAACTAAAGGTCTTCACACTCCCACATCCACTGTATGTACATGTCCCAAACAATTAACAAGACTATAACTGAGACAATAGTATATGGTAATTTACATGTCGACTAATTCGCAATTCTTGTAATGCACAGAGTGGTCGAGATTGTAAAGTGGTCCCACCGATGGGAGTCAATAAAAAAGCCCATTTCACATGTTGGACACACTAGAAGGACACCTTTAAGCTAGGACAGTGCCTGCTCCTGCACATATATATATATATATATAGGTTTCAACCCCCAAAGACGCGTGATTGGAAGGTTCTTGTTAAAGAGTGCAAGAAATCAAAGAAAACAGTCAATTTGGCCTCAAAATCCCTGTCATTTTAAACACTTTTAGAGTCTCCAAAACAGGACAGTTGACAGCAATGCTCCTGCCACACAAAAGTGACTGAGCTACGGGTCACATAATATCTGTCTTGCTTCCTACAAGAATGCCAGAGTCAAAACAAGCCCATGCTTAAATTGTGTTTCTGCAGATATTGAAAATATGACTCAAGATCGCAGCTGTTGCAAGACCTGGAGAATCAACACCAGCAGGTTCACAAGTGCACAAATTAAGCTGCTCCAGGAAAGTACACAGACAAACAATCCCTATCACAGACTGTCTGCAGTCCAGTAAGTAGTGGTGGAACGTCCTCCGCATGGAGACGTGTCTTAATCCCAGACATCATTTCCACGGACCACTTTTTATTTTTCATTAGAGAATTATTTCCTGTTTGCTGAGCAAACTCTGTGACCAGACACTAAGGAGATACGGGCCTCTGCTATTTACCCAAGCAGACATGATGCCATTAAACAAGACACATACTGTCTGCCATTAGAAAAACAAGGGCAAGCCCCTCTGATACCCTGCATACAAATACTACCACCCCCTGCTGCCCTGTGTGTAAAGACGAACAACCCTTGCATCCATTTGTTACTTTCCTAAAGCACCACAACTAAGTCAAGCCAGGCTCCTGGGACCTGACCCAACACAAAAATGTTCTCCTCTCACTGAACCAGGGATGAGGGCCGCTTTACACTGGTCTGATATTACAGTAGATAGCAACCACCACTTGTCGAGATTCATCCAATCATGGATCACAGCCCACACAGGCCCTCTAATGACTGCACTTTGAGTTGCCAGCATATAAACAGTGTCATTATTTTACTTTGATGACATGTCTGAAGCTTAGGGGTTTTTTTTGGCTTCACTTTTATCTATATAGGGAATGTCTGAACGAGGCCACTGAAAATCGTCTTCTCATTGCGTACAAAGTAAAGTGTTTAGAATATTAACAAAAAACACTGGAAATAATGCTACTTGCTGTCCAACATTAATGTTGGCAGATCAATCAATCCTACTTTTGAGACAACCTGACTTCAAGTCCATCAGTATTACTCACCCACAAAAAAGTCAAAAAGAAGCTTTGCAATTTCCATCAAAAATTCAACATGAAGCTGTCATAAAATAATTATAAACGCTCATATTTCTTCAAGTGCAGTTGAAATATTTCTGAGCCACAGCAGCCAATACAGCATAACACAGCACCCTCATAGAGGTAAACAAGTCACGAGACGAACTTTTTGTGTTGGTTCCCCTGACAACAAATGGGACTTTTATCATTATTTCTTTCTATTTCAAGGTAAAAGTTTGCTCATAAAAACTCCTGACTATGTCTCTAAATTATAATTGCTTCAGATACAGAATGTATTGAAAAACTAGGTGTGAGATATTTTCAATAATTACAGCAAATCTGAAAATCATGTTTGGTGCAGAAGATATGTTTTCATCTGGTCCATTGTCCAGCTAAAAGGGTAATGACTATACAGTGGTACCTGCAATTTAAGACCACCCCTTATGCCAGACAAAAGTGGTCACATATAACAGGTGGTCTTTCATTGCAGGTAAATTAACAAAGAAATAAAAGGCCAATGTCTTGAAAGAGTGGTCTTAAAAACTAATGTGGTCTCTCACGAGAGATGGTCTTTAGGGCAGGTACCACTGTATATGAATCTACAGTGAAGCCTCCCTATACCGAACACCCTTGGGACCGAAAAAAAAGTGTCCAGTATAGTGAGGCGTTCGGTATAGGGAGGTTTGATAGCATTGAAAGTATATATTTGGGCTCGACAAATGGTGTTCAGTATAGAGGGGTGTTTGGTATACAGAGGTGTTTGGCTAGAGAGGTTTTACTGTACTTGAAACAATCGCAGATGGCTGCATGATTGCATGTGCAGCTGCAACGACATCAGTTGAAATGATTAAAATAATATACATGTAGCAGCATAAAGAGAATTACTACAACTGAGAATGTTAGTTCGCAAGGTGTGAATATTATGCAATTCAATTGGATCATATTATATGAAGAAAACTGTTTTACAGCCAACATTAACGATAATCCAACAATTTAAGGTGAGAATCAGCATGAATTTTTTTCAATAATACCACACATATAGCAAGCAATTATTATAACATACATACATACATACATACATACATACATACATACATACATGTATGTACGTACAATCACACACACATAAATAAATACATAATTATGTACCTGTACATATATACATGCACATACATACATACATACATATATATACACATACATACATCATATACATATATACATCTGATGTCATAGCAGCTGTATGCCTTCTGAAGTCCAAACTGAAAGCAACACCCAAAAGAATGAGACGTGAGAAAAATACATAGAACCTATCAACTTCATTGCACCCTTCCACGATTCAAATGAGTGAGTACTTTCAATGATATTATCCAATTGATGTTTTAATGATACTGCCCAATGGGAGTTTCCAAAAAATATTGTTTAATGGGAGCCTCAATGATATTGTCCAATGGAAGCCATTCACTGCAGTGTCTGATAAAAGCCTCAATGACATTGTCCAATGAAGGCCATTAATGAAAGTGTCCAATAGGAGCCTCAAGGTTATTGTCCATTGTCCAATGGGAGCTTCAGTAATCATGGTAATATTGTCCATCATGGAACCATTGATGATATCGTCCAAAAGGAGCCCCAGTGATTAGTCAAACGGGAATGTCGACAATGCTGTCCTGAAGGAGCCTCAGGGACATTGTTGCCTGATGTGCTGTCCTTCATTGTCATGTACATGTAATATTACAAAAATTTTTTATCTTTCCTTGCTGATAAATATCTTGTTTCCAAAACATTAATGCAACCCATTAAAGGTTTCTTGAGAAATAGTGCTAACAACTACCATGCAGGTACATGTATTGGTTGACCACCTCTGACACACAACGCCTCCTTTTGGGATAAAAATATAGAATAAGGGCATAAAAACTTGGGCCTATTTTGTGGCTTTAGCAAAAGGTTGGGCATGGGTCAGGGGTTAAAGTGTTTGCAACGGGGTATGGTCACATCATGAGAAGGGATACCACAATGTTTGTCATCCTGTCACTTATGAACCAGGCTCAGATACACATCCAGAAAGGTTGACATAAATGTCTCCAAATTTTCATGCAACACTGACTTAGGAAATTAGAGCCAACTATAGGCATCTCTTCAGTTTCAAGGTCATGTCTGAAGCAGTCATTTCAGCAGTTCTCTGACAATTTCTACATTCCTCCCAAGGATTTACTCGACTATAATGTCATGAGCAGACAGAGGCTACGACAAGTAAATATTTTGCAAACATGACAAGTTTAAAACCAGTCAATGTAAGGTTGAGTTTTGGTTGGTTCTGCCCATGCAGTGTGTGTTACATTATGTGCTAACAGTTTTCACTTTTACATTCTTGTGTTAGTCATGAACAGACCACTCACTGTACTTTACATGAAATACCTCAAAAATATCAAGTATAACTCCACCATAAATGCTGCTGAAATATCACAAAACATCCCCGAATTTTCTCTTGCATACAAATAAGCAATGACCAAGCTTATGATATGTTGCTTAATTATGATACACAATAGAGGAACCATATGTTATCTGGTTTGCAGCTTGTATGTTTTTTTCCCAGTTGACAAATACATGTATTTTCTCTTTGGAAAAAATATTTTGCATCCATCACTATCATAACTCAGCAATTTTTATTTTACATTTTGTTAACACCAACAAAATTGCAGTTTAGAGACCTGGAACTGTTTTTGCGAGATCATCTGTATAAAATAAGCATATGTCCCACATTGTACTTGTGTATACAACTGCTGGCTTGTAACAAACTTGTATGGGATGCCATGTGGTCTGCACTCAAGAGACTCACTTCTCCGTCAGCTTGTATGTCAATTAATACCCTGGTATCTCCCATCTAATTTGATACAGCTGTACTTGGTTCTAAAGACTAGTTCTAATAAGACAGATTATCTTTTCAAGGCACCCTTACATGATAACAGAGTCTATTCCTCTGACTAAGTTACATTTATTTAAGACCATGTGGAATATGAGAGATCACTTTTTGCTGGCCAGAAGGGCATGCAGGCACCACTTACTATACATGTTCCACAGGAAGTGTCAGGTGTTCCCTATTGACCACTGGTGCCCTCTGTTGATTCAAATATTCCTGGCTTACCCCATTAAACTACCTGTAGCTGCCTCGGGTGGCATGAAGAAATGATCAGGCATTTTCATTATTTAGAGCAACTTAACCTGGATGGCTGCCATCAAGACATCAGCAACAAATATTCTGCAATAGGATGTTCTAGCAGAAGGAGCACAGTCAAATGACCTGTCTCTCTTATGCTTCTACTTCCAGATATATTCCTATTGCCAAATATGCAATAAGACTCTGTTTCCTATTGTCGAGGGTGCAGCTTTTATACTTTTTAACTTATAAGCATGTGGCCTATCAGAAACACAGGAGGTGCAAATGTACATTTCTGCCATTGCTTTCTCTTGGGTTACTTTTATGACCTGAAGTCTTTTGAAGAAGTCAAACATCTTTTTCATGCATTGTTAGGAATTTATTCGATTAATATATTAACGCCCTCATCTTACCTCACCTGCTATGACCCTGCATTAAACTGTTCAAATACTGCCCACCTCAATTAATCTATCAGAAACAGGGAAGTCTTGTTTATTTAATAAGTATTGCCCTATATAAAGATACCATAAAAGGGCCCTTTGCTTGTTCCTGCATCATAAAGACCTTCTACAACTTTCTGTCCAAATAGTAATATTCAGTTACTTCATAATGTTGTCCGACAATAAACGTTTACAATAAATTAATGCTCCCTCATTTCTCGAGATCAAATCAGTTGTCTGTGATTAGTCTAGTTGATTAACCCTCTGCACCTGAACTTTTTCACTGCCACATTTTGCTGAGTCAACAGCTTTCCTCGACACAATTCGGGCACAATGTACCCAAAGCGTGCCAAGCAAAACTGTTGACCTGGACTTTTATATCCCACATGACTTCAGGCATTCTGGCACTTGGATAAAAGGTCTTTTTACAAGGAATATGAATTTTGCACCCTTATCATAATTCAGAGCAGTTTCTTCTCTGTAGTCCCACTATAGTCACGGTTGGCACTGAAACAGTTAAACAATCAGCAGCTTTTCTTGAGGTGCGTTTGTGCCTACCCCAACCCAAGGAAAGCTGTTGACCTGGGCCATGCTATTCTGCTAGGGTATACAGAGACATCATTTTCATGTGCTGTACAGGTCCCCTACATGTACAGTGCTCCATCTTTATAACAACACCCCTCATTACAAGGCGGTTTCTGATATAACACTAAAGGACCGCCATGGAAATAAGTCTTCAGACTTTTGATACCATCCTTGGTTCATTTTCTTTCTTTTTTTCTATTGTTCTATGAGCAGTTATAGAATACACCAAAATATAATCAATCAATCAAAAACGGTGTATACCATGGTTCCCACTGAAATAATTTTTCCATTACTTCTATGTTAAAAGTCCCTCCGTTATAAGGCAGTTTTGCTATAACACAGTCTGTCCTGGGGATCCCAACACCAGTGCTGTAAGGAGGGTCAGCACTGTGCATTTACCCACATACATGTACATCACTGAACTCAGAAACTGCAACAAGATCCTGGCAACATACCAACACACACTGTTACTCCTGGTAAAATTGAGCTGCATAAACATTTAGCATGTACACAATAATACTAGTGACTAAAGTATCACAAAAAATTCACTGCCAGCATACAATGGAGACTATAATTACAAGTTCAGGTATAACTCTCATGCTACTTCCTTTGTTGTTGTTGTTGTCTTTTCATCTTGATGTTTACATTTTAAATTGCACACAGGGTTAAAAATCAGTGCAAAGTTAACTTTGAATGTGTACTATTGTATTTGTGTCTTTTTGTCCAAAACCACTTCCTAGTAGTCATTACCCTATTCCGTAGTCCGAACTCTTTACATGTACTCTCCATAAGCTAACCTGTCCCTGTCTAACTTATATACATAGAAGTTCTATTGTCCATATTGCACACGTTCCTCTGTAAAAATATTGACATAGGCTGTATTAGCCCAAATAAATTAAAGGGTCTTCAGCGGGTAACTACTCAACATGTTTCGGAGCCTTTTACCCGTACATGTCTCTCTGAGTAGCGGCTCCTTGTCTAAGCTAAATATTCAGCAAAGACAACCCACATAATAATGAATAAATATGAAAGTGGCAATTGATGAATTAGCTAAATATGTGAAGTTTTGCTTATAAATGCAGAGCTTCATATCAAATAAGAACACCTGTCAAACAAACCATAATTACCAAATTTTCATAGTACAGGTTCAGATAAGAACAATTTGACTTACCCCTGAACCTATATGTAATTACCTTCAGCATAAAGCTGTTACAAATAGCACTAAACTTCGTATTTTTCAAGTTATTTTTTTTTTTTTTTAATATTCTTTATTCATCAATTATACAATATAAGATTGTCTATTACTTTGTCATGCATCCCAATACTCAAGTATAAACTTATACATTTTCCAGGCTGTTTGCAATGCTAGACCAGTTTCTGTCGTAGACATGCATTTTGTCATTGTTTGACATTATAACTCTGATAACTTGTGTTTTTCTTCTTAATACTTTTAAGAAGGCTGTAAAATTTAAATTATATTGTTCTCTATGTAACTGAACATGTATAAAATTTTTTGCTACTAAAATACAGAAGTTTAAAATATATGGAAAGGGTCTATCTGTATATCCAAATATCACATCTTTTTCACTCAAGTACACATCATTGTTATAAATACTAGACCACCAATCTTGAAAAGAAGCCCAGAATCGTTGTGAGCTATTACATTCATAGAACCTATGTTCTATAGTGTCGATGTTGTCCACACATCTGTGACACTTGTCAGATTCTTTTATACCCATGAGACAAAGTCTCTTATTTGTTGTTATTATTCTGTGAACAATTTTGAATTGAAAGGTTTGTAATTTTGTTTCCATACAGCACTTAAATGGGAGTTTAAATATTTCTTCCCACTCTATTTCTGATATAGCATATTTATTGTTCCATTTCTGAATTGCTGTCGGGACTGCATTACTTCTGTTTTGAATCTCCCAATAAAAGTCTTTATTTTTAACAAATTTAATTGGCATCATCTTGCCCTCAATGCTTATTTTGTATTGGTTGGTTGGCACAATATTAATGAAGTTGTTTTTTACACTCTGTTTCCAGGTACTTGGCAATGCAGCTAGAAGACCATAATACTGCAAAAAATTAGTATTCAAGCTAAATTTCTCTTGGAATCTATCCAAGGATAATGGTTCACCTTGTTCATCGAATAAATCTGCAACATATAAGATTCCTTTTAGGTACCAATCTTGATAAAATACAGGTTTCTTATGTACTTTAATAAAATCATTGTACCAAAGACATTCTTTCAATATTTCTTTCGGCAGATTTGGCGATGTTAGCTTTTGGAATTTATTCCATTCCTGTAATAATTCGTGATAAAAATGAGGTACACTTGAATCCTCATATCCCTTCGCTCTCGTCCTTAACAGGTCTTCAAGCTTAATTTTCATAAAGAAGCTGTGTACTAATGTTTTCCATTTAGAGTTTGATTGAGCGAGTAATCGTTTGATCCATGCCAATATCAATGAACTAGTTTGTGATTTAACATTTTGGATCTTCAATCCCCCTCTGTTGATACTTAAATACATCACCTCATTTTTTACCTTAGGTGTCTTTTTGTCCCAGATGAATTCATTAATTATCTCTTGTATTTTCTTCTTTATATCTTCTGGTACAGCGATACATGAACATTGATATAGAATTTTGGATATAGCCAATGATTTTACAACCACATTTTCACCAATTAATGATAGATCTCTCCATGACCATATTCTTAATAATTTACTTATTTCACCCATTTTATTTTCTATGTTCAGCTGTTGCATCACTTCTGCGTCCTCGTCAAACCATATATTTTTTTTATTTTTCAAGTTATTGCTGTAACTTATATTTGTATGAGGTGCTACTTTTAAGGAACGACATAAATGGAAGCTTAGAAATTGTGCAGTCGCTTTAGCCGTCATCTGGGATGGTTTGTGGATCGGTAAAAAAGGTGGCATTCACACCCCTGACATAGTAGTAGATATTATCCTCGTAATTTGTAATCAATCCAAGACTAAATACACCCAGCTTTTCATGGGGAATACATATGCCAGAAAGTATTACAATCAGCATATCTCATACCAGTGTAAAACAACACCACAGGAGGTGTTCAGCTGGGCAACATGACCTCCATTGCTTTGATCTACATAGGGTCTGTTTTCATTTTAAAATCTGATTACACGGCAATTAATTCTAAGAATGCAACCAAAAAACCAAAAAAAAAAATAAATAAAATAAATAAATAAATAAATAAATAAATAAATAAATAAATAAATAAATAAATAAATAAATAAATAAAAAATAAAGGGCAACTGCATTGTGACCCTGCTGGTAAAAGTAGTGGGACATACCATAATAGTATCTCAAACAGGAAGACTACAGACTATAACAGTCTGTGTACGAGAACTGCTGGGACCAGTTTCTACCTTTTGTTCCTATATAAAGTGAAACCTGTTTTGAGAGACCATCCCTAGGGCAGGCTAAAAAGTGGTCACATAAGGCAGGTGGTCTCTCAATGAAGGTGCAATAATATGGGAAAGATAGCAAAAGGGACTTTGGAAATACGGTCTTAAAAGGCAGGTGGTCTTTCATTACAGTGGTCTCTCAAAACAGGTTTCACTGTATTGCCTGTACTGTACTTTGCCATCATAAGGTTCAGTGTTTGCTACTCTTTTACACACACACAAATTATTTTTAGTAGCAGTGATTTTAGTTTAAGCTACATGCTCCTCTCTGACTTCCCAAACAAAGAATACGAAAT
Source organism: Hermodice carunculata (assembly GCA_964020975.1). Lineage (NCBI taxonomy): Eukaryota > Metazoa > Annelida > Polychaeta > Eunicida > Amphinomidae > Hermodice > Hermodice carunculata. The sequence goes on along the minus strand of OZ026616.1, from coordinate 26,897,980 downwards.
AAGTGACATGTCCCCAACAGCTCTGTGTGACAGACCCATGACCTGATCCATACATTTCGCTTCCCTGAGTTCATTATTAACCCATATTCAGAATTTGTGCTAATGCCTACATTCTCCTCTCCTGATGTAAATGCCAAAAGAAATGACCACAATAGGTTGAAAGCACTGGTCCACCTGGTGCCAACTGGAGTCTGCTTTACAGATTAATGTCACCAACATGTCTGTCACACGCCCACTTCCACCCAATTAAGTAAAGACAAGTTCTGACAGCCATCAAACGATGGTAATTTTTACCCCAAAACGTCTCTGCTTATTCTCTTGATCTTCACTGCCTTGTATCAAATAAAGTTCTTTATTCATTACAAAAATGCACATGGAAGCTGTATATAATCAGACACTATAAAAAGCATCATTATTATTGTTATTTTATCATCCTAGGACCTGACAAAGCCAAGTTCTCTCGATCATCAATGCTAAAGATTTTTTTTTTTTTTTAAATACAGCTGCCTTGAAATTCCAAGCCTGCATGGTTGTCACATTACTGTTGTTGTTCCAGGTACTTTATTCTCAAAGTGAAATGGGTCATGTGGAGGAGGAGGAGGAGGAGGAGGAGGAGGAGGAGGAGGAGGAGGAGGAGGAGGAGGAGGAGGAGGAGGAGGAGGAGGAGGAGGAGGAGGAGGAGGAGGAGGAGGAGGAGGAGGAGGAGGAGGAGGAGGAGGAGGAGGAGGAGGAGGAGGAGGAGGAGGAGGAGGAGGAGGAGGAGGAGGAGGAGGAGGAGGAGGAGGAGGAGGAGGAGGAGGAGGAGGAGGAGGAGGAGGAGGAGGAGGAGGAGGAGGAGGAGGAGGAGGAGGAGGAGGAGGAGGAGGAGGAGGAGGAGCAGCAGCAGCAGCAGCAGCAGCAGCAGCAGCAGCAGCAGCAGCAGCAGCAGCAGCAGCAGCAGCAGCAGGAGAAGGGAAATTAAAGCAAGGTTTTACTGGTGGCAAGCTTTTAAAGAGGGTTGCCATCAGCTAAAAATTAAATTTTATTCCAATAACATTTCAAGAAAACACACAAAGTACACATTATAGTGATATTCCACAACTGTAAATTCATTTTGTTGATTGCATATACCGCCCAAGTCCCTTTTATTTCATGTTTATTACCAAGGCTTAGCATATAAGCATTTTGTTTCTTCAACATCCAGTATTTTTTGGGGTGGGTGGGTGGGGGGTGCATTCATTATGCTATTGTTATTTTAATATGATATAGTGAAGCTATTTATTTTGGCTAAATTTATACATTGTCTAAAGTGTATGTATATATTGTCGAAAGGACCCCACTGGAAAGAAGCCAATTGTTGGCTTTGTAAATAAATACAGTCACTTTTTTATACTGTATACAGTATATGTGTTTCAAGTGTTGAATCAAATCAATTCCAATCTAACTTGTATTAGACAACACTACACTTTTATTTCACATTTGCACAGTCATGGCTTCAAACCCTTTCAATCAACTTTCCTGAGACAAAATCATGGAACCCAGGTGCATATTATCTACAAATTGGCACATTTTTGAGTAATTTCCATCAGGCATACATGTGTACTAATTCATAAAAAACTGAAAATCATAAATTGTTTGCATTCCTTGAAATACCATGCACAAAAAGTTTGAGAATATTACCATTTCAACACTTTTTTGGTTGGATGGGATCCACAGACCATATAAAGTGTGCCCAAACTCCCATGTTTAAAGCACCCAAGACTGCTGACTGGCTTCACTGCTGATACACGTAGCGAGATACATGTACCTGTCTTAAGAGACACCTGACATTAAAGGCCACCCACCGCAGCATGCCAATGTATGGTGTACATGCTCAAAAGTTCTGTCTTTTCCAAGTGATCCTATGTTCACTCGGAAAAACTATCTACCTTCATTGACATAGAGGTTTAAATGGTGGGAGTAAAGTTTTTCTTTTTCTGCAGGTTATGGACCACAACAGTGCTGTCTTGTGCATACAATGACTGACAAATCATTTGTAAGGATAATGATACTGTACAGTCAAAGGTGTCATGCATACACCTCTTAACAGTTATGACCTAAGAGCCAGCGTAAATCCACACAAATGTCACAGATATAAAATTAAAACTATTGCAGTTACCTCATACAGAATTAATGCACCAGCGAAAAAAAAAGCACTGTTCCATGTGACTTTACTTCTCATCTTGCCAGGCTTGATTAGCCAATAGTGTCACAATTTCCCAGCCCATTCTGAAGGATTCGGGCTCAATTCATTGACTTTTGCAAATGCCAGTGGTTTGGAGGATGTCAGAGGAACCATTAATAAATGATGCCATGAAACATAAGGCCAATACGTTACTGATTCTCTATTGATGGCCCATATTTTGGGATCCGAAGGTGTATATTTCTGTCACTTTATCTCACAAATGGACAGTCAGAGAAGTGATGTATGGTTTCAATTTGCAGTATTGCACCGAATCCTTTAAAAACATTTCTCCGTTCAAGCCTGATGCTTGCTAGATGGAAGTTCTCCTTCACTTGTATGCTACATAGTCATGCAAGCATAAAAACCACTACAGAAATGTGACTAAGTATTACATATTATTACACCATTGCTGTATGATTGCTTAAGAAATTGTAAAGGAGGAATAATTCCAAGGTGAAAAATTGTTAAGTTCCCACAGTTGAAGACCACATACTACATATACAGTACGTGAAACCTGTTTTGAGAGACCACTGTGAGGAAAGACCACCTGCCTTTTCAGACCATGTTTACCATGTTCCTTCTACCATCTTTCCCATGTCATTGCACCTCTGTTGAGAGACCACCTGCCTTATGCGACCACTTTTTGGCCGGCCCTAGGGGTGGTCTCTCAAAACATGTTTTCCTGTATTTCAGAAATACAAATTTAAAGGTTTAAAGTTTGTGCTTGGTTCTATAAGGTTTCCAAATGATTTCTTGTACATTGTATATCATCAAATCACATAATGCTTCAGTTCACAATGCTGATAGGTATAATGGCTACATTTTTTCCCGCATAACAGCCCCCTATTTTATGAATTCGCAATTACATTTTGCAACAGATAGATATGTACCTGACCTTTCTTCCCTAAGACTGTGGTCTGGACATCACATCATTTGGCAACCACATAAAACCCAAATGTTCTTCTTTACACCAAACAAACAAAAAAACAAAAAAAAACAAAAAAACAAAAAAACAAAAAAAAAACAAAAAAGGGGGAAAAAAAATCACACACACACAAAAACAGAAATAAATGCCACAAGAGGCAGCAGTAATTATTCCCCAGATCTCATACAATATTCAAATCCCAGTTGATTCGATGGGATCTTTCATCAAGTAGAAGATCTGAGAACCTCCCTGATTCAAAGAGGCAAGTTGCATATGCAAAAACTTCAGGGAATTATTAAGGTTTGCCCAAATCTGCTTCCAGTGATGCAACACTATCAAACATTTATGCCCCATCAAGGCTTGTAGCTTCCTTACGTCCTTAAAAAGTCTAAATCTTCACTCCCTATCAGCACATCCAGTCTACTCAATATTTAAGGATGCGGAAAGGTTAATGGGGGTTTTCCTTAATTTGTGATAAAGGTCAAAGCCAGGGTAATGCTATAAGTTTCTTTTGTTAGAGCCCTTTAATTTGAAGTGGCATGTATTATGAGGCTGAAAATTAAGCTGGATGAATACGTTTACCAACATTTTACAGCACTGGTGGCATTTTCATCCATTTCTGCATACAAGGCCTGAAATTTGCAAACAGGAAAAACGTACAGAGAGCACACATTTGGTTTGGAATTCCTCTGGATGAGATTGTCTTCTGTGCATCACTACAGTTTAATTTACTATGCATTGCTATACATCACTTTGAGTATAGTTTGATATGCAGTGCATCACTACAGTCTGAGCACTATGCATCACTACAAAATAGTCTGCTATGCATCACTACAGTTTATCAACAAGCAGCAGCCAGCAGAATGCCTTTGACCTACAAAAACTGAAGTATTCAAATCTTTAAAACATATCAAGATTACATATGGAGATCATCTTATGTCCAATATCTAGAATGCTTGGCTCAACTTTCCAACCCTTCTGGTACAGTTACGGAGTACTCCAGACACCAGCCACATTCATTTAGATGTCTGCTTGCTTATTTCTGTGACTCAGCGGTATACTTAACTCGAACGACATTTTCTGTCACAATCAATACTGAAAGTGTCCAATACTGTTTTAACTCTTTCAGCGCCATATTTGGGACTGAGTCAACAGCTTTCCTCAGCACGCTTCGGGCATATTGCACTGAGAGTGCTCCAAGGAAAGCTGTTGACCCGGACTATTATATTGTAACTCCAGGCATGCTGGTACTTGAATGAAAAGTCTTTTTACAAGGAACATAAACCTAGCATCCTTATAATAATTCAGTGCAGTTTGTTTTAAAATAGTTCGACTTTGGTCTCAGTTAGCACTGTAATAGTAAATCTATTTGTAGAAGAGACTTGTCACATGGATTTAGTCTCTTTGTCTGCTGGACCTTCCTCTGTGTTACCCTACAGACAGAACCAAGAAAACTGCTGATTCAGCTTGATTCAGTCTGACGGAACAGGCCTTGATTGGTGTTGCTTCTATTTTCTGCAAAATGTATGAAGTGGAGCTTCAACATGGGGGCCGTGTTTCCTTTCTCAAATAGATCATACTATGCTAACAGGCACTCTTATAAAAGGAATTAACACATGTATGCACGAGATCTTGTATTTCAACTTTTTTTTTGTTTCCTCATTATTGCTACATGCATGTACATTAACCAAGAATAATGATCTCAAATTACCTGTCATCCAGATGCCCATTCTTTCTGTATATACTTCCCATAGGGAATCTCTCTCTTCAGTTCAACTTTGAACACAATGGTACATGTACCTGCTATTTAACTCATTCAACTCTGACAGAAGACCGAGTCAACAGCTTTCCTTGCCGTGCTCAGGACGCATTGCGCCCAGAGCACGCCAAAGAAAGCTGTTGACCATGTGCTTATAACTTGGAATGATCCTTCATTCAAGTTTCATCTAAAATTTTGAAAAATAATCTTTAAATTAGTAATATACAATTCGCAAACGACATTTAGATATTAGCGGGCAAAAGCATCATTAGGGCGGAATGAGTTCAGACCAGCCCTGCCGCCAGGAAAAAGTGGTCTCATATCTCAAGTGATCTTAAAATACAGGTATATTTCTTACAGACTCTAGTATCATGAAAGGGTGGTCTATAAAGCTAGTATACTGATTCATATATTTTGCACAAGCATGCAAGTTTACCGCCTTCACACATACATCATTTTCTTTTCCAGTGTCTTCATCTGCACTTCACTTTTGAATAACAAATGTACTTCATGCTTCATCCAAACAACTGCATGTGGCAGACCACTATTATACACAAGATCAGAAGGGGTTCAAGGATACAGCCCTGGAATACCCCAGGGGTCAAAATGCATCAATCTCAATGTCAAATTTTGTAAACTGAACAATAATACCTCCCCCTAGAGACCGACCTGAAGACACAGTTTATTATATCTTCGCGACTATAACAATAACCTTTTGACACAGTTGAGACCCTGGCCCTGGATGAAGTGTGCAAAGTCAATTGCGGGGCTTTCTCGAGTCAACCAGCATGGTGCCTATTTAGCTGGATCTGTGATGTAAGTGACATATTAAGGGAACTACAAAACAGTCCGTAGGCCAAACCAAGATGGAATAAATCAGCCTGCATGGTAGCCTAGAGTTCAGCATGACCTGAGGCGAAGAAAATGAGCCTGTGTCTGAGATCCTTCAATGATTTTATTGGTAACATTGAGCAATGGGTCAGCAATTATCAAGGTCATCAGAAGTCACCTTTTGAAACGAACAAAGAACTGCATGAGCCTGTCTTACCATGTGACGTTGAGGTTTCTCTTACCGGGAGCTTATAATGCAGATCAGTGGCTACATATACAAATGATGGACAATGAGACAGAAGCATATACAATGGCTGAAAAAAAAACAAAAAAACAGCAGATTAAATCCATTTTTCTTTTCATACAAACCTGCATATATATAACCTTTTTTTTACATTTACTGTCATTCTTTGCGTACCTGTACACCCACAGCTGTGGCCTAGGTAACAGGGGAGCCCTAACTGTGTGCTGGTTTTCAATCCCATTTTTCACGCGTGAAAAATGTTCATTAGACAGGTGAGCCGACTTTCACACATTTTGTCACAAAAGTGTTGCTAGAATCATCACCTAACTTCACTTTAAACGCACTCTCGGAGTAACATTTCAGAGAAAAAGAAAGAAGCTCATCCAAACCTTCATTTTAATTTAGTAGAAGTAGTGGGTGATAAACTATTTTCAGTGGCCAGTCACAATCTGTACCAAAATTTCCAGGGTGGAACGTAAATGTCCAGCTCTGCAGACATGTGGCAGAGGTAGTTTAAGATTAACCCCATGAGATCTAATGCTATATTAACCCCACAGGACCAACATGTAATGCTTATATTAATGCCACAGGACCTAATGCTTTATGAACCCCAAGAAACCTAATACATGTACTTACGTTAACCCCAAAGGACCTAATGCTCAATTATGTTAAACCCAATGATCTTATGCTTATATTAACCATTAACCCCAAAGGACTTTATGCTTATATTAACCATTAACCCCAAAGGACCTTATGCTTACATTAACCATTAACCCCAAGATCAATCCCAAGGGATATAATACTGTCTTATCAGTGGGCAAAATTTTATTACTAGCGAGCACCTGATGTCATCTATTTTTTTGTTTCTGTTTGTCTTTTTTGGGGGGTTGTTTTTGCTTTTTTTTAATGAGGGGGACATATAGTTCAATCTGACGAGTTAAGTATTTTCTCTCCTCCACAAATTTTTTCAAATGTGACAAGTACAAGAATACATACAACTGTAGAGTACATCCATTACAGAAACACTGGAAACAACTTCCCTGTCCTGCTCAGAAACTGAGATTATTATTATTTTTTTATACTTTTCTTTTTTTTTTTGATTGGCAGCAAAAACTACAGTAAATTGCACCGTTTAGCAAACTTTGAAAACTTCCAGTTTCCCATTTAAGTCAAGGTAACCTACCCAACAGGAATGGTTGAAGCAAATTAAACATTTACAAATTTCCTGACGCTTGAGCCTTTTGTGTTGTGTGGCAGATGAAGTGGAAGGAAGTATTGGCTGATCTTGTACAGTGCTTTATGTCAAAATTTTTTTATTTCCAGTCTTAACTTGGACAAAACACATGGATTTGACGATTTACAGCTTCTGTAACCGGTAGCAACTGTGCCTGAATATCAGTAAAAAGTAGTCACAATTACTGTAGACCAGATGCAAGTAAACCATGTATATTGTACGACAATTTATTTTTGCAGGTAACTTTTACAAGGATACCAGAAATATTAAACATTATCATTATAAATCTGACATTTCATCTTAAAATTTCTGACACTGCCTAACAACTTTAGTAAACATATGCAATGCAGGCACATGTAAATCCAAGTTTGGAATATGAAGCAACAAAATGAACCAACAAAAAAGAAACAAGAGGACTGTGACAGTCCTGTGCTCAGCTGACATGTACATATACCCTTGTGATTTTTTAAGATTTGCCAAAAAAACCCCAAAGAAATTCATAAAAAAAAACAAAAATCAATGGAGCGTGACCATTTGAACAAATCTGGTAGAGACCCACCCAAGGTACATAATCACCAAGTTTGAAGTCAATCTGACTTAATGGTTTTGGAATGGTAAAAAATGTGAATTAGCATTAAAATGTTCATTGACTTGCACAGTAATCAACAGGAAAAGTGCATTTACTGATAAGTACCCAAATTGAAAAAATCAATAAAAATAAAAAATACACAGCGGTGCCACCTGGTGAACAGGTTTGTTTGACCTTTTCACAAGGAGCATATCCACCAAGTTTCAGCTGAATCGGAGTGATGGTTCTGGAGATCGAAGGTGAAAATAGCAAAAACACACCAAAAAAAAAAAAAAAATCATAAAAAATTAGAAAAAAAATACAGCATCACCTGGTGAATAATTTAGAACTCGGAGTCCCCATGAGTGTTCCTGTGTGATATAAAAGCAATCGGGTGAGCGGTTTCAGAGAAGTTTTTTAAAGATTTGCCCTAGAAAGAACAAAAAAAAAAAAAAAAAACATAAAAGATCCAAAAAGCACTGTACCGTGACCAATTGCACAAACTTCGTAGAGACCCACCCAAGGTACTTTGCCATCAAGTTTGAAGTTAATGTGGCTGACGGTTTTTGAGAGGAAGATGAAAAAAGTGAATTATGGGTGGACGATGGATGATGGCTAACCTACCCTCCTAAAAGCTCAGCTGACTTATCAGCTAAGGTAAAAAAAACAAATGATGATGATGATGATGATGATGATGATGATGATGATGATGATAATAATTTTAACAAGTTAATGAGTATTGCAGAGCAATACATAGTCCCCCGCTCGTCGCCCACGAGGTTGAATGGACTACTATATAGGGGTGTGACCTAGATGAAAAAAAAAATTAAAAGTATGGCACATTCTTAGATTAAGCTTCACATTTGTGTAAAATTTCATTAATCTAAGTAAAAGGACAAAAAAGTTATGGCCCGGACAAGATTTTGAATGGATTTCACAGTGACCTAGATATTTGACCTAGTGACCTACTTTTGCCATGTGACACAACAACTCCCCAGGTAGTATTAAAATAATAAATTTGGTAGCTGTAGGTATTATAGTAAGGGAAATATGGCATGGACAAGGTTTTACATGGAGTTTACACTGTGACCTACATATTTGACCTAGTGACCTAGTTTTGCGTCGTGACACACTTTTAGGTCACAATACATTATCAGTAAACTTTTATAACAAGAAGTCAAAATTTTTTAAGAATTACAGTAAGGACATGAAAATACTCTACATTTATGTATTACTGTGACCCAAATATTTGACGGATGGACGGACACACGGACGGTGCCCATTACCATATCCCCTCTAAGGTCTACCCACCATAAAAAAAAATCAAAGGGCTGGCATCAATAATTTAGAAGATATGGCCCGGACAAAATTTGTATTGTATCTTAAGCTTGCTTAATGAACTTCTTTAATTAATTAATTAATGGAAGTAATTAGCCACACAAAACAATGCGTATGCACACTTACTACCTAAGGTCTACACACCATAAAAAATTCAAAGGGCTAGCATTAATAGTTTAGAAGATATGGCCCGGACAAAATTTGTCTTGCTTAACGAACTTTGTTAAATAATTAATTAATGCAAGTAATTAGCCACACAAAACAATGCCTATGCACACCTACTACCTATGATCTATCCACCACAAAAAATTCAAAGGGCTAGCATTAATAGTTTAGAAGATATGGCCCGGACAAAATTTGTCTTGCTTAACGAACTTTGTTAAATAATTAATTAATGCAAGTAATTAGCCACACAAAACAATGCCTATGCACACCTACTACCTAAGGTCTACCCACCATAAAAAAATTGAAGAGGTAGCATTAATATAGGGAAGATATGTGCCGGACAAAATTTGTTTCTGTATATTTACATATCGATCGGTGACCCAAATATTTGACCTTGTGACCTAGTTTTGCTTTAAGACACTTTCTTAGACTAAGCTTCACATTTGTGTAACATTTCATGACTCTAAGTAAAAGGACAAAAAAGTTATGGCCCGGACAAGATTTTTCATACATATGTATTCTGTGACCCAGATATTTGACCTAGTGACCTACTTTTGGCACACCATACACCTCTATCCTAGGAAGTACAAACATATTAAATTTGGTAGCTGTGGGTGTTATGGTGTTGGAAATATGGCCCGGAGAAGCTTCGGACGGACGGAAGGACGGAAGGACGGACGGACGGACGAGGTGCAAACCTATAGTCCCCCACCAAGTGGGCGGGGGACTAAAAAGTTAAATGCATGCATGACACATAACGACTGCAGTCCAAGTTTATCATAGAAATGAAATTCATTACTTTCATTATTATGTCACCCTGTATGAACACACTAATATTAAGAATCAAGACAACATTGAAGTACAAAAACCAAATCCATGGCAGTCCATGTCCTGGTAGCAGCTATATGTGATAACTGTGAGGAGTACAGCCAGCAGTAATTGTTATTGCAATATATTTGATGGCACATTCACTTTCTGTGCACTGAATGGGCAGAAACCAGAGTTCATGTAAATAATTTGGTATGATGTATAATTGACATCACCTTCTACCCGTAACTTTCATGGGTTTCACATGTGTACTGTATACATTAGTGACGGGCAAAATTCATCAGTGCATTGACCAATATCACTTTTTCATGCAATGATACAGTTATCCACATGCAGATTTACCCAGCGATATTTTATTGATACACATACAAATTCATCAACTATCACATAAACATCAATCTGCTGGAAAGCGTGATACTCACGATGCACACAGTTCAATATGCAGCCTGGGTGATATATGGACTTGTATTTTGGGCCCCATGCAATGCTCATTCAATCAAATTCCTGCTTCTGGTTAAACATACCATTTGAAAGCTTCTATGTGGCTGGTTTTCAAAACAGAGCTTATGGGTGAAATACGAGAAGGTAGCCAATCACATGACCATACACTTTACAATATAACAAACTCTTGCATGGACCAGCAGTTGTTAGCAATGGGCTGTTGCAGTCAGGGGAACTAGTCAGATACTTAGGAATCCCAGAACACTAATCTGCACGATTAGTCCTGTCATACATCTTTACGGAAGGCTGGAAAAGGAAGTTTGGCTGTATGAAGCCAAAGAACCTCTGGACATTTGATACTGAAATAATTCCTGATGGTGATCTATGACAATACTTTTGTATCATTTTTTTTATTTATTTTTTCGTTAAAAATAAAAATAAAAACAGAAAAAATGATTATAATTATGATTTCATTAATATAACTGTAATCTTTATTTTGTACTTTATATGTAAAAAATAGTGTTCAGAGAATGGATTACCCTAGGCACCCTCAATCTTTTTTTCCTCAATTCTGTATACATTTTTTTTTTGGGGGGGGGGGTGACTTTGCAGGTGCCATAATATGGTGTAACTGCACCACAAATTTGATGAAGCTGTGATGAATCCTTCTTGAGATATTATGGTAACATTGTCCACTTGTGTGCCACTCAGAAGGCCTTCAAACAAATACTTCTAAAGTTTCATGACAAGTTGAAAAATAATTTTAAGAGGAAGCTGGTTTTCAATAGGAACGTGGTCCATTATAATGTGCATCTCTGATAAAAATTTGGTGAAGCAGCAATGGATCACTTGTTGAGATATTATGGTAACATCGTCCTTTTGTGTGCCACTTAAATGGCCTTGAAATAATTACTTTCAAGTTTCATAAAAAGTTTATAAATACAAAGAGGAAGCTGGTTTTGCATAAGAACTTGGTCCATCAGAAGATGCATCTCTGACAAAAATATGGTAACATTGCGGTCAATATTTTTTTAGATATCACGGTAACGGTGTCAAAGTTGATGTCACTAAGGCGGCCTTCAAATAAATACATTAAAAGCTACATAAAAAAGTTTTAAAATATTCAGAGGAAGCTGGCTTTCAATAGGAACCTTGTCCATTATAAGGTTCTTCTATGACAAAAATTTGGTAAAGCTACGGTCAATATTTTTTCAGATATTATGGTAATGTCGTCCCCTGAGAGGAGCCTTAAAATAAACACTTTAAAAGTTCCATAAAAAGTTTTAAAAAATAAGAGGATGCTGGTTTTCATTAAGAACCTGGCCCATTATAAGGTGCATCTCTCACAAAAATTTGGTACAGCTATGATAAATATTTTTTTAGATATCGCGGTAAGGTAAGACGGACAGACAAACGACACAGGGAACGACAATACCCTCCAGCACTTTTTGTGCCGAGAGTTAAAAATACAAATAAAATAAATCTCTTGGAACAAAAATCAATATCATGAAAACAAAGTGACTGAAATCTTTGTTTTACCTTTTCTCCACATACAACTTCGTCATTGCAGTCAAATGATCAGATAAATGGTCCTAATTGTTTATTTATTCACTGCAAAATATGCATTCTGAAGTGGTGTCCATAAATTTCCATTTATACAATAATTCACATCCTGGTACGATGAAATTGGTGATTTGAAAATATAAATTGTTTAATCTCACTCTGCAAGGCCTGTATTTTTGAATAACCAAATATGTTTCACGAGCAGTTCTCCTCTCCAAATTTTCTGCTCCACATTTTTTTCAATGTAAGAATTTGCACATTTCCTTTCAACAAAGATTTACAGTTGAATATATTTGTTCTACCACAGTTAACATGAATGCATTGCCCATTAGTGTCAACAATGTGTACACATTTATTGTAGGGGGTGTGCTTCTATTAGGGGGTGTGCTTCTATTAGGGCGTGTGCTACAATTAAAATGAATATAATATACAATTACCTGCTATCTAAGACCACCCTTTGTGCTAGACGAAATTGGTCACATATTGCAGCCAGTCTTTAGTTGCAGGTAAATTAAAGAAATGAGAGTCCAGTATCTTAAAAGAGTGGTCTTAAAACCTAATGCAGTTTCTCATGACAGGTGGTCTTGACAGCAGGTACAACATTACATTGTAACAAGCATCTTGTGACATATTCCACATTGGCAATACATGTATTTGTACTAGCCCCCCTCACTCAGCATTTGATCAACTATTTTTTTTTTCTCGATTTTTATTGATGCAATGCAGGTGTTGCAGGACATTTGACTTTGTACAATCACTAAATGTTTCTTTGTTGCGTTTACTTTGCGCAACTTTTTATCATGTTTATGACGCCTTACGTAGCCTTCATTTCACATTACAGTGATTATAATGGCCGATAATTTTTCATTTTGACAGCTTTGTATTATATGGGCTGTTTGCACTTTTGATTGCCTCTCTTGGTAAATACATCTGTCATTTTACAACCCCTCATTGTGCCGTTCGATCCAATCAACGTGTTCTCCTTTGCATCGCAGTTCCCACTAATGACAACCAAATGAGCTTGTTTTCTACAGTCAAAACCCCGCAAGTCGCCCTAACCCTTTTGTGGGTAGGAAATGCCCGGGTCAACATATTTCCTTGGCACAGATAGAGTGCTAATAGTAAGTGCCAAACCTACATCCAGAAATCTGTGGACCTGGGACATGTTATAGGTCTTATCGGCAATTCTATTTTTAATCATATTCTAGTAATGAAAAATTATGTAAGCAAAAATCCTGTTGCACACATTATACATCCAGGCACTTTTGGGTGATTCCAGCACCGAGTGGTTAAAACACCTTTACTTCGTATAACATGTACATGTGACCAAATTAAGAGAAATAAACGTGACAGACTTATTACTTTTGAAAGCCCCAGTAGGTATAACCCTGGTTGGAGTCTTTCTCCTGGTATCAGCATTTCTTTGTGATGTTATAACCAAAGGGAATTCCATATAAATGTACCAGCAGGGATCCAGTTTGTTACTTTTCAGCTTGACCACACATTTAGGATCGACTGAATACCAGTTCACGGGACATTTTCCATCCAAACTGCTTCACTGGGGCAGAAGTGATTGGTTGAGTTTTGAAATTTAACTCTTTCTCCTCTCAGATCTGCCAAATCTTAGATCAGAAGGGGTTAAGATGCCATCTGTTTCCGTGTTTTTAACCAAACTTTTGCATGGAAATTGTACATAAGACTCCCAAGAATAGCATGCAGACAGGTAAACAGCCTTCCTTAGCTCAGACTGACACCCAGCCTGTGTCCAGGTGAGCGGCTGACTCAGTCTTCATTCCAGGGAAGGCTTTGTTTAGCTCAGATTGACACCCTGCCTGTGCCAAGGTGAGCTGCTGACTGTCTCCATGCCAGGGGAGCTTTGCTTAGCTCAGATTAACACCCAGCCTGTGTCCAGGTGAGCTACTGACTCAGTCTTCATTCCAGGGGAGCTTTCCTTAGCTCAGATTGACACCCGGCCTGGGTCCAGGTGAGCTACTGACTCAGTGTTCATTCCAGGGGAGCTTTCCTTAGCTCAGATTGACACCCAGCCTGGGTCCAGGTGAGCTGCTGACTCAGTCTTCATTCCAGGGGAGCTTTGTTTAGCTCAGATTGAAACCCAGCCTGTGCCAAGGTGAGCTACTGCCTGCCTCCATTCCAGGGGAGCTTTGCCTAGCTCAGATTGACACCCAGCCTGTGTCCAGGTGAGCTGCTGACTCAGTCTTCATTCCAGAAGAACCAAGTTCCTCATTCTATCATGATGTTAACTGCAACTAATCATTAAGAACTGACCTATGAGATGGCAAGAAGCCAGGGTTGGGGTCACATTAAGTGACCTCCAAAGCACTTGCTTCAGAAAACTGGGCAAACGGAACATGACACAAGTACATGTATTAGGTTATTGTTGTCGTCATTTGGATCTGGAAGCATTCATTTATTACCTGCAAGTATCTTTATAGTGCTCAAATATAAATGGTGTTTTATGATCAGGTAAATTTTGTAACAATATCATCTTCCCTGACAGAATACAGCCGAGTTTGCACTTTTCTGCTACAGGACACAAGGACAGTAAAATTGTAATAATTTTATTATTTCTGTTAAAGGATTTACACACCATTATGTATCATGCTTTTCTTACTTTCAGTATTTCAATCTGTACTTTTGCCACTGTCTGCAGAAGTCTGTGCACATTACTTCAGAGCAGTAGGTCTTCGATTCACCAAAAATGCTCAGCATTTTGCCAATGCTACAATTTGAGCCCGTTCAAAAGTGCATTTTTATCACAATTAACATTGGTTCTTACCGCCACAGTGCAGGCCTACCAATGAGCGTCTGTGTTATGTGGAACTCATGGTATCCCATTTTTGATGCATTTACATGCATCAGGTATCTTTGAAACTTTGTGCATGCTGTTATTTTTACAGACATTCAAAGTGCAAAAGTTCTATGCAGACCCTAGAGCACCCAAAGGTGACAATGGACCCATAACATGACAGGCACAGTGTGAGCACAAACAGGCCTGTCAGAAAATGGGAAGTAGGACTTTTCTCCTTCATACCAATGATTAAATATTAATAATCAAAGTTTTTGTCAAATGATATTGGAAATTCTGTTTCTGATTATTTCTATGGAACTGAACAGATTAAAATTTTGTGGCCCAAAGTTCAGGCCTAAACGGTTGAATGGGCCTAGAAATGGCAAGACCTGAAGGTAGAGTCAACTTCTATAAGCTTTTACCCCCTTTCCTCCTTAAACCGACCAAGACCAGCTGGTGGTCAAATGATGTTGCCTTCATTGTTTTCACCTAATTTCAACAGTAATGAAAAATGATTTGACTGAGAACTGTAGATGACACCTGTCAAGATCACATGCCCCAGGTCAACAGCTTTCCTTGGCTTAAGTTGGGCACTTAGTGGGGGCAAAGGGTTAATTGTACTTTTTTTCCTTCGTTTCATTGGGTTCAGATTTCTATCATGGTCAGAAAGTGATCAAAACCCTCAACTTGGGATCTGTGCCCGCATCCTATACCCTGACTGGGCTGCCTTCACAACACTAACCTTTTATCAGCCAAGCATCAATATAGTGCCCCAGCATTATAACATGGTCATATAAAGGTTAAATATAAACAGTGACCCAGTTACAACCTCCTCAGAAAAAGGTTAAGCTTCAATAAAGACCCAGTGTCACAAAATGGTCATATAAAAATTAACAGTCTTACAAAATGGTTGTATAAGGGTTAAGTATAGCATAGTACATAATAGTGACCCAGTCTTACAGCATGGCCATATAAGGGTTCAGCATTAATTGTGACCCGGTGTTATAATAGTCATACAAGAATAAAACATCAGTAGTGACTTATTATTATAAGGTCATAACAGGGTTAAGCATTAATGGTGACATAGTATTATAACATGGTCATAACAGGGTTAAACATCAATGGTGACCCAGTATTATTACATGGTTATAACAGGGTTAAGCATCAATAGTGACCCAGTATTATAACATGGTCATAACAGGGTTAAGCATCAAAAGTGCCTCAGTATTATAACATGGTCATAACACAGTTAAACATCAATCATGACCCAGTACTATAACATGGTCATAACAGGGTGAAGCATCAACAGTGACCCTGCATACCTATTATACCATGGTCACATAAAGATTAGGCGTTATGAGCAAACCAGTGTTGTAAGATGGTTATATGGGGGTTAAGCATCAACAGTTACCCTGTATTATAACAGGGTCACATAAGGGTTAAGGGTCAGATGCCAGGGCAAGAACTACCACCACTAGCTGTGAATCTGTATTTTACCTCTGTCCATGATACCATCATAGACATGTACATGTACATTTCCCAGTGCAGCATGCTGCAGTCAGATTACATTTGCATATTTAATCTTTCCTTGACACAAGCTTGATCAATGGTTGTACTTAACAGTAATAAAATCGTGTTCTGCTTACTTCATTGTTTATCCCAATTTCCTGCTAATGTTGTTCATGCGGTGATTTACAATGTGAAACCGGTACAGTGCTTTGACTGTCAGCAAGGTGGGTGGCTCAGTCACACCACCTGATGGCAATATGTGTAACTAAATGCACTCTGTCATCATGTACCCCATAAAGGTTTCCCTGGATACAGAAAATATTGAATTAATCACCCTGCAAAACTTCAAGCTGCCACTAAAATACATCTATCAGAGTAATAAACAAGCTTACATGTGACAAGGGGGTTTCTATTACTGAAGTTTGACTCATGCTGGCACATAAAATAGAATGACAAAACCTCCTTGGAAAGTAAAAATCAGGAAAGCTTCTCCATAAACATATATGTCCACATCATTTTTTTTTCTTTAATTAGAGCACCTGAAACATTCCAAATTGATCATAGAGTTATTGTACAATCATTTATATTTCTGAACATTTTATTTCCAAAATCCCCCCCCCACCCACCCACCCCATTTATATTTTCCTGAATTGCACCCAGGGAGGGTTGAAAATCCTGACTTTTGTAAGGAAACAACACATACACACACACATGCTCTCTCTCTCTCTCTCTCTCTCTCTCTCTCTCTCTCTCTCTCTCCCCCTCCCTCCCTCCCTCCCTCCCTCCCTCCCTCACACACACACACACACATTTTTATAATAAAGTAATACATATCAGCAGTGGTCCATCATAATATTTGGAAAGTTAGTTCAAAAGCTATGATAATGATAAATGTTTGCAATAAGCATGCGCCTGTTGACGAATGCAAAACAACAACACAAAGAGTATTAACAAATCTTCAAATTATGTTTGTCCTCGGATTGGAATGACACATATTTCTCCACAATATATGTCAATGTAGAAAATTTGTACACAAGAAAAACTATTAGTTAGATTTTTTTTGGTTTTTATCAATACAATTTCCCACAGGGTTAGGTTTTGCTGAGCTGGTCCATGTATAAATTCTGCTTAACCCTTCCTCTGCTGCAGGCGAGAAAAAGCGACCCAAAGATACCTGCTTCTCCTGTGCTGGAGGTGAGTTTGTCTGCCCAATGTGGCATATGCCAAAGATCAATTCTTAGTGCACTTAATTACCCAAATATGGCATATGACCCATTCTCCATGCAGATGTGCAACATATTAAATGTTTTCACTATCACAGATGAGTAATAGCGCCAAAATTATCTTAAAGTTGCGGTATCTGTGAGAAAAAAACAACACACAGAGATTTTATTCAGTACAATGGTCCAAACTGAATAAAATCTCTGTGTGTTGTTTTCTTTGGACCATCGCAAAGATTGATTGATAATGCATACCGGTGCATGAGTTGCCAATTTTAACATCGATTGCATGCAGTTTCCAGTCTGTATTTCTTTCAGCAGTTCACCAGGGATCTTCTGAATGTTTTCAAAATATCTATCATTGATATGTCACTAAATTTCAGTCCTTATGTGATATGAAAACATAAAAATACCAATGACTTGAATGATTGGCTCCACCATGCTTGTTTGCTGTAAGTGCACACTGCACATGCTTCCCCATGTGCAAACTTATTTGCATGATCTGTCAGCCAATCAGCACCCAAGCAGGACGAGAGTCTCGCTGACGAAGGGCGAGAATGTCGCTGCCTTCTCGTCTTAGATTTGTACCTCAGACATAGTAAATTTATGCAAGATGACATTAGGTTTGGTAGGTGGGAATAAAGAATTAAGCCAATAGGAAAGCAGTATGATGATACCGACGAGGTTCTGACATTTCCGTTGATACCAAACATGCCTAGAAGGAAGTTTGAGGTCGCAAAATATGCAATTTTACTGGTTTTGTGGATTTTTATTGGGAAATGTACCAAAAACAATTGATTAGATGTTTATTTAGAAGTCTGTATGAATAAAATTATCACATTTGCACAACAAAATTGTTTCTGCAGCAAAAATTATGCAGTCTGATTGCCCGGAAATGGACATTTGATGTCTTTGTTTACGTTGATAAATGTCCATGTGGATGCCCTGAAGATCGTGTTTGTAGGGCAATACCAAGATTGAATTTAGCACGATAGACAATTAACCCCAAACAACAAATAGCAGAGGAAGGATTAACTAACTTGCTTTCTATTTTTTTCAAGTATCTAAATGTAGTTCAAAATTTATTTGTTTTTTTTTTTCACTTCATTGTGTGTCTTTTTCTTTGTATTATGTTTTTGGTGCTTAGGTCCTTCGTGGATTTCTTGTGTGCATTTATGTTTGTTTGTTTCTCTAAATGTGTTTCAAAATGTATTTGATTTTTTCATATCTTTCAATATCAATTACCATTTTGCAAATTAACTCAATGCCAATCATGTATGAAGTCCATCTACTTAAGTCAGTCAAGTTTTAATTATCATAAAGATCCCAGATTTGTATTCCTCATAAAAATACCTTTCATTCAAGTACCAGTATGCCTATAGTTCCAGAGAGAATACCCCAGGCCAACCACTTTTCTCCGCAAGCATTGGGCACACTGTACCCAATGCGCACCAAGAAAAGCTGTTCACTCAGTCCAAAATTTGGCACTGAAAGGGTTAAAAAAGCTCAGCTGCATCTTACACCAGAAAACCTGGGTGTATAGACTAAGGGTTAAAAAAGCTCAGCTGCACCTTACACCAGAAACCCAGGTTCACAGACTAACACATATACATCTATATTGACTCGCCAAGCAGTGCCAGAACCACTGACTTCAGACTATAGGCATGTTGCTACTTGAACGAAAGCTCTTTTCATGAAGAATTTAAATATGCAATTGTCGTCTTAAATCTAGGTAACTATACGGAAAAATCAGGGACTGGTATGGAATGAGTTATAAGTTTGCAAGGGGGAACATAGGCACTCTTGCCATCTCTTGTTACGCTCATTTCTGCTTTGTGAATTCAGGTGGGTGGGTGGGTGGGTAGGTAGGTAGGTAGGTAGGTAAGTAGGTAGGTAGGTATGCAGGTAGGTAGGTAGGCAGGCAGGCAGGCAAGCAGGTAGGTAGGTAGGTAGGTAGGTAGGTATGCAGGTAGGTATGTAGGTAGGTAGACCTCCCTTATATATAGAGGGTTTATCAACGATTCCTGCACGTGTGTGCAGTGACCTGTTGTGAGTGCATTTCTTATAGCGGCCACTACTGAATCAGGGGACCTGCAGCCTCCGTCATCACCACTGACATAATCAGGCACAGGTTACCCAAACATTCCTGCTAGGCCTTTGAGCAGATAATTGGTCACTGCATGTGAAGAGTGAAAGACATTCAAGTCCCTTGGATTGACTGGGATTTGAACAGTTGACAGTTGACAGTTGAAAGCTTTATTTGGTCTAAAACTTCAGTACATCAGTAATATACATAGTACAATATACTCATGTTTAAACCGGGAGACCTGCACTAAGATTCTGAAGAATCGCTATCATGCAGGCCACCCTAGAGTTAATTAATGTTAACTGCTATACATACATACGCTGTTGGCTGAAGGAATAAAAAGTTTTATACAATTGTTAGACCAAGTGATGATATTGCATACATGTGGTTACTAAGGTAAATTATTAATTAGTGTTACTGATACAGATATAACAATTGACAATATTGCAGTTGGTTTCATAGTTATTAATGATGTACTTCTTTGCATATTGAGTAAAACCTTTGAAGGAATGAGTAAGGATTTTTGACATGACAATTTCAGGTAAGTAGTTTTCATTGATTAGGTCAAGTATTATGTATCTAATACACAAACGACTAATTTTAGTATTAGTGACTATGATTGGTATAGTTGGGGTTAAAGTGGGGATATTATGTACTGTTTCATCGTATCTTCGTGGGGCGGAAGCAACCCTTCTTGGTCTGTCAGTCTGCTGTGCTAGATTATTGTTGAATAAGTTATTAAAATAACTTGGTAACATATTATTTTCATATTTGAAATACAGTTTCATGCAGGATAATTTGAAAATGTCTTTAACTTTAAGTAAGCCAAGGCTTTTAAAGATCGGTGATGTATGTGCGTTGTATTTGCTTTTGCTAATTAGTCTTACTGCTTTCTTTTGCAGCTTGATGAGTCTACTACATGAGTGAAAACCCCAGGCTGTAATTCCATAATTCAAGTGTGAAAGGAATAAAGCGTTATAAATTATTTGTAGAATGCATTCAGGTAGTAAATTCTTCAATTTAGCTAGTATACCACATGTCCATGATAATTTGTTAGATATAAGAGTGACATGGTTATTCCAAGTAAGACTGTGGTCAATTAAGACCCCCAAGAATTTAAAACCTGACCCCTTGCACAGAAAGCGAGGACCAAAACCACTCAGCCACGGCTCTTCATTATTGTGTCCCCCCCCCCCAATACACAATCAAAAATATCATAAGCATAGATGAAAACATTCTACAAAAGCGCTATCAGTGTCAACATGTACCACATCATGTCATAGTTCAATGTCACGAGTGTCTCGTAGACCATCCCACACTTCACATGCCAAAGACAAACAATAAGGAATCTGAGAATAGCAAAGGTAAAATCAGTGTTCAAACCGTGATGGTCATATTTCTTGTACCTTGCTTACCAGATCCTGCGTAATCATCTGATCTCTAGTTATCAAAATTCTAAAGATACCTAGCCGCATGAGCTTTTCGAACATACATACTCTGCCACACATGCATAGTATCATTTCTCAGAATGTTAGTAGGGAACACATGTTGATGGGGCTGTGCCCACTTGCTGAGGCCTCAACGCCTCAACACAGATCAAGTCAATAGCTTTCTGTGGCATGAAATGGGCTGAGAACCTACTGCAAAGACACCTGCTGAGCTACAGCGTGCTAATTTGATAAGTCTCATCTACAATTCTGCTTGGAAATGTTAACTCTTTCAGGGCCAGCCGAGACTTAAGTTGAACTACATAACACAAACTGCTCTATAATATAATAGTCCTGGTCAACAGCTTGCCTCGATGCACTTTGGATGCATTGTGCCCAGAGCATGCCAAGGAAAGCTGTTGACTCAGTCCAATAGGTGGCACTGAAAGAATTCAAAATGCTTTTTGTCAGCAGCAAAAAAAAAAGTTTGACAGTATTTCATGCTCGGCTCACTTCGGTTGCTTTGGAACAGTAAAGAGTCAAGAGATCAATCTTATGTAAACATGTCCACTGGTGTATGCTGTGTGTTGCCAGTGTCCATGCCCACATTACCATATGCATTCACTGAAGATTATACAATGTGATACAATAATAAAAAATCAAATCACATTTGGTTCTTATAATCAATATACATATATGAACCGGTGCAATCCTCACATATAAAACCAATACAAAATCTTCTAGCTGTGTAATTATATTACGTACAATGTATATGTGTGTTCCTGATTCAATGTATAATATATTCCCAACAAAATACGTCTGTGCTCCTAATATAATTAATGCATGTGTTCTTATGCTCCTAATATAATACGTACGTGTTCTTAAAAAGACACTGTATGTGTACCTAATGTGGTCCTGATACAGTTGATATGTAGGAGTTCCTCATCTAGTGTATGTGTTCCTGATATGGTGTACACTCTACATGTACATGATATTAATACATGTGTTCCTTATACGAGTATAGTGTATTTATGTTTCTGATACCATTTCCCTGTGTTTCTGATACTGTGTACATGTGTTTCTGATGCCATGTACCACATTCTTCCCATGAGGGCCTCTACTCTAATAAGGACCTCCTTTAAAATCAGACCAAAAAATATCTTCATTGCATGATATTTTTCACAGTATTTTACCCGTAGTATAATGTTCAAGGTGGGGTTTCAAAATGAAGATTTAACACATATTGTAATTTTATAAGTGCCCTAGGCACTTATAAAGATGAATCCGGTATACATGTAGGTGTTTCTGATGCAATGCACCTGTTTGTGATACTGTGTATTTGTGTTTTTGATACTTTGTATATGTGCTTGTGATACTGTGTACATGTAAATGTTTGTGATACTGGATACATGTATGTTTTTAATACTTTGTACATGTGGTTTTGATACTGTGTACAGTTTGTGATACTGTGTATACATCTTTTTGATACTGTATATGTAATTAATACAAAGAGAAACTTAACAAACCTAGTTCTGTAAGCCCATGTACCTTTTGAACACTATCAAGTCACTATGTGTCATTGATACTGTGTATATGTGTTTTTGATACTGTGTATGTGTTTCTGACATTATAATAATGTTTTTGACTTGGTGTATACATGGCTGTGTTCTTGTCATGGTGTACATGTATATATGTGGTCTTCATACAGTGTCAATATGGTCCGGGATTATTACACTCTGTGCTCCACATGACCATCTGATCCAAACTGACATATATTGTACAAATAACATAAACACTAGGATATGGGAATTCAATTTGCTTTGTGGATATGTACCTTGGGTCTACATTGGACATGCACAGATGGCACATGCATGCAGCTGAATTCAAAAGTACCGCAGTCTTAAATGTGTCTGTTTGACTCGCATATACATGTACAACCTTGCATAAATTTTCCCTGGGCAGAAAGTTAGACGTGATTATGTCAAATGTACTCCAGACAAAGGTGTCTCAACCTGCTCCAGTGATTATGCCCTGAGGTGTGAGGATTCCATTGTAATCTCTTCGTATGTGGTGCAACAGTCAACTTAACACTGCAATCAGTTGCATGCAATAAACTGTGCAATATAAATTGCCCTGTGTGGCCAATTTCTTGCGTAAACAGGGCCATTATGAAATGTTTTACAGCAAGTCTGCTGCAGATTCTCTCACCATTACGCCCGGTGCGTACAGTCATGATGTCAAGTCTTGGTTTTAACCCAGAGGGATCTGGGCCGGCGCACCATCATGCAACTTTTCCTCATTACACATTACCAGAAATGGTTCAGGGTCATAAACTTTGTCTGCTTTTTTTCATCAAGACTGATACAGCTGATAAGTAAACAGCTTTCCTCCGCACACCCTGCTTGAAACTTGGCACACCCTGGGTGCAACTTGGCACACTCTGGGTGCAACTTGGCACACTGGGTGCAACTTGGCACACCCTGGGTGCAACTTGGCACACTCTGGGTGCAACTTGGCCCAGTCTGGTGGCAGTGCACCATGCGAGGAAAGCAGCTGACTGTGTGGCAAAAGAGCTAATTGTGTCTTAATTTATCATATACATGTATGTATGTGATTCATAAACAGTGCTGGCTCTCTGTTTTTACACTCCATCCAAGTCAAGTAGAAGCAGACCTTGACCTGTTGTAGTGGCAAGTATACCTCAGTGACTGTACTAAATAGAAACAAGATAATGCAAGACTATATTTTGGAATTCTGTGATTCAAAGGCAAATTACCCTGTCAAAACAGGCAGAGAAAAACAAAAACACAAGAGCCCACATCAAAAATTAAAATCAACTAAAAAAAAAAAAAAAGGGGGGGACTGTAGCAAGTCCTGTGCTCAGCTGGCCATACATAAATCGTGTATACGTTGACTCCAGGTGGCATTACAGGTAACTTCTCCCCGACACATGTACACACCTGTTGCAGATTGACACACCCAGGGGATAAACAAAGCCTGCTTCATACACTGTTTGAAAGTGTCACATTTCACTGAATGCAGGTGCTGCCATCATGCAGACTGTCTGACATGCCCCATTTACTGACATTAGCCAGGACAACAATACTTACTCTGTAAATTCAATGAATTTCACTGCATTTTTATTTTCGCTTGTTTCATTGATATATGATGAGACTGTGATATTAAAAGCACAATAAAATAGCACATTGATATTGGTTTATTATGAAGTATCTCCAAGACAGTGAAATTAAAACTTTTGTTAAATGTCTGAAATGCAAAAAATGTGAAAATTTATACATGTGAAAATAAGTACTTTTACAGCGGCTATGTATGGGTCTGTGAATGCATGATGAAATGCCAATGACCTTGGCCATGACAAGTCAAAAATACTATGGTTATTACAGCAGTATTTGCAATTTACGACCACCCCTTATACATGTACCGTCATTTACAGTCTCTGGAAACATCACACCAAGCTTGCCTGAACGACAGGCCTTTGAAGAAAGTTGAAAGCAGAATCATTATTGTTATTCAGATAAAAGTGACAATTCCCGTGACTAGCTCTCAACAGGATGACGACAACAACAACCAAAAAATAGTTTACAAAAGCAGTAATCTTTCCATGATAAAAGGTGAATATATTATCACCAAATTTGCTGTTCACACCGATCAAAGCATCTCGTCATAGAGACAATCAACCATTATCATTAAAAAAAAAAAAAAAAAAATTATATTGTTACAGAATCAGATTTGAGGAAATGAGCACTTTACATGTTAATATTCTGTTCATTATTTAAAGTTTAAATACAAATCACATATCTTTGACAAAGGTCAGGGTTCTTTCTCAACAAAAATCCAAGGTTTAATCTTTAGTGTTTAGAGATCCAAAAGTATCAATATATTTGCCCCATAGCATACAAGCTGGCCCTCAAAAGGGTGCAATTTGTACCTTTTTGGAGAAGGGAAATATTTAGGTACATGTATACGCAAAGCGTTTGAAATTTTTGGGTGATACAGTTTTGCATTTTTGAAGAAAATCTTGATAGTGTCAAAGAGCTGCAGCACATGTTAAATACTGAAGGTAGCCATACAGAGCAAACACATACTTCAAAATATCAAATATACAACTGAAAAACTGTTGTTAACTTGTTCAGTGTGAAAATAGGTAAAGACAAGATCAACTGGTTCAGGTAGGGTAGGTTCTTAATAGAGGGCTCTGTAAGCAGGCGGGCTATAGGTATGTTTATTTTCATTAGTTTCCATAGTAATTTGCACCTATGTTACTTTAAAACCACTCCACCTAAAAACACCAGATTTCTGTGGTAAATGGTTGTATATCATTATATTTGATGTTTGGAACGAGCGGGACTCGAACCTGCAACCTTTGGCACCAGTTGCCTAGCTGAAATGGGAAACGCACATATCCACTCGCTTTTGGTAAATGGTTGTATATCATTGTAACTTTGATAAAGTTTGATGCACAGCCATTTTAAGTATAGAATGTTACTTTAACACAGAATCTTATGAAAATACACACCTCTAGCCCACACAAATTCCATGTATTGGGTTGTGTATTCAACCAAATACACATAAAATAGCTACATGTACATGTACTTGCAACCTGTCTATTGCTGACATTCTGCACAAGTTTCACACACTGATGAACCCATACCTCCCTTGTTGTTATGCACTTTTCCCCAATTAACCACATTTGACATAAATTTTCTGATATGTAATAAATAAGGCTCTCTATCACTTGACTTAACACAATGAAAGTCAAAGACTTAATTTCCTGATGGCATTAAGTGCTACAGTTACAGTTTTTGCATGCAAATGTTCAATTCAGTCCATTTGTCAATTTTCATTTCTAGCCATACACAATGCTGATGACAGTAAATCAATCTTTTCACAGGCATAAATGTTCATAATATACATACAGTCAAACATTTCTAGCCACACACAATGCTGATGACAGTAAATCAATCTTGTCACAGGCATAAATGTTCATAATATACATACAGTCCAACCTGCCTCGAGTGGCCACAGAAGACAAGGGGTCAAAGTGGCTCCTTGACGCTTTCATTCCCAATTTTGACGAAAATGAATGCATGTGCTCTGAAGTGATACAATGATACATACTAAATTCATATTGCTTTAGCCTTGGAGACATCTCTCCCTCAGGTTGTACTGTCCCCAAAATCACAGTGAAAATGAAATGTGATCATGTAATATGCATGCACCACAGCTGCAGTTTGTCAGGCGCACCAACAGGTGGTCGGAAAGGAAGGCCTTGGTTCTAGCTGTTAACAGTTTTCAAATGGTACCCTTGGCTGTACGGCACAGGAAGAATTGTGAACCTGAGGGACAGACCGTCAACCCAAAGCGAAGCTGAGGGTTGACTGCCCATCACTCAGGTCCACAATTCTCCCTGTCAACCAAAGCCAAGGACACCATTTGTTTTATCAAACCGAGGCATAATAAATCAACAAAGACATCAAAACTTTAGTGAACAAAAACCAGCCAGAGGACCATAACAAGTGAGCCAGGTCACAGCAGCAGCGCTGTCTGGCGGCAAAAACCAGCGACGGGTAACAGTACCTGCAGAGCGGATAACAGATAGAACTGTTACCCGCCCTACTGACCAATCACAAGTACCGATTCCTCCCTGAGGTATAATAATAATAACAAGTTGACGCTGACGCTGTCCATATCTCCCACCCACATAATTTTAAAACAAAGATAACTGTATATTTGGCAGGTACATACTGGCATGTTTCTGATATTAGGTCAAGGTCAAAGTCCTTTAAGCTTCACACAGAACTTTACAAGGGTGTTCAACTGTAAAAGTTAAGTGAACATACATCACCTGGTTCTTCAAATACTGCATACAACAAAGTCAAAGAGAACTGAAATGCCACTAGTGACCCTGACATAAGGTCAAGGTCACTGACCTACTAACTCGATATAGACCCTAACAAGAATGATCAATTGTAAAAGTTATTATACTATCTTATCTGGTTCTGAAGATATTGCGCGCAAGGAATTCACAGAGAAGTGACCCTGGGTGACCTTGAATCGGGTCAAGGTCACTTTCCTTTAAACTCGATGTGACTACTAATAAGGGTGACCTACTGTAAAAAATTCATGATCCTAGCTTTACTGGTTCTTGAGATATCGCACGCAAGAAATGTGGGATGGATGAACTGCCTCTGGTGACCTTGAAATTAGGTCAAGGTCCTTCAAGCATGACATAGAACCTTACAAAGTTGATCAACTGTAAAAGTTAAGTGATCCTAGCTCACTTGTTTCTTCAGATATTGCATACAACAAATTCAAAGAAAATTGAATTGCCGCTGGTGACCTTGGAATTAGGTCAAGGTCACACACCTTCGAACTCGATGTAGACCCTAACAAGAGTGATCACCTGTGAAAATTTCATCATCCTATCATATCCGGTTCTTAAGATATCGCGCGCAAGAAGTTTAGAGATAAATGACCCTGGTGACCTTGAAATGGGGTCAAGGTCACTCTCCTTCGAACTTGACGTGAACACTTATAAGGGTGACCAACTGTAAAAAATTCATGATCCTAGCTTAATCTGTTCTTGAGATATCGCGTGCAAGAAATGTGGCACGGATGGACGGACGGACGGTCGTCATTACTATATCTCCCCCCCACTTAGTGGGCGGGAGATAATAAGGGATGTCATGAAAAAACATACCTGAAATGAGCAAAAGTAAAATATCATACAAGGAACATGTGACTGCATGAAATTTAACAAGCCTTGACTGGGTCTCTGTGCATTAATTGTAGTAAGGCTGAAATAAGCCTGAAATTCTTCATTTCAACCGATGATGCAGTTTCTCACTTCTTGAACTGTCTGTAAATAGTAACTCACAATTGTAAAGCAAATTGGATGTGGGGTAGACAATGTCCATTTTCACTAAATCAAGGGTGTTGTACACACACACAGACACCCCCACCCCCCGTTGCTTATATCTTAATACACTGAATGATAATCCTGTAAAGTTTCATAACTGTAGGTCAAATGCTATGCAAAACGTAATATGTTGGTTGAAGGATGGATGAATGGACAAACAGACAGATGGATGAACAACAGCAAATCTGTATGCCTGCCCCCCACCAAGTGGTGGGGGCATAAAAAATTAAAGTACTGGAATCCTATGGCGCACTGCAAATCAAATCCACTGTCTGTGGAAAAGCAGCCAGGATGAAAAGGGCAAGGTTTTGGAGAGGTGATAACTTATCCCTCATCAGATGGCGCTACATGTCCTTTGCAAGTAGAACCAAGGCCTTCCCTCCCCAGCCAACCATATGTGTGTCCCACAAACTATGTGCCTGTGGTGACATCCATAGTACATGATCACATTTAATTTTTACCTTGATTTGGGACAAAACCTGAGGTAAGGACTTCTCCAATGCTAATTTTTTTGTTTAACTTGACCTTTCATCAAGTCCATGCATGCCTATACAGTTACAGGAACTGTTAGAATGATCCAGGTCAGCAGCTTTCCTGCCAAACAACACCAAGGAAGTTAAAGCTGTTGACTCTGTTAACTCATTCCATGCCAGTCCCGGATTTTTCCATGTATTTACCTATATTTAAGATGACAATTGCATATTTAAAGTCTTCATGAAAAGAGCTTTCGTTCAAGTACCAACATGTCTATAGTCCTAAGTCAGTGGTTCTGGCACTGCCTGGCAAGTCATGCTGCAGCTGCCACAAGGGAAGCTGCAGCATGACTTGCTAGGCAGTGCCAGAACCACTGACCAAGGCATGTCTGCATAGTATGGAATGAGTTAAAACTTGGCACTGAAAGAGTTAACAGCTCATGGGCCTTGAATTCCACAAGATGATATTGGAATAATGGCCGTATAACAAAGGTGAACACTTAAAGGAGTGACTGCATGCTAGGCAGATTTGACTTTGTTATCTGTATTTATGAACACAATAATTTAGTCAAGACTCAATACACTAGGTGTATGTATGCACATGTATGTTTTCACCATTAGCAACAGAGCAACAGTGTCACTATATTCAACACACACATGTACGTAGAAACCTGAGACTTGCATTCTGAAAATACCATACATGCATTGTGCACTTAACAGGAATATTACAGTATCTGAGTTTTCGCCTGATTTTCTGAGTCTAAAACACAAACCAAATGACCCATGTTTATTGCTTGTCATTAAAACTGACGATATGCTTCAAGCAAGATCCACCAAAACCAGTGGAAATGTTCCTTAGCACACATCCATCTCATAGATAGAACTGTATTGCAATTTCATTTCAGCAGTATCAACAAATTTTCATTAGCACCCAGTAATTAATAAAATGTAACTGAAAAAAATGTTTTAAAACTCATCAATCAAATAAAATTTAATTGCTACAGTCAGCTGAGTCAATAAATCATGCAAGTAAACTGCACTGTTCAACTCCCCTAATTCTTTACAGTTAACTTCTGTGTACTATCAGCTGCTAGAGTAAAAAGCGAGAATTCTCCCCTCAAAACAAAATGACTGAGTATTCATTCAAGCACAGAATCACAGGATAAAAAGTCAGTTCTTGATTTTGCCTGGAAGTCACGCTTTCGCTTTACAAGTACATGTAGTCGAAAAAACATCCCTTGCCAGGCAATTCAAAACAGCTGATATGATGTTTAACTCATCCCACACCAGTCCCTGATATTTACGTATATTTACCAAGATTTACGATGACAATTGCATATTTAAATTTTTCATGAAAAGAGCTTTCATTCAAGTACCAACATGCCTATAGTCTTAAGTCAGAGGTTCTGGCACTGCCTGGCAAGTCATGCTGCAGCTGCCGCAAGGGCAGCTGCAGCATGACTTGCCAGGCAGTGCCAGAACCACTGACCAAGGCCTGGGACCATAGTATGGAATGAGTTCAGCACCACCTTACACTGGTACCCAATGAGTTAACCCTAAGTTGCAACATGCTGATCTTTTCCCCATTTACCCCCATCTCAAATATACCACATGCATGTGCAAGCTTGTTGCTCCATGCCAATCTTTACCTACCAAAATCAGGAGTGGGGGCATACCTCAAATACCTGTAGAATAGAATTAACCCCTTCCCGCCTGGTAATAACAAAACTGCATCAACACAACGGAGTCAAGAGCTATCCTGGGCACAATGCGCCAAACCAGCACCAGGGAAAGCTGTTGACCTGGGGCATGCTATCATGCACGATAAAGACTCTTTATTGTTTTGTTTCAAAAGGTTTTTAAAAGCAACAAATTTAAACTGTACTACTGCAGCCTACACTTCATATCCAGGTCTTTTTAGTCAATTGGTGTGAGAATTTAAGGGTGAAGCAACTATGAAGGCAGTGAAGGTTCTTTTCTTAGTGCTGCGTGTTTGTGGTAAAACACACTCCGTCTGTTTTTTCACCTGTGCTGCATGTTTTTCTGCCAATTTGTGAGAATTTGTCATAAAGCAAATCATATGATTTAATGGCTGAGGCACAATAAAGTCACCTGACCTTCAAGCATCACTGTCCAATACAAGCATGTAACATACAAGTACATGTTTGTAAGACTGACACTGCAGTGCTTTTATCTACAGATTGTGGGCTCTTTTTCAGTTTAACTCATCCCATACCAATCCCGGATTTTTCCATATACTTACCTAGATTTAAGACAACAATTGCATATTTTAATTCTCCATGAAAAGAGCTTTCGTTCAAGTACCAACATGCCTATAGTCTTAAGTCAGTGGTTCTGGCACTGCCTGGCAATTAAGTCATGCTGCAGCTGCCACAAGGGTAGCTGCAGCATGACTTGCCAGACAGTGCCAGAACCACTGACCAAGACCTGCGACCATAGTATGGAATGAGTTAACTGAATGTATTTTTCATTGCAAAAACGTGGGTGAAAATACTTATCCAAAGATATGTGTACATGAGCATTCTATTTGCTGAATTCACCGCTCTACATAGAGGTATTTTTATACACCCCATCTACAAGGCACCCTACCCTTCCACTGTATGCATTGTAAATCTAGGACAGCTACTCATCATGGAATGGATACTCCCCCCCTGCACGCACATGGGTCCTGTGACCTTGAAAATAACGTCAAGGTTACCATACTGAAATCAGGTCAAGAAATAGTGTTAATCAGGCTATAATTGAGGTCAATTTGACTCTAACATTGGCCTATGAATCAGGAGATATTTTGCCCACAAGTATTCTCCTATGGGAGGACAGTGTACCCTCCTGAACTTTGTTTGCACAGGGTATAATAAATAAAGCTCTGCCAGTCCACTGTCTGCTACACCTGACTACCTGAGCAGACTACAGTATCACACATGCCCCACAGGTGTGAGTGGCGCAGTCATCCTCAAAGTGGCAGCCGGTGTAGCAGACTGCAGACTATTTCCATCCCTTTTTTAAAGTGCACTAAATTACACTTTTTATGTGTAAACTACAAAGATTATGTACAACAGGCACAAGTATATCTCCTTGTGGTAACATGCAACCTCTTGTTTAATTTGCTGTTGGCATATGAATAAACTGAGCATAAACAAAGTGGCATGAACAGCAAGAAACTAGTTTCAAGAAAAAATTGTGGCTGTTTAGTAACCATTGGGTGTTAGAATTGAGGGCAGAAGTAGTAATCTTCCACCAATATGATGGATTACACCTTTCATTAACACATTAGGAATGTTTATGGTAACACTGCAGGAGATAATTGGCTGCAGTAAACATGAACTCATTCCATACTATGGTCACAGGCCTTGGTCACTGGTTCTGCCACTGACTTAAGACTATAGGCATGTTGGTACTTGAACGAAAGCTCTTTTCATGAAGAATTTCAATATGCAATTGTCATCTTAAATCTAGGTAAATATACAGAAAAATCAGGGACTGGTATGGAATGAGTTAATGATGGCATGTAAGAGTGACAGGAGGCAAGCCATAATAAGTGTGCATCTCTCAGGATCCAATAGTTGCCTCCACTATCAACACTGACATCAGCATGACCTGGTACATGTACATGTATGTGCAAGACCCAAGATATCATTTTGGGGCCTCAGTTCTGTTCTGAATCATTATACCCCAAAGAATCTGTCCTTATAGTCTACTTTTCATTAAACTGCTGAGTACTTACTTGCAATTGCATAATTATTGATTGGTTGGGCATCTTTGCATCCAGACAGTTGTGCTATTATCTGGTGACCTTTGACCCAGGCAATCCTTACCTTATAAGGAAATGATCTTGAGAACGGAAAGACAGTAGTGGAAAACAAGAGTTGTCTGGTGCACCGCCATTTGTGATCTACCAGATACATATTCTGTATTTTGTCCTTTTTCAAAGTAATATCCCATGAGTATGGAGTATAATAGTGACACAATCTCTTCTGTGGAAAGGTACCCTGGCCCACCACTCTAAGCTTTAATAAGGATTAATCCTTAAAGTGCTGATCACGGCTATAGTTGTTTTCTCATTTCATTGAACATACAATGAGTAAAAGATTCAAATTTCTCATGATGTTATCTTTCATTCAAACACCAGCAAGCCTAATCTAAAGCAAAAAGCAGCCTTAGTCAACAGCTTTTCTCGCGGCACTTTGCATGCAATTTGAGCTAAGTGCCCCGAGGAAAGCTGTTGTTTCAGTCTTAATTCAGCACTTTAAGGGTTAATACTGCCAGTGAGGGGTTTTGTGTCTGCATGTACCCCAACCTGGCTGCTGGCACAACACCCCAGGTGACGGTGTTGGATCAGGGTACAGGCACTAACCCAGTGGAAGGTTTTAATCACTTTCTATCAAGATGAATTGCTGAACAGGTCTATTTAATACCACCGAATGGAGAGAGTTCAATCTGCTGGTGATCGCTTGGGCGGCCATATTACATTCCAGTTGTGGAAAGCATATTATTGCCACCTCTCATTCTGCATTCCTATTGGCCAGTCCTTAGTTACAGGGTAATGTCATAATACAAACCATGACTCTAATACTTTCTTTTCACTTTGGGTTCATACAAGCATCAAGGCATTTCTTCTTTGATATCCATAACCACCCTTATGTAAGACACTCCAACCCTCTATTCCTTTGTGTAACACACCCTAACACTCCATCCCTATGTAAGGCACTCTAACCCTCCATGAGGCACCCTAACCCTCAATCCCTCAGTACACCACCCTAAACCTCCAGCCCTATGGAAGTGACCTTGACCCTCCATACCCATGTAAGGCACCCAACCCTCTATCCCTGTCTGAGGTGCCCTAACCATCCATCCTTCTGTAAGACACCCTACTCCTCTACCCCTGTGTTAGGTACCCTAACCATACAAATCTATAAGGCATCCTAACCTTCCACACCAACTCAAGGTATCCTCACCCTACATCTTTATGTGAGGCACCCTAACCCTACACATCTATGTACGGCATCCTAACCATCCATCCCTACGTAAGGCATGCTAGCTCTCCATCCCTATTCAAGGCACCCGGTCCCTCCATATACATGTATGCAAGTTAAGCATCCTGACCCTTCATCCCTGTGTAAGACAACCCTTACCCTCCACCCTTATGTAAGGCATTCTAGCCCTCCAGCCTTCTGTAAGTCACCCTGATTTTCCCTATGTAAGCGCCATCCCAACCTTCCATCCCTGTGTTACGCATCCTAATCATCCGTCGCTTTTTAAAGGCATCCTTATCTCCTCCACCCCACATGTAAGGAACCCCACCCCTCCAACCCTTTCGGTAACCCTAAATACTAAACAACATGAGGACCCTCTGTCCCATGGGGTTATGTACAATCTTCACAGCAAAAGAGTGGGACCATGTCACCCTTCCTGCAAGCAGCAGTAAGCCACCCTGAACTTTCAATATCCCTGAAAGGGCACTTTGAGCTTCCATCCCTGAGGCACATCTGGCCTGAAACTGTTTCAATTACATGTTGATATGGGGCAGCCTGCTCTCCACACACCTGATCAATTACACCTGCATCTCTGTATACAGCAACCTACTAATGCTTTAACCCCCAATCTTTATCACACCCTGATTCTCAGCCCCAAACCCTAATGCCCCTCGTACTCTCCTTTTTGTACAACACCCCAAATTTGACCTGCACTGCACCTTGAGCCACCTCTAAAAGACACCTTGTAGCTACCCCCTCTGTACACCCTCCTGACCTTATTATAAGGCACCCCATTGCCATTCCCTCTGGAAGACATCCGGCCCCAGCTATTGCCTCTGTCAGGCATCCCAGTCCTTGTTGCAGCAAGGCATTGTGACCTCCTTCCGTACAACAGCATTTTACCTAAATGTGTCCATATTGCCAGGTGTTTTATGTCGGCTCTGATCACACACACATGTAATTTGTAGTGACAATAACATGGTGGAAGTTGAGTGATCAGCACTCGCTCTCTGCCGACTCATTTCAAAAGTGGCTTACGTACCTCAACTGAAAGCGGCAGCAAGAAATACCACTCACCTGAAAGCAGAAAAAATAAAGAATATAAGTTTCCACAGCAACAAAAGACGTGCATAAATGTGAGAGCATACGGTACACTTTACATGTACTTCAATATGGTAGCTATATTGGTATACCAGACTGTTTGACAATATAATTCCAGAAACTGGAAAACTAGGATATATATGGCCATTAGTTTTCATGAACTATTTCTCAGCATACATGTAGCAAGGTTACAAAATTTGAAAGCGCTCTTGTTGGCAAGTACAAAAATGCAAATAATCATGAGCCCAGTGTATCGATATTACTGCAAATCATACCATTATCAACCACCCAATCAGGTAACAGGTTAGGATTTGGTATCTTACAGTATGCTCCCTGGTGCCTGTAGGGTGCCTTGCTGGAAAGTAAACATGTGTATCTGTGTGCCTGCATGCATACGAGTGTGCGTGTGTGTTTCAAGCTACAAGAGGTTCATACAAATTCAGAGGTTGCCCTATAACCTTGGAAATCAGGTCAAGGTCATCAACATCTGATTTTGATCTAGCCTGCAAAAAGAGCCACCAGCATCAATATCCTTGCTGAAACAGTATTTTAAGGAGTGCGGTTGGTCTAAAAACCTGAGACCCTGAAGATGTCATCAATACAACTCAATGTCATTCGTACAATTTAAAGCCAGCCCTTCTAAAAGGACATCATAATGTGCAGTATGCTGATGTCCTAAATACAAGTAGTCGCCTAGTCGTTGAAAACAAAGGAATGTACAAAAGGTGCAGTTGACCTGTGACCTTTAACGCGCTACACAGAAATACGACAGAACGGACTGACCTGACCACCACATGATGTCCACAAAGTGAAGAGCACGAGCAAGTTTCCAGCACAACCCACCAAAGATGTACATACTCTGGTGGCTCACAGTGATACAGTATCACTCCATGTGGTGGCAGCTTTCCTAACAGTTGCTGCTTCTGTGTAAGCATTCAGAAAGGCTTTGCTTAACAGCGGCGTACAAAGGTCCTGGGTATCATTTCTCTCTGTTCAGTAACAAAAGGCGAAACATTGAAAGACACACCTTTGTGTAAACCGAAGCAGAGCAAGCCTCTCGCTCTCAAGTCGTGACTGTTTGGTCTGGCCCTCAACATCCCTCACCGCCCCCTCTCTGCTCCCCATTCAGCCCAGGCTTTTGATTGTTCATGACTTGCTACTCACGACTCTGCAGACAACTCTTTCTTTCTCAAATACAGTACACTCTCCCTACTAAGACCACCCAAAGGACTGAAAAATGTGGAGAGTGGTCACAATAGGTCATAAAATTTAAAAGCAGGACTGAAAATCGGTGGTCTCAATACAGAAATGGTCTCTTCACACAGGTGGCTTTGAATGGAGATTCTACTGTACTGTAAAATACAGTGGTCCTTCTTTTAACACTTTCCCCCTTGAATTAAGACTGAGTCAACAGCTTTCCTTGGCATGGGTTGGGCACTAAGTGCCCAATCCATGCCAAGGAAAGCTGTTGACCTGGGGCATGTGATCTTGATAAGTCTCATGTATATTTTTCAGTCAAACTGTTTTTCATAACTGTTGGAATTAGTTGAAAACACTGAAGCAGACGACATTTGACCACCAGCCGGTTTTGGCCGGTGTGAGGGGGAAAGGGTTAAGAAGCCACCCTGGGGAAGGTCCATAAATAGTCACATAAAGCAGCTGGTCTCTAAAAAGAGACTAAACAACATGAAAAAGGGCCAAGCACCTAATAAATGTGGTCTTAAAATGCAGGTGGACTTCAAAAAGACGGACTACTGCACTCCTCTCACATATATGTACAGTAGTCCCTCCTTTGAAAGACCACTCCTTTGGGAGACCACCTCCTTTGAGAGACCACAGTTGTCAGGTCTTTCTTTAGTACTTTTCATGTTATTTATACCTCCTTTGAGGGACCACCTGCTTTATGTGACTGCCTTTTGGGTGGCACTAGGGGCGGTCTCTTAAGGGAGGGACTACTGTACTATTTGTATTTGTTGTATATTTTGTACACGTTTTTCTGGCAGTAAACAAGAATGTCACATTAGATACAAAATATTGAAATATAAAATCAGCTTGCATTCAAAAAGCAACGTATTTAGCCTGACATTGTCTGGTAAATACAAGTAAAATCTGTTTAAAAGACCACCCCTAGAGGTGACCAAATCGTGGTCTTTCAAGACAGGTAGTGTTTCATAGGAGGTAAATATTACATGAGAAGTACTAAGAAAACTATGCTGAAAACGTTGTCTCTCAAGGCAGGTGGGTTTCTCATTGAAGTGGTTTCTCTAGTCACGTTTGACTGTCTATCCTAACTGCCACAATAGCAGCAGTAGCATGACTCACCAGGCAACATACACACACATCAAAGCAAGTCCTTATCAACTTAGTCTGGTAGCAGTTAATTTCATGTGATTTGATTTTCAAGATACTCACATTATGTCAGAAAGACCGAAGTAAAAACGTTGATGACTGTAGGGAAATGCATGCAGTAACAATCAATGACACAGTTGCTGGCTAACTGCTAGTATGCAAAATTAAGTTCTTCTCGATCAAATAAAATATGAAAAAATTAACTAAAATTTACAACAAACCAGCAGTCAGTTGTTAATACTGAACCAATATGTACACAAACATGGAGCTGAACAAATGAACGGATGTCTGAAAACATCATTTGGTCATCTACAATCAAGCTCAAAGGCGAAGAATTCTCACTCCCACAAATATCCCACCCACCCGCATGTCAACCCTCCATCATTTTGACTGGAGTCTCCCAGCTTGGAGACTTCCAAGGTTGTTAAAATGAAGTGATTTTGTGGGGGAGTGGTCTATTTTCTGTTTCTTATGCATTTTTACCTCGATCTCCTGATTGAAAAACACTTGAAGGTTGACACCTATGCCCACAGTTAAACCAGTACAGATCATTTGTGATGCAGGATTATTAGTGTATTATGCTGCTAATACAGTGGTGCCTGTCATCAGAGACCACTCCAATGAGAGACCATCTTCCTTTAAAGACCGCCCTGTCAAGATCTTTACTGAGCACTTTTCGTCTTCTGTATAACTTTTACAAGAGACTACCTGTCTAGAGAGACTGCAATTTGATCAACCCTAGGGATGGTTTTTGCAGACAGGTTTCCCTGTACCAGCATTTGTTACTGCACCAGTTGGTGACATTCCTGCACTCTGGATTCGCAGAAGTATATCATTTTACCTGTGTGGCACGCAGTAAGCATAAAATCTTGCAATCAGTTTAAAATGTGACCATATTTAGTGTACTTATACCCATTAAAACAGAGACTACCATGATAGTGGCTGCTTCACAAAATGCACAGTGCCACTGAGACTGTACAGTTTATTATTCTATGCCACCTTTTACACTGGCTCAATTTTTCAATTTTTTTTTTTTTAACCGAGGCTCCAAGTGGTTAATAAGAAATGTCTCTCAAATACCAGGTTTCTGACATTAGGCAGTACTAGTATACGGTAGCTTCCACAGTCTATTTCTCCAGCCAGCCTGGCTTCTTATTGTGGCAGTCAGAATCAAGTTACACACTCTTCTCCTGGATGGCCATTGGCTACTACAAGTGATCCTCTTACACCTCTAGACCTGACACTGGCGACCAATGCATCATTTTTCCTTCTCTACACTTCGCAGGAGACATTTGCAGTATATTTCTTTTAATACTGCTTCAATAAACCCAATACAGTGACACTGAGGCCATGCTGTCTTTAAGTTATAAAAATGGTTCCTTTCAAACATAATTTCCAAAGGATCACAATGCCAAAACTGTCTTTAGAGACCACTCGAATGAGAGACTACCTGTCTTGAAAGACCCCCCATTCAGTATACTTTGCTTAACTCTTTCAGTGCCAAGTTTCAGAGTGATTCAACAGCTTTCCTCGGTGCACTTTGGGCAACATCGCACCTAAAACATGCTGAAAAAAACTGTTGACCTAGACCAATATATTCTCTGGAACTATAGGGATGCTGGTACTTAAATGAACAGCCTTTTCATTTGAAGTATGAATCTATCCTCAGTATTATAATTGACAGAAGTTCATCTGAAGTAGTTTGACTCAACTCACAGTTGGCACTGAAAGAGTTGATGCTTCTCATCTCAATTTTACCTGCTACATAAGACCACCTGTCTTGAGAGACCATATTAAATATGGTCACCACAAGATGTGGTCTTTCATTGTAGGTTTCACAGTATAATTAGCATAATATGCACACTACTGTTGGAAATATAATGTTTCTGATTATGTACCTATATCCACTTGGCTACACTCTCGTCATGTCATCACTGTGTGTTGGGGAGGGGCAGGAATATAATAATAACGAAAGCCTTTTTATTTTCCGTACTTTGTACAAGCCATTATTTCTAAATTTTCTTTCTTTCTGTACTTTGTCCTTGGGCAAAATAATCACCTGTACCAGCATTCTGTGATTCCCCCATCCCACATACACCCTTGTACATGTATACTAGTATTAAGTCTTAGTCAAGCAGTACTACACATGATTCCCTTTGTAAACTTACACCCAATTTCTACATTTTTATTTATACCATAGCAGGGTTTCTTTTTTTGGTCCTGGCTCCCCTGAAGATTCAGGACCTGTCAGACTACTAAAGCCTTCTCAGTTCTATACATCATTTAAATTTGACATGTTTTAACTGCTTACAATGTCATTTTTATTTAAATATATTTTTCCATGTGCTGTAACTTGGCATGACTGCCATTGCAAGTTTATCTTACTTCATAAAGCATGTACATTGTAACTACATCTTCAGATAGGCTTCTTCTCATTTTGCCCTACCAAATTGGGATTCTCTTCTGGTTTGAGTATATCTGATGCCAACCAATGAAAAGCATTCACACAAACATATGGAAAGTGTACAGATGATAAAAACACCTACATGGTTACCAGCTGATTGTTATATATGCATGCATGGCCATTTTTTTTTTTTATTATCAGAAATTAGAATGTGATATTTGAAAAATAAAATAACAGAGGGTTTGCACAGAGTAGAACACTTTAGGAACCTCAGAGGACAACACTCGACAGCGATACTTGCACGTGATTTGTTCATTTGCAAAAACAGGAAATCCCTTTGAAGCTTTCATTATATGAATGGAAAACTTTATGCAAATGAACAGTCGTAAGTGCTGCCACCTAGGGTCCTAAATCCCATTGCTACTATAACCAGAGCCATGCTCAGGGGGCATGAACATCTCGCCGGCCTCTGCAGTTTTTCTGCAATGCTCAATTCAAGCATAATGTGACCAATGAAGTGCGACAGTGATGGTACAAATTTGTTGTGACCATTACTATCAATCATTTACCCAAGTATGAAAGCCCTACCCAGTGTAGTTAGTGAAATAATGCCACACTTAACAACAGCTTATGTTGGCGAGACAAAAATGTCCCAAAGTTTTTCTTTGCATTTGTTGTTTTACAATGCAAAAACACATTCATAAATAAAATGTACAGGATCCTTTTTAGTAATATATGTTGTCAGTCAATCAGTAAAAAACAATTTACAATGTGCTCAAACCAGTAGGAAATGAACTTCTTTCACAGAACCAGCAAAGCATGGAAGTTTCTCACCTTCAGCTGACTGGAGAGGGCATCGCAGGGGTGGACACTGGTGGGCACAGGGTAATGCATGTTAAAAGTACCAATCTTCTAAGTAAATTTGAGGTCAATTATAGCAACAGTAACATAGATTGTAAAACTTTTTGATAAGTACACCTGTCAATATCGGTAATATACCACGCATTTTTAATTTGAAGATATTAGAAACTTTTTACAGGCAAAATTAATAAAACCCCGATACAGTGTCTGTGTACTGACCACCACACATGCATAGGTGTCAATTGGTTTCTGACACCTGTGGAGTTAATCACCAGAGTAGTTTGTGAAACCTTTAAACGGAGTACATTTTGGCAGCATGTGCTCATGATGCCACAGCATATGGCTCTGTGGGATATAACCATTCATACAAGTGTGGTGTTTAACGGGCAAAATGCCACTGTTTCAGTTATGGCCGACACCTCACTGATTAGGCAAGCTTTACTGTCCTAAAATAGTCTTAACCTATTGTACAAGTTCAACTTTTAATGAAAAGTTTCAATAATAGTCTAGAGGCCATTTCCCTTCTGTACTTAAACTTGTTCAACTGAGATATTCATGTTATTTTACCATGTAACCTTGCACTGTGGCAAGTGCCTATGTTAAAACTATACAACTAAGTAGTCTTACCCCGGCAAAGGGGCTTTCTCTAGGTATTGGAGGTGAGAAAACCACTAGACCAGGGACGTGCTATAGATGGACTGCCAACGGGAGCGCTAATCCTGTTAGTGGTCAACTGGGCGCGGTGACTACAAAGCGTGTTCAGTAGCGCCGCTCAAGTTAATCCCCCTTGCTCAGTCTGATTGTTGTTCCATCTATGTTTCCGCGTTCGGTTGTATCGGGTTACTTACATCAGGCTTACATCG
The DNA here is from genome assembly GCA_964020975.1 of Hermodice carunculata. NCBI lineage: Eukaryota > Metazoa > Annelida > Polychaeta > Eunicida > Amphinomidae > Hermodice > Hermodice carunculata. The sequence goes on along the minus strand of OZ026616.1, from coordinate 26,856,845 downwards.
GGTGTGCTATTGTACCAAGTTAAAAAACGGAGAGTTTTATGCGTGCGCAACCAGTCTCATCGTTTGAATCAGAACCGTGCGAGTTCATCGATGTGTTTTTCATTGAAATCGGCCGATAAAAGGGAAAGTTTTTGCATTTTTTCTGTCCAAAATGATGCAAAGTTAGACAACTTGCGTGCGTAATAACTCCTTACACCGTAATCAGCAATAACAAATGTAGTTTTAGATGGATAGTGTATGCCGGTAGGATCATGATAGTGGTTTCATTTCTTGTAGCTGAGTCCGGCGTAACGCTAAATCTTGACTTAAAAATGTGGAACACGGTGAAAAATTTTGCACATTTCAGTCGGTGACGCAATTATTCTCGCCTTTCATCGCATGACCTGGCCGCGTTTATATCAGTGGCCAGCGCGGACCGTGGAGTTGTGTTTGTTCAGCACTGAAGGTGCTCGCTCAAACACCCGATCACTTGAGCAGCGGCAACATAGATGGTACAAAGCGGGCCCCGCCATTGGTAGTCCATCTATAGCACGTCCCTGACTAGACACAGTGGTCCACCTGTGGGGGGAAAGTCCTGAATTATTTCCACATATCTATGCCCATGTTACATTGTAATTTCTAATCCAAGAACTAATTGTATATACAATTGTAATCACAAGGTCATATTTTTAGACTTTTTATGATCTCTTGATCACTACCCTTCCAAAGAGCATTATACTTTGTGATAAAAATGTGATTGATCTTTTCTCTACTAGTTAAAAAAACAAACAAACAATAAACCAAATGAGGCAAAGCCATCTTTATCACCAAAATAGTTCTCCTGCAGACAAATTATTCCTGGAGAAACAGGATATAATCATTTTGACTTTGTTCACCTGAGGTGACTTGTCATTCGGCTGTAGTTATGTGGCGAGTCTTCGTCCATTAACTAATGAATTTTTCAATTTGGGCACTTATTGGTTGGTTCATCCATTCTTCTTGATTACTGTCTGATTCACTGGGGATATCAATGAGAATTCACATTTTTTACTTCTTCTCTGAAGTAATCAAGCAGATTCACTTAAAACTTGCCGGGGATGTACTTTCAGTGGGTCACTAATGAGTTAAACAGGTTACCCTCCAGTGATTTCAGGATTTTTAGTGATTTTTTGTTTACTTTTGAGGCAATTCTTAACATCTTCTAGAAAACCAATCAAGGAAGTGGTTACAGTATTTGATTTCCTTTATGACAAAATGTCTGGCATCCCTAGGATAAACTTTTTCTCTGAACCTGAAAATGAATTTGTCAGGCAGACAGGTAAAGCCAGAACATGTATTAACCCTTCAAGTGCTGATTAAAGACTGAGGTCACTAGCTTTCCTTGGGACACGTTAAGGGCAAAGTGTCCCAAGGACTAGACTAGGACTTGCTGGTATTTGAATGAAAGGTATATTCATGATTTGAATCTTTTAATCATTATGTTTAACGGTAATGAGAAAATGACTACAGCCGTGATTAGCACTTGAAGGGTTAACATTTAGACAGGTAAAACATGCAGGAAAAATAGAGAAGCAAGCTGTAGGGTCATTTCAATGCTATCACTGCAGCAGGTTCTCAATCCATCATCAGCCTTGGCTTGAGCTTGAAGACCACAAAACAATCTTGCAATCACTCATAAAATTTCTTTTCCTGCCTCACACTGTCAATAATCAGCATGAAGAAAATGTTCAAGACGTCTGTTCCTGGCCAACCCATAGTACTAAAGTACTGCTACAAGCACAGGTGTATCCTGGAATTTTCTTCTGTGGTTTTCAAGCAGGTAGCGTGTACTTCTTGGGCTGGTTTTGGAAAAGGCCACACCTCGTGCCAGTGTTTTCCCCAGGGACAAATTAAAACTTTACATTTTCCCATGTCCAGCAATTGGTCTGTGTCCAGCTGTGCCATCAAGGTAATTAGGGCCTCAAAACCACAATCTACCTTATGTTTCACAAAATATAGCTTTATGGAAACCTTTTTAAGCTTGATGGCCATGATGAAAGCTTTACAGGGTTTTTATAAAGCTTTATGGTGCTGATTGATAGGCTAGAAACTTCAGGGACAACCCTGCATGCCAAAAATATGCTCTTCAACATGTTAGCATATAAAAACTTTTTCATGGTCATTTCAGTATGCTTAAAGGTTGCATAATTCTTGGCCAGGCAGTTCAAATGCCAACTAGGATGTAGACAACATCTTTGGCCTGGCTATTCCCTTGTATTTACCAATCCTAACTGCTAATCTGATAAGGAGAGTTGTCTTCCTAGCTGGGAACTTGTTGGTTGCTGTGACACAGCTGCTGCACAATAGGAGACATTCATATTTAACTGCTATCCTGCTCACTTCCTGTGTTACCATGGTAAGAGACTGATGCTTCCACCACGATCAGGGCAGATTTGTATTATATACTACATAAACATCCACAAATAACACCTTTTCAACCAAAAGAGAGCCCATTTCTAATCAATTTAGGCATCCTTTATGTTTCAAATATATGTTAATACATTTTCTTAAGATTATTCTCTGTTTGTGTTGTTCATTTTGTTGAAAAAGTACTTTTTACCATGCTAAATACATGGATCTGCCCTGATGCAGATGGCTCTCTCTTTCGCTCAATAGGTGTTAGAGTAGGACCGCATTTAGATAGGAATACATCCTATTAAAAAGTCTGACTTGAGCGAGAAATAGGGGTGTTTTTTTTTTTTTTTTTTTTTTTTTTTTAAATTACTCCAAATGTACAAACTGCTAATTCTTCATAACCTCTGATTTTTCACTTGGACTGCAAAAACAAGATGCACCACATATGAATGCATTTGGCCTATTAACCCATCCTTCCAGTTGCTTATGGCTGATCTGAGCAGACATGTATATGAATACACTTCCTCAAATTCTGCATAAGGGTGGGTGGTTGGTGCTGAAAGTTGCTGGTTCCAGACCCAGCCATTCCATGGTCACAAAAAAAAAAGAAAAAAAAAAAGTATCTTAATAATATCTGTTAGTTTCGATAACAACGGATAGGGCAATTACATTGTCCTGGAGTTCAGACCACTAGTCTATTTGCTGCATATTTACCTCCTGTACAGAAAAAAAGAGCTTTTTTTTCAGGATCACCGAGCATAACACAGAAATGGCTATGTGATCATAGGCCGACAAAGATCAAACCAAATTTGACTGCTAATGTTTGGTGCAGATAAGACATCATTTTAAGTTGGCCATGACAACTGGGTTGTCGCAAATTAACCTGACTGACCCTCAGCAGAACTAAGACTATATTTGTTGAAACCCTGGATACACTGATATTTTACGGTTCACTGTCCATCCATCTGTCATCTGTGGACAATTCACATTTTCCAGATTTACTTCAAACATGGTGGTAATGTGCCTTGTGTGGGGGTTATCAAGTTTGTTCAAATGGTCACGGTCCAGTCATTTTTTTTTTTTATGAAATTTTTTGTTCATTTTTTGGGGCAACCTTAAAAACTCTTTTCCGAAACTACTCACCCAATTGCTTTGATATCACCCAGGAACAACTCTACGGACTCTTAGTTCTGACTTTTCCTCAGAAAGTATCAGTCAGATTGACTTCAAACTCAGTGGCAATGTACCTTGGGTGGGTCTCTACCAAGTTTGTTCAAATGGTCTTGCTCCAGTGATTTTTTTAATTTCTTTTTTTTTTTTTAAGTTTTAATAGGAAAGTTGAACATGGGAATTTCTTGTAATTGCTATACATGTAACTTCAATAATTTTGGCCAGATTGGTGTCAAACTTGATACAGATGTACAGGATAAGTGTCTACCTGTTTTGTCCTATCCCAAGTTCACAGAACCACAAGTGTGATGAATCGCTAGGTTAGCTGAGCATGGGCTGTTCGCACAGCGCTGTGATTATATTTAAAGTGGAGCATGCATGCTTGCAATTGCCTTGAACATTGCAGGTTATCAAAAATGGCTCTTTTTTTGTAAGATGCATTAGTGATCTTTAGTTATGCCAAGCAGTTTTGCGTACAAATGTTTAGCTTAAACTCTGTCAGTGCACAGGTTTGGACTGAGTCAACAGCACATTGCACCCAAGGCATGCCGAAGAAAGCTGTTGACCAGGACCATTATATTCTATGGGACTACAGCTTTTTTGGTGTGCATTTCACCCAATGAGTGCCAAAAAAGCTGCTGACTCAGTCCAAAATTTGGCACTGAAAGGGTTAATCTAGTATCCATTTGGTAATTCAGAAAAGTTCATCTTATGCCCTTTGACTTCATAACAGTTGGCAGAAAAAGATTTAAGAGAAAATTTCACCCAGAAATTAAGTGCCAAGACTTTCGATGGGAATTTACAAACTTATAAAGTACGAAGACTGGTTAACAATCAGAACTCAGCCACCTCTTGACTGCAGCTGTCACCAGGTGTTAATTCCATATGACTCATCAAAGCATACAGTGTACAGTGGATACTCCCCACACTGGCCAATATTATGACAAAAGATTGGAGACTAACTAATTTGGCTAACATAATACTATGATAATGGCCCTGGTACATGTTACATATCAGGCATACAGTCAACAAAATGGCTCAGCCAGGTTTGACTACAAATTAACGAGAAAGAATTTTCTGCGCACTTGCTATTCTTTTTCAAGACGCACACAAAGGAATCAACCAATCTAAATGAAATCAATGTGACTCAATAAAGTTTGGGGGGGGTGTAGGTAAGCAGTCATCCCCCAGCCAGTCTGTACAACGCCGACTCCTCCCAGACACTCCCGTCGCGTGGGATGCCAGAGCTTTGTACCAGAGCTTGGCTTCACTTGGAGAAACTTGCGTAACAAAATTAAGCCAATCAAGAAAGCTTAAGGATACTGACGCTTAGGTGAGCATGTGTTAACAAGATAACAGAAACGAAAATATATAATGTGAAACCAGTCAAATAAAATGATGAATGTATCACTCAGGGTGGACTTCTTGTTTGCTGACATTTGTTTATTTTTGTGACTTTCTGATTGGAAAAACTGAAGTTGTCAAGATCGGTTACAAACGTTTGGAATCTTAATAAAACTAAAATGATCACATTTGAAGAAAAAAATTATAACCCCTTAGTTATGGTATAAAGTATTGTTTCACAAACTTTCAAACTTGTATCACTGGTACTTTAATTTGCCATCTTCCAAAGTCAAATGAGATACCTGGACTAAAGCACCCCTGTCCAGTTAACAAACAATCAATTTACAAACTGTACTTTCCTATCAGAGTAATCTTCACATCTGTATGAAACATAAAATGCATGTTTTGTGCATATATTAAAACACGAAAGCAAATATACAGTGCGACACCAAAGTCTGCAGTACGATAGCACTGGCAGATTGGCTCTGCCAACTTTAACCCTTCCCCCCTTAAACTGGCCAAAACCGGCTCACGGTCAAATGTGGTCTGCTTCAGTGTTTTCAACTAATTTCAACAGTTATGAAAAACACTTTGACTGAGAAATGTACATGAGACTTATCAAGATCACATGCCCCAGGTCAACAGCTTTCCTTGGCATGGGTTGGGCACTTAGCCTAACCCATGCCAAGGAAAGCTGTTGACTCAGTCTTAATTCAAGGGGGAAAGGGTTAAGCTGCTTCACTCACTCCTCTCAGTTCTGCAGGCACTTAGTACTTATCAGGTGGCTAAACTAAGCCTCAACCCAGTTGCCACTGCATAACTCTTATGGTGACAAGTTTAGTCAAAATTGTCCGAGACCTAGCCATTCTGTGGTCATAAAATACATAACTTAATGATCGACATCTGTTAATTTGAATAAAAACTAGCACATGTAGTGCAATTACACTGTCTTAGAGTTCAGACCCCTTGTTTATTTAAATGAGATAAAACAAATGTACCAGTATGCTAAGCTTAGTGCAATACCTTTAACTATGACGGGCCCAATGAAGATGTATCAGTATGTATTTTTTTTCCACTAAACACTACCAGATACAGTCTAGTGTCCTAAATATCATCTGCTTTTTTTGGGGGGGGAGGGGGAGGGCAGGAAGAGTGCCATAAGTGATAAGTCAGCAGTTTTCTGTCGTGCATTCTGAGCCCCATGTACCCACAGTGTACTGAAGAAAGCTGTTGAGTCAAGTGCTCTGAGGGTTAACATGCTTATTGAATGTTATGTGCACAGTGGCAGGCCAGCCCCACTGTTAGGACCATGTACTGTGTGATGTCTTACCCATGTGTTGTTGTCTGTGTGGTTTGGCAGTAGCCACCCAAGGCCAGAAAACACTGGTCTCTACCTGCCAACTCCAGGTCCACAGCCCGGAGCCACGGTGAGCTCGACTAAGGGGGCACGGGGCTCTTATCCAGACATTTGAGCACACATTTTGACATTTTGCTCTTCTACAGACTAAAAAAGCTACACTTGCCTGACACAATAACATCTGGATCAGATGATTTATGTTACGTATATATTGTGATGATATCATTTTCTTTAAAACAGGAAAGGGGGAAACTGTAATGTCAAACATGAAAACCCCACTCCTGCCTCTATCACCCCTTTTAGCTTTAGACAAAGCACCTGCAAAAATCTGGCTATCATGGGCAGATGCCTAGTGTTTCCAGTCAATAAATTTATAGGCACCTGTTCCTGTGTGCTGTAGACACACACAGGTGGCATGTATGGGGATTCAAAATACACCACCGTATCTCACTGGGAAGATTTATTGTCACACATACAATTAATGTGCATTACTGTTTCTTCCCCTCACATTTCCAACATTATTATTTGATTAAACTGTTTACATTTGACATGTACATGGGCTCCTTGCTGCACAAAACAGATATTATTTCTTCCACATACATTTCATAATATTATATATTAAAAAGCTAAATTTTCTCTGATTTAATTAAAATTCGTGATACACTCACTTAAAACAAATATCCACAGTATGCATTCTTGTTTCCCTGTCACATGACAACATTTTTTTTTCCTTCAATATTTATGCTTGCAATTTTGTTGACAACCACCAGAGATACAGTATCTAAAAGACAGAAGCATAACAAACAATGAACTATACGACCAGGTGATGAAACACCCTCAGGTGTTGAAACACACTGTTTGAATCTTGGCACCAGCATTATGTGTTAATATCAAGAATCCTCCTGCTACAAACCAACTATTGGCATCTATATACATTCTAGTGCATGTGTACCTAATTCTGTAGCTTTTACACTTTACGACTTGACTTCACGTTTGACGGTAGCGGTGTTTTGTTGGAGGTTGGCTTAATTTGAACGTGCAACTTGACCCTTTCCTTCAGCCAAAACTAGCTGGTGATCAAATGTTGTCTCCTTCAACACTTTTTTTTAAAAGAGATCCTATTAAGATAACATGATATACGCCACAGAATGCTTTTCACTCAGCCTTTAATGAAGGGAAACGGGTTAAGCGTTTCAATCTTGCAGGTGCTTCATGTTCCAAGCTATCAATCTTCATAAGGTGATTCCCCAACTGAAATGCAGTATCACTTACTAATACAATTAACACATCTGCCCTCGCAGAAACTGTGAAGTCATCAGCATCACCTGGCAATATATACTTGAACTTTTTAATTCCCACTCAGAATGATAGACTTATCATTGAAGCAATCTCAAAAACATGCACAACCCAGCAAAACGAAACAATTTTCGATGCAGTCCACGATTACATCAAGGCAACAGGTAGACTGGGAGCAGTCACATAGGCTCTAGTACAGGATATCCAAGGAGTTCACAACACTATTTATTGGTTTGCTGGAGAGAAGGCGTACTTCAAAACCCCTTTCCCTGTCTGTGGCCTTCTGTATTGTTGTTTCTCTCGAACTCATGTGGCGGCGCCACTCTATCTGTTTTTGTATTGTGATGTCACCTCTTGGAGTTTACTTGTCTTCTATGTCAGTGACATGTCAGTTCGTCCTCCTATTTTCTTTATGTGCAAGAGGTATTTATATAAGGCACGGCCCTGTTTCCCAATTGTATTTTTGGAAAGAAATATGTTCAAACCAATCTGAAAAACTAAAGCTATAAGCACAGTTTTACCTGCTATTTACGAATAAGACCAAAAAACAAAAACTTGTCTTATATAACAGGTGGTTTTAAAATCTACTAAAGAAATAGCCTCCATTGCCATGACAGGGCAGTCTTTCAGTGCCAACTGTGACTGAAGTCAAACTACAAGTAGAAGGAAGTGTCTGGATTATGATGAGGGTCCAAGATTCATGTTCCTTGGGAAAAAAACTTAAAATTCAACTTCCAGCATGCCTGTAGTTACACGATTGATAGACAGACAGACAGACAGACAGACAGACAGACCTTATTTATAGAGGGTATAAGCCTGGTAAGCTGATGTTTATCTTCCCCTGGGCCTTTTTACATGTGCCACACAATCAGCCATTCCTGCAGTGACCTGTTGTGAGTGCATTTCTTTTTGTGGTCACTACTGAATCAGGAGACTTGCACCTCACGTCACTAACACAAAGATAATCAGGCACAGCCTGGTAACTCGAACATGTCCCACTAAGCCTTTGAGCGGTCAAGTGGTCACTGCATGTGAAGAGCCAAAACGGTTTCGTCCTTTGGGTCGGACGGGATTTGATCCCCGTACCCCTCACACAGAAAGCGAGGACTATAATCATTTGGCCACAGAGCTCCTCAATTAATAATGGTCCAAGTTAGCAGTTTTCTTCGGCACCCTTTGGGCACAACATGCCCAAAACGTACTGAGGCAAGCTTTTGACTCACTCCAAAATGTGGTACTGAAAGAGTTAAAAAACCACATGTGGTCTCTCATGAGAGGTGGTTTTTAGAGCAGGTATGTACTATTGTACATGTATTCTAATAGCTCAGCTATAGGTTCAAAACTTTGTGTTTGTTCCATTTTTGTCTCATTGGGCGCAAAAATAAGGAGACTGAGGTCTCGACCGCATAATAGGTTCGATTACATATTGACGTGTACCATAATGGCCAAATCATGTCATAGAACTTCTCACTAATAACCAGACTATACACTCAATTATGTTACTGTACAGATGCTGGGATCATAGTTGGCCAGCATCCACCCAAAATAAACACAAGTGAACAGAGTGAGGACCAGTCAGCTAGACTGGTAGGACATATACCGTATTCATCTTAATAAGTGCACAGTGCCCTATGAAAAAATTTCATCAGCAAAAGCTGAAAAAATGTAGATTCTCAGGGTAATAATAAATTCTACCACTTGCTTGAAAACTATGGGATATTTTGGAGGTCCTTTCTTTGAAAAAAATGGGGGGGGGTGCACTTATTAGGGAGTGTACGCTTATTAAGATGAATACGGTACATGCCTCATACAGCAATAAACAGCCACTCTAAAAGGTGCTTAGCCCTAAAACTGCACCAAGGATGATCACTTCTCACACTCATGAAAACAGAATACATGTACATGGGTTAAAAAAGTTATGTAGATGTCAGACAGGGTAGTTCTAGAAAATTGACCACAACTTGCTTCATCAGAGGGCGGTAACCGGGAATTGTCATTTTAGGCAATAAATGTTATAATAACCAGTGCACCTTCAATTATGGTAACAAGAGGCCCATGGGTCAAGTGCTCAGCTGTCATGTAAACAGATGACTTTAAGTATATGAGCTGAAAGCTGCTTATGTGACCGACCGTCTGGAACATGGGATTATGATACTGGTGAGGTCTTACTAACATAAATAATTGAGATTTTGACTTCCTTTACCACCCCACTTCACTTCATGATCCACCAAAAATTAAAGATCCTGGACTTTTTACGTGATTTTCACATTTTGACTCATATATTACATAATGCTGAATGTTCTTTTTACAAGGAACATGAATCTAATAGCTTTATTATAATCCAAATCAGTTCCTTTTAGGTAGCTTGACTTTAGTTGCAGTTGGCACTAGAAGAGTTAAAACACACACACGCATACATATATATATATATATATATATATATATATATATATATATATATATGAAATAGGTCATCAGTCAAGACAGGTGCTCCATCACAAGGATGATTTTTCCACTGCACATCAAATTACTCTGTGGCTTGTCATGTGATTCTATGATTTAATTAGAGAGGTTAAGCAATCGATACACCTGGGGAGGGGCAGATAGCAAGTTAGGACAAATCATTCACATCAGCTTTAAAAATCTGGTACAGATGTGGAAAAACTTAAATAATGTGTCAATTTTAACCCTTTGCCCGTTAAACCACCTAAAACCAGCTGTTGGTCAAATGTCATCCGCTTCACTATTTTAGACGAATTTCAACTGCAATCAAAAACATTTTGAACAAGAACTATGCACATGATCTATCATTACAACATGCACCATGTCAACAGCTTTCCAAGGCATGTGTTAGTGTAAACCCATGAATAGGAAAACTGTTGACTCAGTCTTCACTCTTTCAGTGCAAATCAAGTCTTAAGTTGATCTACTTGAGTCAGACTAGTCTGAATTATCATTAGGATCCCACCCAGATTTGTATCCCTCGTAAAAAGACCTTTCTTTGAAGTACCAGTATGCCTATAGTTCTGGAGAGAATACCCCAGGTCAACAGCTTTTCTTAGCGCACATTGGGCAAACTGCACCCAATACACGCCGAGAAAAGCTGTTGACTCAATCCAAAATTTGGCACTGAAAGGGTTAAAACTCAGTCTGGATTCAGTGAGAAAGGGTTAATGATGTTACAACAGTGGAGATAAATATATGAAGTACTATTTTAAAACAGCTTTCCTTGGCATGGGCCACACACTCTGTGCCTGGCCGACATCAAAAGAAGCTGTGGACTTATCTTACTTCAAGAGGCAACTGGATATTCTTTTCTGTGCAGTATACCGTCAGACCTTACAGATATAAAACTGATGTATTCCTGTTCACAATTTTGTAACAGTGATAACAAAATAGGTCTAACAGTTGATCAGAGTTGTTGTTGCCACATACAGGTATGTCAAGCCAATGGGAGAAATGCAGCGACGTGCCCATATGGCCACATCATCCGGGCAACTGTTGTGAGCAAGCCAGTGGACATATGCATCCAATCAAGGCGACATTGTACCATCTCCAATCAGAGCTATTGCTGAATGCTGCACCTGTAACATAGGCCTGACACCATACAGCACCAGAGGCCTACATTTTATCTACATGTACATGTACCCCTATCACATTAACATGAATTTCTGACAGTCTTAAGTTTGCCTAGTCTAAATAACATATAAACAGTAACAAGTTAATATGTACATGCAGAAAAGTGTGCACCAAAGCAGCAGAGACTGTTGTGACCATTGGCCAATTAGCCAAGTGCTAATGTTTCTTGGATTTGGCTAATAAAAGGTGTATAAGGCTAAAATATTTCAAACTGGATCATTAAAGGACCATGACAAAATATTTGTTAGTTATGCTCATATTTCCAATTTGGGTTACAAAATTTTGAAGTCGAGATCTGTCCCTGCCAGGGCAACACTATTGGTCTTAAATACCCAGCCAGCAATAAAGATTGGCCCAATGTTGGCCCAACTTTCATTGCTTGCTGAGGGCCCCCAAGGGGTTGGTGGTGGTTGTGATCACAGTTCACAGAAAATTTAAATGTACTTTCACGGCTAAATCCAAATCATTAAATTACAATTACGTGAATAAATACTTATAATCATGAATCATGTTAAATAATCTTTGATTTCACAGTGAGTGCACGAGAAATAAATATAGAATAACGAATCACGCAAATACTTATTATCAGATAATCACGAATCAGGCTAAAATAATCTTTGATTTCACAGTGCACGAGAAATAAATATAGATGATAAAGTATCACGCAAATATCCCTTGGAGCCTCTCCTTTCTGGGTATGTTGATAAGCCTAACAAGTGTTATCCAAAATTATGCAGGCTGGCACTGTCCACATCTCCAGACATGTCTTGTGCACGAAAAACGCAGCTTTTGCAAACTGTTGACAGGCTTCATGGCCAGGACTCCATGCATACAAGCTTAAACTTAACTTCTTTTGACATAACATTTTATCAGACAATCTGTTCTTACAGTACTCTGCAATGGATGCCGATTAACTCTTTAAGTGCCAAATTTTCAACTGAGTCAACAGCTTTTCTCTGGAACTAGAGGCTGGTATTTGAATGAAAAGTCTTTTTACGAGTTATATGAATCTGAGATCCTAATAATAATTCAGACTAGTTTCACTTTAGTAGATCGACTTTAGATGTGATTGGCACTGAAAGAGTTAACGCTGATTCCAGACACACAGAGAGTAATGACAATGCTCCCAATGACAGACCTAATCTGACTGAAGGCAGGTACTTATGCTAAAGTAATAGCACCCAAATGTGTCTATAAATGCATTTACAAGCATACTCATGGTAAAACAAAAACAGACACTAGCCCCCAACTAGTTAAACCGATGGGGGTGGCCTCTTTTTATTTACCTCGGGAATATCATTTCCATGACAACAATTGTGTTATGGGTTTGTTAGAACTTGCCTATCTCTGTGGTAAACAGTCTGGTGACTCAATCTGGTTTTCGTGTGCAATTAGGCTGCCAGCACACATCCACGTTCCCAAATAGTTTCTACGTGCAACAACAACATTGTGAAACACACCGGCAACAAAGTGACCACTGCTCACATCTGCTGGAAGCACAACGCCAGCCAAAACAAAATCTTGCGTAAGTTGCCTCAAGAATCCAAAATAAGTGGAGAGGCACTCGGGTCAGGCGTGGCTGGTTCGCGGAGTTTGTACACATGCACATTTTGGTATATTGATGTGGAGTCATCTTTGGATGCAACTGGCCCGAAGCCAAGAGGCATAATTTAACTCTTTCCCAGTTAGAATACATCTGGGATAACAGTTTTCATTGGTGCAAGTGGATTCCTCTGCAACAAGGAAAGCTATTGCCCCAGAGCACGACATCCCACTAGGTCCAGATCTCCTGTCTACAATAGGACAGGTCACAATTTACAACTTTATGTGTATTTGGCTGAATACACAACCCAACACACAAAATCCTCGTGTGATAGAGGTGTAGATTACCGTAAGATTCTGTGCTAAAGTAAAGTTCAATACTTTGGATAGTTTTGCAGCAAAAGTTATCAAATTTACAGGAGTATTTTAACTATATACAACCATTTACCACCAGAAATCTGGTGTTTCTAGGCAGAACGGTGTTAAAGTTACATAGGTGCAAATTACAATGGCAACTAAGGGAAATATACATACCTGCCTGACTACCTATAGGACCTTTTACTGAGCACCCACATGAACCAGTTGATCTTGACCTTACCTATTCTTAATCTAAATGTGTTGCACAAACAATAAAGTAAATAAACACTATCGTGCACACAAAGTTTTATAAATTTGGGCTTTCCGTGGCATTTTTCTTCTGGTAAGGGTTAAGGCGTATATTGTTTCCAGAACTCCTTCCACAGTGTAAATAGCTGTCCATACCTGTTGCATTACCACACTCTGTATTTAAGGAGAGGTAACATACCAAAGCAATTTCTGGGTAACAACTATGTATCAAAGTTCACTGACTGAAAAACAAAATTTATTGAAACCTGCAAAAAGGACATATTTTTAGAATGGACTTGACCCAAAGATTTTCAGTCTGACTATACTTTCAACCTTGTCATGTGGTTGATAACCTATAAAGCGCTGATGTAAGATTGAATCTGCATGTTTCCTCAGGACACTTTGCACGCAAAAGTGTCTCAAGGAAAGCTGTTGACTAAGACTACTTTTTGCTTTAGACAAGGCTCGCTGGTATTTGATTGAAACGTATCATCATGAAGAATTTGAATCTTTTCACCATTATATGTTTAATGGTAATGAGAAAACAACTACAGCAGTAATTAGCATTTTAAGGGTTAAATAAACATTCAGCTTTGTAGCAAGTAGGTCAAATGCCAGAACCCTTTATACGTGAAGAAATAACTGGCAGGGTACAGTCATCTTTTTATTGTTTTTCTTTTTTTGTTTGTTTGTTTGTTTTTTGTTTGTTTGTTTGTTTGTTTGTTTGTTTGTTTTTTTTCACAGAATTTATATGTACCTATGTGGCTCAAAAACATATTATGAATTATCATCTGTGTATGTTTGAAGACATAAAGGCAAAATTAAGGTTTCGATATTTTGGCTCCCTCCATTTTTAAAAGCACATAAATATAGTAGGAATTTTGAACAAGACAAAAAATTACTGACAAATTTTAAGCCACACCAGTATTTAATATTTCTGTCAAAAAGTTTGTAATTTGAATAAACTTGAGAAGAGTTATATTACATTTGTGTAGGGGTTTTGTATTCATAAATGTTTGCCTATGAGTTTAACTTTTATTTAACAATTTGCTAAACAAAGTTGAAATTATGATCATATTTGAAACCTGGTCATTTTGGTTCTAGAAATATATACTTTTTAAATTTTCCCATTAATACTTTTCAGTCTCTGAGCCATTAAAGTAGTGTTTACTCAAACCTGCCTTTGGCATCTGGCCCCTCCATCTCATCTGCTTCAGTGTTTTCAACAAAGTTACGTTGTAATGAAAAACAATTTGACCTAGAATTGTAGATGACAAGATAACATGCCCCAGGTCAACAGCTTTCCTTGGCATGGGTTGGTGCCCGACCCATGCCAAGGAAGGGGGGAAAGGGTTAAATCAGTTTACTGTATGCAGTATGCAAAAGTAGGTGCTAAACACTTCGTACTTTTATAAATGTTATACGATGCTTCATTATAACTTTGATGACATGACGACAAGATAACATTATAGGTTTTGCATAATTACACTCATCTCCGCCCCTGTCCATTTAAGCAATTCGTGAAAAAAAGGGTCTCAGAACTTGAGGAAGCATCAGGTTGATGCACCATGCAATGCATTTGATCTTAATTAAGGTTCCCACACAAATGGAATCATACTCATTGAATGAGACCTTTTTTCACACATTATGCAGACTAATTACAGACAAACGGACATACAGCTTTACTTTTAAGCTGGCATTAAATGAGAATTGCACGGAAGCTGATAAAAGTAAGCTTTCTTTTTCTTTTTGTTTTTTGCCAAGTCATGCACCAGCTGCCATAAAATCACCCACCATGACATTTGCCAAGTTAGCACAACAAGCGTTAATGTCAAACAAATCCACGATAATATCCACTCTGCAACATTGAATGCATTTCACCTGCATTTTGTTCTACTTGAGAAGTGTCTTGTTTGATATTCTGCTTCATCCATCGTTTCAGGATAGGTACATTAATCATCCATTTAGTCATCCTAGGATGATTATGATGATGAGTTCCCGGCTCTTTGGGTCCTGTTTTGAATAAAAATGCCAGACAAGGGCACAATTATTAAGGTTCAAAGCAACCCAAAAGACCCCCAAAGTTTTTATGATGCTTGTAAAGTCAATCAAGTCTGGAGATTGAACCAGCTTTGGTTCTTAATTAGGTCTGCTGGTTATTGCATGTACAACATGAATTCACTTAATTTCACTGTATTTTTTTATTTTTTTTTATTAATTTTTTGCTTGTTTTGCTGATGGCAATAAAAACACAATAAAAAGTATTTGAACAAGGGTTAAATAGGAATTACAACAGAATCAGAGATTCCTGGACATATGCCCCTGCTCCCCCCCCCCCCCCAATGTAATCACTGTGCAATGTTTCCCCCACATTATAAGCTCAAAGGTAGCCCACCTTTCATCTGTTCTTCACCATCTTTCACCTTTTTACCACCTTTCTCCTTTTTCATTAAAAAGTAATTAATTTTAGTAATATATATGCAATATTTGGTCATTATCTGCCCTACAACAAGAAATTCTCTGTTGTCATCAAGTTCATCACCTTTCTGCTCTCCCAAACTGGGGAAAACCCTGCTGTGACCCAGATACCTTTACTTGACCCAGAGACCTACTTTCTTGTGCATGACTCCTTTTTGGGGTCAGATACATACACAGGTGTGTCAAGTTTCATCATTCTAAGTCAAAGGACAAGAGAGTTCCAGTCCAGACACAAAGTGTCACAGATACATGTACACGGGGGGGGGGGGGGGGGGGGGGGAGTTTCCCATGTGCCCCTCCTCCAGTGGGAGGGGGGCATAACTATTTCCAAAATATAGTGAAATAAAAATTTTAGTTCAATTCCTGAAATGTAAAAACTATGGAAACTTATACAGGTAAAAATAAATACATGTACAGGGCACATGTACTCCCTGAGACACTTTCACAAACTTGCATGCCCCTATACTATTTGATTCCAGTTGACTTAAGTTAATATTTTTTTTCATGCTTCAGCACGAAATAGAAATTTATCAATAATTTGGAAGGCAATAAATCATAAATTTTGTACATGCATGTACATAATGCGACTCAAAAGTTACTAATATTGGGAAAGATGGCCACTGATGAAATGACTCAAGTTAACAATTGTATATCAAGTTCCTTTTGAAACATGAATTTCTAAAACAATTCATGCAATTACAAACTCCTTTGCATGACCCTACATCAATAGTGCACTGCAGGAAACCATTATTCAGCACATTAAATATGACAACATCCAGTTAGCACACCAAACGGCAGAGGAAAAAAAACTGACAACCCAAAAATTGAAATTAAAAAAGTCACAAATTTGTTTGGATATATGGCATACTCTCCAAAGGACTGGGGTTTTTTTTTAATTTTGCTCATAAAGAGTCTACAAATCCCATTTTAATGCAGCGCATTTTTTATGAAGTAGCTATTTTGGGCTTCAGAGGAGCCAAAAGTATGAAGGATATCACAAGAGCCAAGCTAACATACCCACATACTAAAAATGGCATACTGGGACATAGGGCCATAAACCTGCGATCCATGTGACAGACCATACTGTACCATAACAACAATAACCTGTTGCCTTTGATCAAATGGTATAGCTCATAACAAGACATCCATTCTGCATCCTGAGCTTATGGATTGACAAAACCCACAATGTAGTCTACCTTTTGACTTTTGTCGAATTCATGCTCTAGTGTATTTTTTTTCCCTCTGGTTCAGAGTTCTAAACCAGTAAGAAATTAAATCCATAATTAACTTAATTAGCCCTTCATTAGCTTTCAACGAATAAATAAGTAAATCTGAAGGCCCTGGGAACTTTTTTATATACACTGTACATGTATAACTAGAACAGTTGTTGCTGACAGATTGGATACCCCTGGCTGGCACACACATATGGGGCCTGTGACCTTGTAAATGAGGTCAAGGTCACCAAAATCAAATCAGGTCAAGAACAAGTGACAAGATACAATTAAGTAAATTTAACCTTGATGTGGCCCGGGTATCATAAGATATTTTGCTGGCAAGGATTCTGCTACGGCAAGACAGTTGGGCAGTCAGACAATCAGAGTGGTACGTTCTGTATGTGGCCACCCCTTCTGCCAAGAAAAAGTGGCCATATACAGCAGGTGACCTGTCACTGCAGGTTAATTTACAAAGAAAGTGACTCCTATGTTCAAGCCTAGTGACCACAAAAGGCTATGCAGCTGCCCAAGGCAGTGGTTGCATACAGCAGGTACCACTGTACCCCCAAACTTATTTTATTTTTTTTCGGGGGGGGGGGGAGAATAAAAAGATGCCGTCTCAAGATTACCACAATAGTGTCTCCCATGCAAGTTTTATATATATTCAATCCTCTTTGAGTCATAATGCAGAACCTTGCAATGATAGAATAGTGACAGAATGCTGCATACTTGCCACATACTGTATGTATGTATGTATGTATGTATGTATGTATGTATGTATGTATGTATGTATGTATGTGTGTGTGTGTATGTATGTATGTATGTACATACATACATATATATGTATGCATGCTGTCAACACAAGTTATGAAGTGGCAGGCCATACAAACAGATGACCAGACTTAACCCCGTCAAACTATGACAAACCGCGTTCCTCTCAGTTACCCAGGTGTGAAATCACACGAGGTACACCTTGGTTCATCTACCTGATCCCCCACTAAAGAGTCACCAGGGAGCTCATAGATTCCCCTTGAAGAGATGGAATCCTGTTTACCATATTATCGCCCAGTTCATGCTGGGTGAGTACACCCCCCAGGCACCAACTACATCATGTCCTTAATGCCATGATCTTGGCCACTCTCTGGCTCCTGGGTTTATAGGTTCTCATGTGCACTATGGCTAACGTGGAGGTGTGAAGAATCCAAAAATCTACGCTCTCCTGTTGTGACTGCTTTGCAGCTTATCGGCTACAGCGTGTATAAATCAGTATACAAGTTTAACCCTTCCAGTCTCAACATTGCCGACAGTGCCTGGAATGTTAGCGCCTTTACAAAAGGTGTCCCAAGTCTTTTGTCACCAGAAAATATTCGGAACGACATTTAAACACGAACCCTATCACGCTTGTACACCCAGGTCAGCACTTTGCCTCATGGGAAGGCATTTACCAGTCTCATTCCACTCAGTAAAGAGTTAAACCCATAAACTTAGATCATCCAAAGCTTATAGGATCATACACATTCCCCTTGGATTGAATGTTATCACAATATGTACATGGCACTGATGTAAGACCTCAGTGTCAGTACCAACAGCTCCGTTGTGATAGGAAATACACAAGGATAGGGGGTGGGGGGGGGGGGTGGCTATTGACTGTTTTCTCCTGGCTACCTCAATGCTGTCTGGGTCAAGCAGGCATAAACTTAATGCATAGCTCTCTGGTAAATCTCCAGCTTGCATCTAACAGAACATATTAAATCTCTTTGCGATAATTGTGAAAACATGACAATGGGTCAGAGGCCTATAGTTCCACAAAATGCCAACCACCTAATCTTGTGCTAAACAACAGGACTGTGATATTCCTGTGCTCAGCTGATCTAAGATGCACAGACTGAAATGGTCCTGTGAGCTTTGGAATAATATCATGGTCACATTTCTTTAAGATCATCATCATTGCTTGCCATATCAAAGCCTTCACTCACATACTTCTGCACTCATCATTTTTAAATGAAAAAGTAACAAGACCCACTATAAATATCCCAGGTCAACAGCTTTTCTTGGCGCACATTGGAAATGTGGAACTAGGGGCATGCTGGTACTTGAATAAAATGTCTTTTTATGAGGAATATGAATCTGAGATCTTAATGATAATTCAGACTAGTTTGACTTTGGCAGATCAACTTTAGACATAATTGGCACTGCAAGAGTTAAAAAACAAATTTGACATATAAATTTAAAATACCGCTATGTACATATATTTCGCTTTAATATGAGATCAATTCATCATGGCATGCATGGCCATGGTACATCAGATCTGGCCATCAAAGTGCTGTATGAGTACATATTTTCCCGAGGTATTCATTTTCCCCAAATTTTCTCGACTTGTGTCATTTGGGAAAATAAAAACCAGGAAAAAAACAAAAACACTCAATACACACATCACATTGTCTGGAGCTTAGTGTTACCAGTCAGCGATTCCGGAAAATAAAAACAGTGAAAAGTTCAATTTATGTCAATCCGGGAAAATTTGTACTTATAATATAGTAAGTCGCCCAACACTCAGCCCTTCGAGCTTCGTGATACACAGCTTGCTTCAGTGGCCAGATCTGACGTACCACAGCCATACAAGCCATGATTGATAGTACATGTATATGTCATGATATCTAGCGGTTCATGTATACCACACTGTACATATACCCATACATATTCTATTGAGGTGAGCTATACCAATAGTGAACCCAGCAGCAGTCCTCTTAACCTCCTCCTTTTCTCGAGTCAGTAAACAAAAAACCAGCTGTAAACACATAGTCACATGGCGATGAAAATAATTCCATGGGCTTAATACATATAATTGGAGTTGCATAGAATATGTGAGATATTATTTGGCTGAGGATGGTGGATATCAAGTGGTTATCGCCATATTCATTGACCATCCATACAATATTTCACATGTGCTATCCATGCATTGACAACAATCATCTTGTCAGGTGATTGTCACTACATTGCACATCCAAATTTAAAATGGTCTTACTTTAGCACCAGGAAGACCAGGATACTGAACCTATGACACTGACTCAACCCTTTTACCATTGAATTAGACTGAGTCAACAGTGCTAACCCACCCCACGGAAAGCTGTTGACCTGAGACACACTGTCCTGATAGAGTCCATCAGCAACTCTCGTACACATTAATCATTCAGTGCCTGCTGCCACTGAAGTTGGACTACATAGACAACTGCTCTGAATCATATGGGTGCAAGATTCACGTTCCTTGCAGAAAGACCTTTCATGCAAATACCAGCATGCCTGTAGTTACGTGGGATATAATGGTGTGGGTCAACATCTTTCCCCAGCAAGCTTTGGGTGCAATGTGCCCAGAGCATGCCAAGGAAAGCTGTTGACTCAGTCCACAATGTGGCGCTGAAAGGTAATGGAAAACCAAGAGTGACCACCTGATTTCACTCACTCACTCGAGTGTTCAGGCACCACAGCAAAGGTATACCTTGTTTCAAACACCTGTTCAACCTGTTTTACCGAGTGAGATTTGTCAAGCAAGCACCCTGCAGTCTTTTAAGAAGCTGGTTTTAAAACACAAACTTAGAACGTAGTACCATGTGTGTTATCTAAGACTATTTTAATCTATTAATGTAACCTTTTTTTTTTTTTTTTACTTAATTTATTGCTGTAAGACTTTCATTGCATTTATCTAAGACTGTTTTAATCTTTTAATTTAACTTGACTTATATTTTTACTTAATTTATTGTTGTACAACTTTCATTGCATTTTCATTCATCTCTGACTGTATTCCACATCCCATGACTGCTGGGCCATAATGTAAACAAGCTTTTTGCTTATTGTTTTTTACCCAGGATAAATAAAGTATATCATCCATCCTATCTTCTTCCATCCACCTAGATGACCACCATATGTGACAAGGCAATAGGAAACTCAAATTGGTGTTTTTCAGCTCATCCTTTTATATATATATATCTCCAGCATTGGTTAGCTTAAGCTATTTGCCCACTGTTTATGCTTGAAACCACTATCTAGGTTGTAAATTACTGAAAATGGCAGAAAACATAAAGCAGCAACACTACAGCCAGCATGTGTTTGTTTACAAACAGCACTCGGCAAATACAAAGTAAAGTCGGCCAATCAGATAGTCACATCATCTACCTTGACAACCCACACAGCTGGCAATCCGGCAGGGAGCTGTCTCGCTCCGGGATCAGGGCAACGTTCGATGATAAACAGTAAACTCTAATATATGTGACGGGACAGTGTAATGTTTACAAAACTCATCTCTGAAATATTATCCTGGGACTTTGACGCCAAACAGTGGATTGACCATGTTTTGTTATGTACATCCCACCCTCTTTATGACTGTTGAGCAGAAAAAATATCGAATAAATGTGTGTCCTGCAGTATTGACTACAGGCTCTTCTGACTGCAAGACCAGTTTTCATAAGCAAAGGCTTCAAAACTCTACTGAAACTTCAATGTTTTCCTCAGATTGAGCAGCAAACATCTGAAGCTGAAATAAAACTAAGTGATGCAATTACAAATTAAAGCCCAAATGTTCCAAGTAACAACCAACCAGCATCTGCTCTCAACTAGGAGCAGGATGTGGCTTTCCCTGAGCCCCACGACGTAGAAACTTGAAGCATTCTTCCATCAGTTACATGTACAAATCGGAAAAATTACTGGGAACAAGTAAGTATACTGTGTATGATAAATCAGTGCACAACAATGACTAAAGTAAGGAAAGGAGACCCATGGGATGATCTGCTCCCACGGACAGCTCTCCATCTAGTCACGACATCCACTGTCATGTTAACGCTGAAACCACAACTGGCCTTGAGCTTGGTTTTACGCTGACATTGACAGAGAGCAGTCATGAATCACAATAATTTCTGTTACTGTATATGTATGGAATCTCCTACTCCAGAAAAAATACTGTACCAATTACTCTGGAGGGTTCCCAAAAAAAAAACACATATACACGATGTGGATAAATTGCATTTCTACAATTGCAGAATCATCCAAATTTGCAGAAATTGTTAAATTTAAGCAAAAAATTCTGTCGAAGTCAACTCTGTCCTTATTTTGCCTCCCAAGGCTATATTTGAAGCAAAATTTGGATGTAAATCATCCATTTTGTGGCTGTATACATACACATGTTTATCACACATATTTACAGGAGCCCTGCTTATTATGAGCAGTATTTTATGACCTTCACCATGCCAAATCTGAAACTTCAACTAAGGACAAATACTTTGCCAGCTTGTTTGATGACACACTGGAGATGTTTGGCTTAGTAGGACTGGAAAATGGCCCAGAGACTGACTGCCCCACAGCTGAACTTCATTTACACAATACATGTGAATGGCAAGATATTCTTATCACATGGATGGAGCTACAGACGGACAGTCTGAAAAGCCAAAAACTATATCCCCCCACCTTCCTTTGTGCAATTTTATTTATACAAGTACAATTTAACTTCAACTTTGGGTCATTGTGCTGACAAAATCATTGGCTGAAGGCACATTATTCTCAGGATCAAAAAAAAAAAAAAAAAAAAGGTAAAGAGAGTCTATGAGATCAAAGGTTACAATAGGAAAGGTCACAATTAGCTCTAAGGTGTGTATTCACCCCAATACACAAACATTTGGAGGGCTAGAGCTGTGTATTCCCATTAGTTTGTATGTTAAAGCAACCTTAAATAAACTAGGCACTTCTGTAGCTGTTGTTATATGATTTTGTGAGGTATTTAGTTATGCATGTAGATTTACTGTCTGAAATTTGGTGTTTCTATGTGCAGTAGTTTTCAAGTTATTAAATTGCAAATTACAATGTAAACCAATGAGAATACACAATCCCAGCCCTCCACTGACTGCAGTGCCCTCTTTTAGGCAGTTCTTGAACCTTCTGTTCTTGTCCTTGCCTATTCATATATGGGCATTAGGTCTCCAGATTAATGCTCCCAAGGCATCCAATGGTCACTAAAAACCAGTGATCTCGACATTATTTGGCTTTCGACAATGACCCCCCACATTTAGTCCTATATTGTCAAATTGAACAAAAGCTCCGATCACCTGGCCCTACTATGACTAATGAAACGAACAGTGAGTAGATAAGGTAGTTTTGTGGCTGTTGCAACCAAGATGCAGTGATGTAAAGTGGTTGCTATGGATCAGTATGAGCCTAGCAATTACACCGATAGCCACTTTGCCGTATCTCCCTTCATGACAGCTCCAATCATATCTACATGAGCTGTCCTCATTAATAGAACTGTCCTCCTTGACCCCTTCCCTTCAACCAGTAAAAACCGGCTGGTGGTCAAATGTCATCTGCTTCAAGTTTTTGGATTCATTTCAACAGGAACAAAAAGAAAAACATAACAATTTGAATGATAATTTTCGATAAGTCAACTATAATCAAGATAACATGGCCCAAGTCAACAGCCTTGCTTCACGTGGGTCAGGCATTGAGAGCTGCTGACTCAAGTCTTAATCCAATGGTAAAACATTTACTTACTCTCAGTAGATTATTTTCAAGGGGGTTTTTTTGTTTTGTTTTTTTGTTTTTGTTTTTTTGTTTTTGTTTTTTTGTTTTGTTTTTGTTTTTGTTTGTTTTTTTCAATTTCACAATTTTTGCACCAAAGCCATTACATTGGGATGGATGATGTTTTAACTGTTTCAGTGCCAAATTTTGGACTGAGTCAACAGCTTTTCTCGGTGCGCATTGCACCCAATGTGCACCGAAAAAAGCTGTCGACATGTGATATTCTTTCTGGAACTATAGGCATACTGGTGCTTGAATGAAAGGTCTTGTCATGAGGAATACGAATCTGGGATCCTTACGATAATTGAGACCAGTTTGTCTTCAGCAGATCAGCTTTAGTCATGCTTGGCACTCAAAAGAGTTAAAACTGACCCCTTAATTTGGACACCATTCCACTCAGCCTTGCTATACCACCCTGTTTTATGCCATCAGTCAAATAATCAAAAATATTATCTGCCGTCAATAAAGCCAATTTAGGGTAAACACTTCATGACATTATCTTGATTTTTTATATACACGTATACTTCATAAAAATTGCCACACAACACAAAGCAAGTATGCTCCACAGTTTCTTAATTTTAAGAATTGGTTAAAACTTTTTTTAAACACAAAATTGAAGAAAGTCAATTTTAGGAACAAACCATCAGTACATTATACGAAAACTTCCCAAGCCAGGTTATGATTTTGACTCCCAGAAGCACATGTACAAGACAGAAGCCTTTTGTGAAATGTAAAGGTGCAAGAAACATAGTATACCTTGTTTACTTGGTGCCTCCATTTGTCTTAGTATTGTATTGTATAATAGCCAGTATCATGTACATCAAACACAGTATCACGTAGTTCAAACACTGTTATCACGTAGTTCGTGCAACCCTAAGCCAGGACACCCCAAAGCCAGCTTCAAACTTGCTCTTACAATTGCCTAACACATGTGTGTGTCAGAGCACACTTTATGGCACAGGGGATGAGGGATGGCCTCTAAGGCTTGGATATACATAGCCAGTCACTAATAGCATAGGGTTACCCAGCCTAAATATACATATATTAAGGTACTCGGTACAAGTATGCTCTCGGAGAAGGAAGAGTGGTATTTATGAACATTTATAGTTTTTTACAAGGAGATAAGACCCGTCCCAGGTGACCAGACTGCCACCAAGACGATGCTGAACAAGACCAGGAAAAAAAGATAAATGGGTCACAACAAATCGGATATGCCACTCATTGGACCTGCTTGATGTAAAGTTAATTTTGGACCCAAGTGTGACTTGACAAACTTTGGCAGTTGCATTCTGGATCACCAGTCACAACGGTGGAATATACATATACTCTTGGCACTTGTAATTAGGAAGCCAAAAGCAAGTGGTTTGGTGGAATTTCAACACAGCATACTCTGGACTCCTGGGGGTAAAATCCTAAGCAAGATTGAATATCTGACTTGACATTTTACCTTGAACACCAACCAACCAGCCAACATCTAGCCTAAGTACCACTCATCTTATTGAAGCCCAGGCCAATTCAATGAGCTACAATTTTAATATGACCCACCTAGAAAACTAAAAAGACAAAATAGCAAGAAAACATACACAAACCAAATCTACACCTAGCAATACTTGTCAGACCTGAGATCACATTAACCCTTGTTCCTGTGGAATTATGACTAAGTCAACAGCTTTCCTTGCTTTCTACACTATGCAAAGCTGCTCTCCTCTCTCTCTCTCTCTCTCTCTCTCTCTCTCTCTCTCTCTCTCTCTCTCTCTCTCTCCTCTCTCTCTCTCTCTCTCTCTCTCTCCTATCTCTCTCTCTCTCCTCTCTCTCTCTCTCTCTCTCTCTCTCTCTCTCTCTCCCTTCCTCTCTCTCTCTCTCTCTCTCTCTCTCTCTCTCTCTCTCTCTCTCTCTCTCTCTCTCTCTCTCCTCTCTCTTCTCTCTCTCTCTCTCTCTCTCTCTCCTCTCTCATATATATATTTGACAGGCACTGTAAAAAATTCAAATTACTAAGTGTAATAGTTTTGCAGAAATGGCCCAGACACACTTTTCAGACCTTTAACAAACATCACTAATTGACTAACAAAGGAAAATAATTAGCCACACAAAACCATCAAAAGCCACCTCTATCAGGTAAGGACAATCCATAAAAATTTCAGTTTACTAAGTGTAATAGTTTTGGAGAAATGGCAGAGAAACCATTATGAGACCTTTAACAAACATTACTAATTAATTAACAAAGAAAAATATTTAGCCTAAAAAAGAAATAATAATTAGCCATACAAAACCATCAAAAGGCACATCTACCAGATAAAGATTATAAGCCTTAACAAATTCATTTTGCTTAGTGTAATAGTTTTGGAGAAATGGCCCAGAAACCATTTTGAGACTTTTAACAAATATCACTAATTAACTAATGAAGAAAGAGAAGAATTGACCACACAAAACCATCCATAAAAATATAAGATTGCTAAGTGTTATTAGTTTTGGAGAAATGGCCCGCAAACCATTCTGAGACCTTTAACAAACACTACTAATTAACTAACCAAGGGAATAATCACACATGCAAAACCATCACTAGAGTGAAGTGTCATCTAGCGATGACATAATAATATACTCCCGCAAGCGAGATCACTTATACATGCATGTATATAAGCCTCCCTGAAGAGTGTATCCCCTAGGCATTTGGCATGGTTTGAAAAAGGGGAGCACATATAAACCCTGAGTTCAGCTCTGCATAAAATCCTAATTTGTAAATTTATTATTTGTAAAAAAATGGATCAAAAATCAGAAAATGATAGCAGCACCATGGCGATATAATAAGCACTAATACACATCATGTCAGTAAAGTCTACAAAATTTCAAAGACTTCTGCTGGAAGACCTGAAACTAGTTGAGGATACAAGTTCAGCCCCCTCTATAAACATTAACATGTATTTTTACCTATTATTTTTTTAAAAATCATAAAATGATAGCAGTATCATGCTAATATAATATGCACTAGACTAGACCATGCCAATGAAATGTGCCAAATTTGAAAGGGATCCAATGAAAAACAAAGGACTAGTTGCGGATAAAGGTTCAGCCTCATCCATAAATATGAACGTGTATATTTACCTAGGATCTGTAAGATTTTAATGAATCATTAAAAATCAGTAAATAGCATTCGGAGAAAAGATTAACCTTGGTGCCCCCAATCTTTCTTCCTCCATTCTGCATTTATTTTTTGTGAGACTTCACAGTAGAATACTTTACATACAATTTCCATATTGTTGTCTATATAATGAAAGATGGATGTGTTCTTGGGGCAGGTCCTGATGATGGAGACCACTGTAGCTGTGTGTCACTCATACAGCCATCAAATACATGCTTCAAAATTTTCACAACAAGTTTAAAAATAACAAGAGGAAGCTGGTTTTCAATAGAAATGTGGTCCACTATAATGTGCATCTCTGTAAAAAATTTGGTGAAGCCTTGTGGGATCATTGTTGAGATATTAAGGTAACGTACCCTTGTGCACCACTTAGACGGCCTCCAAATAAATACTTTAAAGTTTCAGAAAAGTTTATAAATACAAAGAGGAAGCTGTTTTAAATAGGGTTCTGGTTCATCATAAGATGCATCTTTGACAAAAATTTGGTAAAGCTGTGTTCAGTATTTTTTGAGACATCGTGTTAATGTCAGCAAGGTTGGTGCCAAACAGATGGCTTTCAAATAAATACATTAAAAGTTTCACAACAAACTTTGAAATAATCAAAGGAAGCTGGTTTTAATTAGGGTTCTGGTCCATCATAAGATCCATCTCTGATTAAAATTTGGTAAAGCTGCGGTTAATATTTTTTGAGATATCGCGGTAACATCCTCAGGGTTGACCCTATCCATTAAAAGTTTCATAAAAAGTTAAAAATAATCAGAGTAAGCTGGTTTTCAATAGGGACCTGGTCTATCATAAGGTCCTTCTGTGACAAAAATTTGGTACAGCTACAGTGAGTATTTTTTGAGATATTGCTGTAATGTTGACATGACAGATGGACGGAGAGCTGGACAGACGGATGGACGATGGGGACGACAATACCCTCCAGCACTTTTATGCCGAGGGTAAAAATGAAAGCAGTGACACGGCGAGGTAATATGCACTGGCCCACATCATGCAAGTTAAGTGTGAAAAGTTTGAAAGGGATCCAGTGAAAATTCTGGGATTAGTTGTGGATACAAGTTCAGTGTTACAGATGGACGGACGGACAGACATGGGGATTCCAATATACTCCCTGCTGGATTATACAAAGTCACATCTAGCAGGTAAAGACTACAAGCCATAAAAATTTCAGATTGCTAAGTGTATTAGTTTTGGAAAAATGGCCCAGAAACCATTCTGAGACATTTAACGAATATCACTAATTAACTAACAAAGGAATTAATTACACACAAAACCATGTCAAAAGGCACATTTTGGCAGGCAAAGACTACAAGCCATAAAAATTTCAGATTACCAAGTGTTTTTGCAGAAATGGCCCAGAAACCATTCTGAGACTTTTCACAAACATTACTAATTAACTAACAAAGGGGAATAATTAGTCACACAAAACCATCAAAAGGCACATTTAGCAGCTGAGAACAACAAGCCATAAAAATCTCAGTTTGCTAAGTGTAATAGTTTTGGAGAAATGGCCCAGAAACCATTTTGAGACCTTTAACAATCATCACTAATTAACTAATGAAGGGAATAATTACACACACAAAGCCATCAAAAGGCACATCTAGCAGGTAAGGAAAACAAGCCATCAAAATTTCAGATTGCTTAGTGTAATAGTTTTGAAAAATGGCCCCGGAACGAGTTATAGAATTTCAAGAGGCTAACTTTAAAATTGTTGATGCTATCATGTTTTTGTTCACGGATGGACAGGCAGATGGAATGGCGGAAGGCTGGACATAAGTGATCGCATAAGCTCTGCGACCTATGGGCAGCAGAGCTAAAAATGGAATATTCCTTACATCCAGGAAGCACGCATATTCCACAATCATGTGTGACCCACATATCTAGAATCACCTGTCCTCTCCAATGGAACCCCTTGAGCCCTCTACAATGTCATGCCTCTCTGACACCCCCGACCTTGGAAACGTCCTTTGTTTACACCACATCTTATACACATGAGAAGGTTCCCATGTCGTGTGGTAAATGCAGTACCAGGGGATAACTCTTTTTGAGCCTGACGAGTTTCACAAGAAATGAAACCATTGCACAGCTCCTTACAGTCCATACCATTGCCTTGTGTCACTACAGTGCCATTCATGCCTATCTAGGGAATAATCATTTCAAGCATTTTTTTTTTGTTTGTCAAACATAAACAGGAAACAACAAGAACGGAAAGTTCCTGTGCTCATCCTCTAGAGGGCACTTCAGTAATCAGGAGAGCTAGAGTTGTGTGTTCCCATCACTTTCCACAGGACTTTTGACACTTCATAGCTTAATGACTGCTGCATGTCAAAACACCTCATTTTTATGTCAAGTCTGGGTCCCCACACACAGACATACCCAGTCTCAAAAGTAACCAGTTTAGTCAGATGTATCTTCAATACACAATACACACGGGATAGACACATTGAGCTCACAATATAATTGTCTGTACTGGGTGGTGCTTTCAACTGAATACACATATAACTGCTGCTTGTCACCTCTTGAGTACCGTTACAATGTGATCATTAATACAATTCAGCATAACACTATTGCCATGATCAACTTGTCCCACAGACATTTTGTATTGAATTATTGTGTTTTTGTGTACGAGTGGACATAGATGACAGTCACTAAATTATACTAATTATGCTGATTATGAGTCAGCCAAAAGGCTCTGAGCCTGTGCTGGTGCTTACTTTACAGACAAGGGGTAGTTGAGGTGACCTGTTGTTTTATCACAGGTACTGTCTGGGCCACCTCCATCTTTCCAGTAGGCTCTGTGTCCCTTTCCAGTCCAAATAATGCAACTTGACCCTTTCTGGTGTAACCCAGTTCAAATAACACAACTGGACCCTTTCTGGTCTAACCGGCTTAAATAATACTACTTGACCCTTTCCAGTATACCCCAGCTCAAATAATGCAACTTGACCCTTTCTGGTGTAATTTGGCTCACATAATGGAACTTTTAATTATAATTTTTCTTTGCAATTGTAACACATTTTGAATGACATTGTTATGGAGTCCTAACATAATAGAGGTCAACAACTTCCCTTGGTATAGGTTAGGCACATTATGTCCAACCTGCAAAGAAGGAAGTTCTTGACTCCAGTTTTGTTCTAACCAGGAAAGGGTTTACTGTAAGACACACCACTACAACATAAAAACAATAATATGAACCTGTGCACAACAGACAGCACTTTATCCATTTATAATATTTAACTCTTTCAGTGCCAATCTCAAGTCCACCTCCTGAAGTCAAACTACTCTGAATTATTATTACAATCTCAGATTTATATTCCTCATAAAAAGACTTTTCATTCAAGTACCAACATGCCTCTAGCTCCATAGAAAATGTCCCAGGTCAACAGCTTTTCTCAGCACACATTGAGCACAATGAGCCCAATGTGTGCTGAGAAAAGCTGTTGACTCAGTCCAAATTTGGCACTTAAAGAGTTAATAATAAAACAGATAAGTTTGTAAACTTGAACTTCTTTTCCACAAAATCTGGGTCCTAATTTAAATTTCATTGATGTTGATCTCCTTTGATCACGAGCAAGTTTTACAATAAAGAAGAAACTAAATGCGAGAAATGACCACTTGTTGCAATCAGCTGATACATAGCCCAATGTCCAATTTACTGACCACACCAGTCCTCATTGGACTTGAATAAGTCCCGCGTCCCTCAGGTTGTTTTGTCCCAAAAACTAAGGTAAAAATGGAATGCGACTGTATGATATGGATATGCCAGTGGTGTTGAGTTTATAGGGCGGCTGCAGCAGTTGCTGATGGCCTCCTAATGGTGCTGCAGTCATTGAAAAACTGAAAGTATGTGTACCTCAGGCAACCATGTAAATCAGATCCACTGCTTGTACGAAAGCAGCCATGTGTCTCTTCAGATGACATCACGATAAGAGAAGAGCCCAGCATTTGCTCTATTTTGAGCAGGGAATAATTTTTTTCGTCAGCTGGCTCTGCATACCTGTACTTCTAATCTGGAACCACGTCCTTCCCTCCTGGCGTAACTAAAGCCTCACAAGCTATGTGCCTGCAGTGAATTTGTATTACACATTCTCCATTTTTTACTGTAATTTCATGCTGTGACAACCTGAGGGAAAGGCTTCTTCAAGACCAGCCCTACGCTTGTAGAGCCAGTCAAAGAAAGATACTCAAGATCAAACTTTCCCCAGTTCATTCATGACATGCACACCTATAGTACAGTTTTCCCCACATATTTATGTCTGAGTGCAGCAGACCTTTTTTCCCCAATACACTTTTTTATATATATTTCCTTTTTCCATCACTCAAATTCCTAGAGTTTTTCTCCACAACTGCTAGCGATGGGATCTCTATTTTTGGTATATTGATGCAGCTCTCAAAGTGAAGTTGATCCTCTGAAATATTGATCAAGTTATGACGTTCCAACTTATGCAAATTAAGGGCCAAAAACATATATCTTTAAACATTAGGCAGCTTAAGCTCATATTGTTCATAATGAAAATATATGGTTTCTTTGTAACACCAGCAGATGTTCCCATCTACTGACCACTGATCATGTCTGTTTGCAAACACAGACTTTCTTTGTCTTTCTGGTGCACTTTGCTTTTGCCTTTGTACACAAACAGATATATCTGTTGTGAAGAAAATCTCTCTTTTAGTCTGAAACTGAAACAACAATGAATATCCTTTGTTTAACTCATTCCATACTATGGTCACAGGCCTTGGTCAGTGGTTCTGGCACTGCCTAGCAAGTCATGCTGCAGCTGCCCTTGCAGCAGCTGCAGCCTGACTTGCCAGGCAGTGCCAGAACCATAGGCATGTTGGTACTTGAACGAAAGCTCCTTTCATGAAGAATTTAAATATTCAATTGTCGTTTTAAATCTTGGTAAATATATGGAAAAATTAGGGACTGATATGGAATGAGTTAAAATCTTCACAGAAAGGTCATTCAAGTTTCAGTATGCTTAATCTCAAGCCATTGGTTTCTGCATTGCCTTGCATGTTACTCACAAGACAGTAACAACAAGGACTCAGCAAGCACGTAAGAGTCACTGGTCAAGGCCTTCATCAGCACAGAAGGACACCAGTCAGATACATACTAATTCCATGTTGCACTCAGCTTGGTTTTTTTGCCAAGCATGCCAAGATGAAAACCATGCAGCACGATTCGACATAAAACATACGATACAGTGGTTTTGAATTACAAATATTAACAGATCTTAAAGATTATCAGAAATGCTATCAGTGTGCTTCCTGGCCACTAATTGTGCAGTTTTTGATAAAATTCTGCATAGGCAGGATTATTGTTGTGCCATGTATGGAGTTTCCCTATGTTCTATACTTTTTGATCTGATCTGATCTGATTTGATGGGGCGGGGGTGGGGGTGAGGGGTTCACTGGTACTTAAAAATGTGCCCCGACTGCCTTGGGATGACAGCAGAAACAAACAAAATTTCCATCACATGCACACATGCACATACATACACACGTGAACACCTCATTATGCATGCCACATGTTACATGTGTATACAGTAGTCCCTCCTTTGAGAGACCGCCCTTAGTGCCACCCAAAAGGCAGTCAAATAAAGCAGGTGGTCCCTCAAAGGAGGTATAAATAACATGAAAAGTACTACAGAAAGACCTGACAACTGTGGTCTATCAAAGGAGGTGGTCTCCCAAAGGCGTGGTCTTTCAAAGAAGGGACTACTGTACCTTATTATGCATGCACACACCTTGTGGAGAACTTTCACACATCATTCAGTGTCTTGGAGAATAAAGTGCAGGTGTAGGAGTCTACTCTCTTTTAATCGAGTTCTCCCTGACAGTTTCCATTGCCTTCACATTTAACTCATTACATACGATGGTCACAGGCCTTGGTCAGTGGTTCTGGCACTGCCTGGCAAGTCATGCTGCAACACCCTTAAGGCAGCTGCAGCATGACTTGTAAAGGCAGTGCCAGAACCACTGACTTAAGACTATAGGCATATACTTGAACGAAAGCTCTTTTCATGAAGAATTTAAATGTGCAATTGTCGTCTTAAATCTAGGTAAATAATTATATAAGGGACTGGTATGGAATGAGTTTAGTTAACTTTTCTCAACGCTGATGACTGATGTTTTGTCATCAGAAGACCTCTTTTAAGGGGAAGCCAAGGATTATGTAATGCCACCTTCATAATGTCTATACAACCGGTCCTCCCTTGTGAGGACAGCTACCTGATCAACATATACATTAACACCTCTTTGCCCACTATTAACCCTCGGCACTTTTTGAGGAAACAATGAAATAATAACTTTTCTCACAATACCTGTGGCTCAGAGCATATATATAGCCTAAAAAAGTAAAATAAAACAAAACATAACAAACAAAAAATAAATAAATAACAAAAATAGACATAACAAATAAAATGTAATGCAAATAAACCAGAAAATAAACCAAAAGTAAAAATATAAATGAGAAAGTAAAAATCAAAATCAGATCAAATCAAATAAATATGCTGCACTCTGCAAAAATATTGAAAAAAATCAAAGAGATGATCTTGTTGATTGAATACAGAAGCCTGTAAGCAAAATGTAACCTAATGTGTGCTTTCAAAATGTGGGCTGGTACTACAGGTCTGCCTCATTTGTAAGTCTTGTCACTTCCAATCCGGTGGCTATTTTGAGCAAAAACTTTCTGTTTATATCTACTTTTGAGGCAAAGAAGAAAAAAAAACAGCTTACGGGAGTGATGGTGATGAAACTTGCACTTGACTTGTTTCTAAAAAGATCTGCTGGACCACTCCATCATTTGTTGGTACATGGTTCACTTGTAGTTCTTGTTCTATAAACCAATCCATTTACATTGTGAATGGTCTGCACATGTCAGTCTGCGCATTGACACTCTCCCACAAACATATTCAGTAAGGAGAAATTTATTTGTCTAAATGAATGTGGGAAAAACATAAAAACCTGATATTTATTTCTGCTTGCAATACAAATCCACCTGAGAGGTAATTTTGGATGCTGAAAAGTGATTAAACACAACAAGAACTTGATTCAAGACAGTTTTAATTTTAAGTGTTCAAGACAATACAGGCCAGACTCACTTATAGTGCTGGGTTTATGGCCAATAAGTCAAACAGACTGAACTTTGTGTCTCTCTGAGATCAATGACAATTGATATCGTCTAGGCTTTAACTTCTATGTTATGCAAGGACACCAAAGTCATACAAATTTGATGATGCATGGGACAACACTCACATAAACGGTTACTCTATCTTCTAAAGATAAGTTAAAACTAGAATCGAGTTTTTCAAGGTCACTCAGGCTTAAAATAAACCATACAAACTGAAGGCCCATAGGTGCTTTCCCTTTTATGTTTAATAGTAACCTTGGGCCTACAATGCACCAGTGAGAAGGTTATAAGCCAATTTGTGAGAATTGCTGACTCAGCAGAAAAATGCAATGTTGATTTGACATTGACCTTTCACCTCAAGGTCACATATTATTATATGGGAAAAATTTCCCACACTGCAGCGGAGTCATATGACTTGCCGTGCCAAAAAATAATGACGTATTCCCTTCCTCATCAAAAGCAAAATCAGTAAAGGTTAATGTCCTCTGCTACAATAATTTAATTAATTTTACTGTTAATGAGAAACATTTTGAACACACACACACACACACACACACACACGAACAGTTTTTCTCTGGGCCAGTTGGGCACATTGAGGAAAGTGGCAGGCTCAGTCTTGAAGCAACGGTTAAGTATATATATATTGATATTTGAGAGACTTAAACATGATGAGTTTGAAGACACAGGTTTCATCTTACATCTGATGAGCTAAGACAAGGCTAAATTGCTATTATGTCTGAGAGGCTGTGATCCAAAATTTCTTAGCAGATTAAAATTCTTTGTGAATATGGCCACTGGAGATGACCAGTAGTACTACAAGTGTATTGCCTCCAATGTAGACCTAGCTCTGTAGTACATGTATCTCAACTTCTATTTTTACAAAGGGTGATTAATACCAGTGCACTGTCGCCCTTGTCATGGACTGACGAACCAATTAGGCAGCTGGTCATTATCACCTGTACTATTGGCAGTGTCTGCGCCCAGTTGCACTGTAGTCAGTTACCATGGTAACCAAATTAGCCCACCTAGGAACTGAGTCGTTTTTACAGCGCTGAAACAGGGACAGTGTATAGCTAAGGGCAGACCAAGTGGCGTGGAGAAAACATGGAAATAGGTCTGTGTAGCAGGCAAGATCCTAACATTCTTGACCTGCCACTTAAAACTTAGATAGATTGGAGCGCTGAACACCCCCTCAGCTCAAAAATCTCTTAGCGTTTAAAAATTTAATTATTTGTAGTCTTTTTTCAAAAATCAGAAGACGGTCATTTTATCTCGCCTACTGTGGCCATGATGTTCCATGCCAAACCACCTTACATGCTGTTCTATATTCATAGCAAGACCTTAAAGGTAAATACTGATTTGATTTGAGACCTTTTCCTGACAAAAAGGCATTTAATGGACCTCCTTGTGTCAATATAATTTCCGTACCATGGCTCGTTTACACACATTATGAATCAGAGCCTTATGCAACAATTAAAAAAGGAAAGTGGACAGATTATGTGATAAAAAGCAACACTTGCTTGCCTGCCTTACAGGCAGCACCTTCATGACCACACAGGTTGATGTGTCTGTGTTTGCCACCAGGTGGCCCCCTGCTCAGTTACATGTACCAGAGAGCTCACCAAGATTCTATCAGAGACGCTGTGCCGTGGTATAGTAATACCATAAACAGATGTGCCACCCAATATACTTTAATTAGAGTTGCTAGCTTGGTGCTTTCATTTTGGCATTTTCAATTGCAGTATATTTCTCAGTGTGTCTGCATGACGGTTGCAGCCTATTTAACATGTTTAACGCTTTCCCCCTGAAACCGGCCAGAACCAGTTGGTGGTCAAATGTCCTATGCTTCAATGTCTTTGACTAATTTCATCAGCAACACAAAACCAACTTGAATAAGAAATGTAAATGAGACCTATCACAATGTCAGGCCCCACTGCAGGTCAACAGCTTTCCTTGGCATGGGTGTGGTGCTTAGTGCCTACCACACACTATGGCAAGCTGTTGAATCTCATATAGACCCATATCTTTTACATGGATTGCGAAGCAGGCCAAGCCTATATTAATCACGCTCCATGGCACAGATGGTGGCGTATACTTTCCTGCCTAAATGTTTGGTGGTGGAAACCAGAGGACTCGGAGAAAACCACCGTGCACAGTCAGAGTGGCAGGAACTCTTTCCACATGCTTCCCCGGTCGTGAGTCGAACCCTGGCCACAGAGGTGAAAGGCGAGCGTGTTGCAGCTCTGCCAACCGTGCACTCACAGAATCTCTTACCTCAAGGGGAAAGGTTTAGAGATTGTTCTAGTCTTACCCGGAATACTTGGAAGGCCACATCGAGCATAGGTAACTTCTTTGTTCTTTTCCCATCGTCCTTACTTACACTGATTAACTCTTTCAACTGCAAGTTTCGGACTGAATCCACAGCTTTCCTCCGAGTGTTTTGGGTGCATCGCGCCCAAAGCACGCCGAGAAAAGCTGTTTACTTGGACCTCTATATTCTCGGGAACTAGAGGCAAGCTGGTACTTGAATGAAAGGGCTCTTCGCAAGGAATATAAATCTAGCATTTTTATTATAAATGAGAGCAGTTCGTCTGTAGCGGTTCAACTATAGTCACAGTTGGCACTGAAAGGGTTAATCTGATAAAAAAAAAAAATTCCCTATTGGAGGCCACTTGGTTAATGTGACACATCTAGTGTACAATTACAATGCACTGGTAAGATTCTGGTCAAGATGTGCCTCATTAATTTTACTCTTTATCAGTGATATGAGGATTCTACAGAGAATTAAATACTGTTTATAAAATGCAGCTTTTGTCCGAAGTTTTAAAAGGATGTCACCAACATGCCGCTACAGGCATTTGTTTTTTTAGGTGTCAAATCTTCCTATTTTAATATTTTAGGTACCTCTCCTACATTCCCGTTTGTTTTATTTGTTTTTTTAAACTTTTTGGGTTCTCGCCATGAAAAAAAAAAAAACAATATACCCACCAAAGTCCCACTGCGATCAATTTTGATATAGTTTGTGGTGCTCCAGTGCCAGAGATAAAGCTCACTTTAGGACTGTTCACAACGATGTTAACAGATTTCTAAAGTCACAAACATACATGCAGTATTTCAAATACACACAGAGGATGAGGGGTCTCTAAAGGAGACTCTTGGATGACCTGGAATTCCCGAGACAGATTCTGTATGCCTGATGTGAACTGCAGCACAGCTTCAGGGTCCCACACAATACTAGAACATAGTTTCTGTGTAGAATGATGAAGTTTATTAGACAGTCGAGGAGAAAATGTTTTGTTGAAGCTTGATGGTTATCACCTTTGACAAGAATCAAGAGCTTGCTGATTAAGAAGAAATCAAGTCTGCGAAAGCACAGGGACAGGTCACTATTCACCCATGTGTAATTTACAAAGTCTACAGCTTGGCTATATGCATCACTCATCTGTGACCATCAGCAATGATTAGAAACACGATTTCCACGATTCACATTATTTTGTTGATGCTGCCATCAACTTCTTTGCAAAGGTCATGGAGAAGGAGCCAAAGGACTTGAAAGTGGTGGTGTTCTGCAATGGGTACTCAAAAACAAAGGCCCAATAGCAGACATTAGCATCTCACTATACCACGAAGAGTGGAACTATTTGAGTTCCGAACACAGGAAGAGCCCTTAAGACAGCGAATGTGGGGTTACTATTCGTGCTATGGAAAAGGCAGTGCTTGGAAAGCAGATAGTCATGAACTGTGCACAAGATGTCTTCAGATGGTGTTGCAAGAACATGGTCGTAGACAATCCTGGATTGTACACAGATTTCTTCTTTAATACAAAGAGAAACTTAACAAGCCTAATTCTGTAAGTCCCTGTTCTGTTTGAACACTATCAAGTCCAATATTCTAAGAGCAAAGTCCTATTCCCTACCATTCACTGAAAAACTGCATAGTTCTTAATCATTATAGCAAATTAATTTATGAAAGAAACAAATCATATTTTGTCAGTAACACTAACATAGTCAGAGATTGTCCACAAACTTGAATCAGGCCTCTCACCATGCTGACTGGCATCCAGAAATGGCATAAAATTACAAATGTCCAGAATGCAGCACATGATGTGTGAACCAGGCTCTATTCCTGTTACTGTGCTAACAGTATGTACAGTGGGAATGAACTATGTTGCAATACAGAATATGTTGGCCAGCAAAAATCAGAGGTCTTAAAGCCCAAGAACAAGGCTTATATACAGGAGCCAAAACATCACTTACGGGGGGGTCAGTATACTGGTACTGGTAATAAATTTGCTCTAGCACAAGGCATGAAAAAGAAACTGAAAAATAATGACTACAGGGAAGATGTAAAATTAAAGGCTTCCAGTATACAAGTGTGGTAAATATAACCCCCCGCCCCACCAGTATGGAAAACCCCTTTACCCCCCCCCTACAACATCATGCATTGAATATCAAAGTGAGAAAATCGGGGGAGGGTCAGAGTCCCCAAATGTTTACAGAGACAGAAACTTAAGTGTTTTCTTATGGCAATTACGAGGATTGACAAGACTTCATCTCCTCCCACCGCCACACCCAGTCACATTATATATCCCGCCTACTCCATGTACACGTACTGTAAATGCCTCATGCAGTGTCACTTAACTTATCCTATGCCAGAAACTGTGTGCCAGAAAAGTGATCTGCAATTACATAAGAAATGTATATTCACATTCTCCGTAAAGAGAGCTGTTATTCAAGTCCCAACATGATTAGTTTGAAGTCGGTGTTTCTGCATTGGCTGGCAGGTCATGCTACAGCTGCTACAGGGACAACTAAAGCATGACAATTGAGTCAGACAATGCCAAACCCAAACTAATGACCCAGGCCTTTACTACCAGTCTAGTAATCAGTTCACTTTTCAGTGCCAACTGCGACTAAAGTCGAACAACATAGAATGAACTGCTCTGAATAATGATGAGAGTGCAAGATTCATATTGCTTGTAAAAAGACTTTTCATTCAAGTGCCAGCATACCTGTACTTACAAACAATGTAACAGTCCAGGTCAACAACTTTCCTTGGCATACTTTGGGCACAATGTGTACAAAGTGCACCAAGCAAAGCTGTTGACTCAGTCCCAAATGTGCCATTGAAACAGCTGAGCATCAAGCTATCTGTACACTGGCATGCTGAATATGGCTTCATCCAGACCACACCTTGCTTTACCCATGGGACATCATCAGTCACCATCATATATATGGAAGATCTCAGCGTGACATTTGATATTACATGCAGAAAAATTTCAACATGACCTAATCCGGTCGGCAGAAATTGTGTTAGGCTTACTTTTGAAACAGCTAGTTTGGTGATCTGAACAGGGCTTCCAAGTTTAAATTTAGCATTTATACATTTGGAAGAGAAACAAAATTCCCCATAGTCATGGCATGGAGGATGGGTTTTGATAGTTCTCACTTCAAACAGTTTGGCAGTGCCTCACTGTGAACTGTTTTAATGCTGTCAAAACCCATCCTCCCTACCATGACTATATGGGGAAGTCTATATCTTTCTGTCAGGGATATAGCAACAGGTCAGCTTTTGGAGTCACAAGAAAAAGAAAGAACAGCTTTTTAAAGTCTGATGAAATGAGATCATTCCTAAAATTCGAGAGTTCGGTAAAGAGAGATCTGTCTAGTAAATAGAGGTTAGTTTTATGAAGATGGATCAGAGTCTGATAAAGACAGACCAGTCTCATAAAACTAGACCAGAGTCTGATAAACAAAAATCATTCTGATCCAGAAAGATCAGTCTCATAAAACTAGATCAGAGTCTGACAAAGATCAGTTTTAAAGAGATTAGTCTGATCAAGAAAGATCAGTTTTATAGAGATTAGTCTGATCAAGAAAGATTAGTTTTATAGAGATCAGTCTGATAAAACTAGATCAGCGTCTGACAAAGATCAGTCTGATAGATAGAGAGGGAAGTCTAACAAGAGGCCCGTGGGCCTAATGCTCAACTGGCATCGT
Source organism: Hermodice carunculata (assembly GCA_964020975.1). Taxonomy (NCBI): domain Eukaryota; kingdom Metazoa; phylum Annelida; class Polychaeta; order Eunicida; family Amphinomidae; genus Hermodice; species Hermodice carunculata. Next base: position 26,816,998 of record OZ026616.1, on the reverse strand, counting down.
GACTATATTGCACCTGTTCATTTCAAAGCTGTGAGTCCTCAAGTGCCATCTGAACATATAAACTTTAATGTAAAAATTGTCCACCAGATGCCACTTCGCTCCACATGTAATCATAGCTTATTTGTGTAATTCCTGTGATGAATATTGTTGCATGTGCCAAGAGAACAATCAGTGAGTCCTTACCTTTATGTCCTCAGTGACCTTGGGACAGAAGATCAAGGACACTCAGATTATGTAATACAAGAGGCTCATAGGCCTGCCTGGTGCTGTGTGACATTGCCATTGAAGTCCAAGCTACACTTGGCCATAAAAAATCACCTCTTTTAACTTTACAGGCATGATGACCTCACAAAAATAGGTCAATGTCACTGATATTGAATATGATTCTAGCTTTGGACATTGTCTGTATATCATATAAATTTGACAAGCCTAATCAAACTACTTTTCGAGATATGGAATTTTATATCTTAAAACACATTTTCGCTCATAATTTCTGTCAAATTATAAGTGGCTCCACTAGAATCATTCCCAACTTAGACTTTGACCTCCCCCACAATCCCACCAAATTTGGTGACGATTTGCCACAAATTAAAGATGCTAGAGTGTTCACAAGATTTTCACATTTTGACCCTTATATTGCATAATATTGTAGGTGGTGCCACCAATATCGAAAAGAACATAGATTTTTATGCCCCCTATAAGTCCTGAAAGTTATATTGGGCTAACTTGAAAACTGTGGACAGCACGGCGGTCATAAAATTTTCACATTTTGACCTATATATTACATAATACTATAGATGGTGCCACCAACATTAATGTCGAAAAAGATTTTTATACACTTTATAACTCCTCAACATTACATGGGCCTATCTCAAGAATTGTGAGGTGCAGAGCATTCACGAGATAACCCCAATATTCAAACTGGCTATCTGACCTTGACCGTCAACTCGGATTAAAAAATTGTTACTGTTCAAAATATGCGCCCAACATCCAGCTTTCCATATATAGTGTATTTGTTCAAATTGGGTCATAACTTTTCGAGTTATTGATGAAAAACAATAACTTTGGACAAGTACCAAACTCCATAATTACTGGGTCACAGTGACCCCAAAAGCAAGTCATCAAGTACAGTTTTATGTATTATGTAATCAAGTGCAATTTTGATCTGGAGGCTCAATTCTCTTTGTCATTGATGTCCAAGCTACACCTGGCCATTATTAAATCACCTTTTCAACTTTACAGGCATGGTGACCTCACAAAAATAGTCAAGGTCACTGATATTACATACCATTCTACTTTTGCCCATGGTCCATATATCATATACATTTGGCAAGTCTAATCCAATTACTTTTCCAAATATGGAATTTTATATCTTAAAACACATTTTGGCTCATAATTTCTGTCAAATTATAGGTGGTGCCATATTAGTATCACTACCAACTTAGACTTTGACCTCTCCCTAATCCCACTAAATTTGGTAAAGATCCACCAAAAATTAAAGATGCTAGAGTGTTCACAATATTTTCACATTTTGACCCCTATATTACATAATAATGTAGGTGGTGCCACCGATACCAAACTCAGCCTAGATTTTCGTACACCCTATAAGTCCTCAAAGTTATATTGGGCTTACTTGAAAACTGTGGATGCTATCACGCTAATGAGCAAAAGTTTTCAGATGTCTCTAGTATGATACACTTATGTAGAAAAACATGACCCACATTCATAAATATCAAACCCAACAATGACAGCAAAGAGATCCCAAAGTTACCAAAGCTTCAACATTCATCTACCAATACCAATGTGAAGAAACAAATTTCACTTCTGACTTGAGACAGGCAGTCACCCACAAAAAGCAACTGGTGGTTTTAAACCGGTCCTCTCAACTTTTGAAATATTTTTCATTAAATACAGGCTATAGTGTTTCCAATATGTATAGGCCCAACCACTCAAAATCCAAATTTTATTACTTCTGCAACAAATAAAAAGAGAATTGGTAGGCCTATCACTGTTTTGTTTCTTCTGACTAATTCTTCAGCTGAGTTTATAGCAAAAGTAGAAAGTAGGACGAACGGACAGACCTAAGTGGTCGCATAAGCTCTGTGACCTATGATCAGCAGAGCTAATAAAACTAGATCAGAGTCTGAAAAAGAAACAAGTGGAATGACGCTAGTTCCACCATGCCAAATCAAGATCATGATTCCGCTGATCTGGGCATTTCATATCAAGTCATTAAACTATTTTCAACTTTGCCACAGGCACCATCGTAACCAACAGGATCACAGCAATCTTCAAAGAGTTTCCTGATCATAAAATAATTAAAAATAATGTGACACTTGTGGATGCACTGGGCTAATTATTTTACTGGAAGCCATAAATTCAAGTGATACAAGTGAAGCCCCAAACTCAGCTTTGTTCTGCTCTATAACAAAGTGCATCTTACCAAGAGGGAAAGCTCGGCCCACCTGATTTACTGTTATATGCAGCTATAAGTGTGTATATCCTTCCAGCCTGCTGTACCAAATTGTATGCTGCGGGCAACCAACAAAGTGAAAACACATGTATATACATGTACTTTTTATTTGGATCGGCCCCGGGGAAAACAGTTGTAATATTTTTTTTCATAAAAAGCTGGACAAAGTGGATGAAAGGACAGCCTTGACTTGTTCTCCTTCTTGACTATTTTCTTCTGCCTGGTATCTTGATATATGAAGACTATACCATTGAAGAACACATCACTTGTGAAATAACAGCTGCACCAGCTGCTAGTGTTTTAACCTTAACCAATTTCCACTCCACTCGCCCAAAAAACACCCAGGTATTAAAAAAAAAGTCTGCTTAAATGTCTCAGTTTAAATTTTCCATCTTTAGAAAATATATTGAATGAAAATCATGATGGGTCTTACCACAATAGCATGCCTGAGATCAACATCTTTCCTTGGCTCAGGTAGGGAACACTGCATGTAACACCTGCCCAGGAAAGCTGTTGACTCAGTTTCTCTCTGACCGTTAAAGGGTTAAATTTTACCACAGGACTAATCTGCAGTCAATCTGAGGAAATGTTTTTATTGGCTGATCTCACAGCTGTGTCTTGATAGACAGACGGCTATCAGCATTACTTAGACAATATTACAAATACGGCACAAGGGAACATAGGCCTCCAAACAAAGCTGGAGTGTTTTCACAGAAAGTCGTCTCTGGCTCAGCTACAGTGAACACGCTCACTGGAGTTTAAGGAAAATACATTACCACCAACTTGGCTTGTACGATGGTTTGCACAAAAATATTTTCAAAGAGACTGACAGGCGAGTCATGTAATCTATTTTCACCCTGAGTTATGGGTTTTAACAGTAATCAAAGACCTTTCTTCCTCCAGAATGCACGACTTTGTTTTCAGTTTCTTTCTTTTTACATCACTTTGCAACACAGAACATGAAAACATAAGGCATGTGTATTGGTACAGCCATACAAATATACAATTAAGTTCTTGCCCACAGTAACATGTTTACTGACTGGACCCCCATTAACCTTCATCCCAAGTAACATGTTTATTGAGTGGACCCGGTTAATCTTTAGCCACCAGAAACATGTTTACTGAGTGGACCTGTATTACTAGCAACCATGAGCCCAGAGTAACATGTTCACTGAGTGGACCCCAGTAACATTTACTGAGTGGACCCCATTAACCTTCTGGCCAGAGTGACATGTTTACTGAGTGGACCCCTGTTAACCTTCTGCCCAGAGTGATATGTAAAATTAAAATGCAATCAGAGATTGCTAGATCTATGTCCTCCCTCCAGCTCTGTGACCTTGGGATTTGGGCCAAGGTGATCCATCCTCGAACCTGTCCCAGACCTTATGTGGGATTAAAATCATGTGCAATAAGAAAAGTCTATGTTAAAAACTTTTCAACTTATCATGTGAAAACCAAATTCACTAAAATGGCTCTGTGGCCTTGGGAATTGGGTCACGGTCATCCATCTTCAAACTCATCTAAGACCTTATTCAGGACTATAAGTATGTGCAATATGAAAACCCGAGGCAAAAAGATTTTTGAGTTATTGCGTGAAAACCAAATTCACTAAAAAGGCTCTCTGACCTTGGGTATGGAGTCAAAGTCACCCATCTTAAAACCTAGCTGGTGCAGGACAATATGCATGTGGTATTTGTGTCTTTTTGCCCAGAACCACTTCCTAGTAGTCAATATCCTATTCCGCATTTCGAACTCTTTACTCTCCATAAGCTAACCTGTCCCTGTCTAACCTGTATATATATGGAATTACTATTGTCTATATTGCACACGTTCCTCTGTAAAATTTTGACATAGGCTGTATCAGCCCAAATAAATTAAAGGGTCTTCAGCGGGTAACTACTCAACATGTTTCGTAGCCTTTTACCCGTACATGTCTCTCTGAGTAGCGGCTCCTTGCCTAAGCTAAATATTCAGCAAAGACAACCCACATAATAATGAATAAATATGAACGTGGCAATTGATGAATTAGCTAAATATGTGAAGTTTTGCATGTAAATGCAGAGCTTCGTGTGCAATAATAAAACCCTATGTCAAAAACTTATTTAGTTATCACATGAAAACTGTCCAGATGGATGGACGCAAAGTAAAATGGCTCTGTGGCCCTGAGAAATGGGTCAAGGTCCTCCATCTTCAAACTCATTGGAGACCTTATTCAGGATAATAAGCATGTGCAATATGAAAGCCCTAAGCAAAAAACTTTTTCAGTTATCATGTGAAAACCAAATTCACTGAAATGGCACTGTGACCTTGGGAATTAGATCAAGGTCATTCACCTCAAAACTCATCCAAGACCTTATTGAGGACTATTGCATGTGCAATATAAAAGCCCTAAGCAAAACCCTTTTTGAATTATCGCGTGAAAACCAAATTCACTAAACAGGCTCTGTGACCTTGCAAATGGGGTCAAGGTCACCCATCTTCAAACTTGTCTGAGAGCTAGTGTAGGGCAATATGCATGTACAATATGAGAGCCCTTTGTCAAAATTTTTTTGAGTTACTCTGTAAAAACTGTCTGGACAGCTGCACGGATGATGCACAGACACATACACGGATACACAGACAAAGTATTTGCTATATGCCCCCTCTCTTTCGGGGGGGGGGGGGGGGGGGGCATTATTAGAAGCCTGGTGGCTGGGCTTATTTGGAGTTCAAAAAGAGCTCAGTAGTCCAGCGGATAAGCCACAAAAATCCAGAAAATTGTTCAAATTTTGATAAAAGCGCCAAAATTGGCACATAAGTAGATTTTTGTATGGAGATTCATATAAAAGCGAGACCCAAGTTTAATTTTGCCTTAAACAGGCTTAAAATGGGAATCAAAGATGGCCGCCATAAAGAAATTAATGTTCGTAGAAATATCAGGCGAGCATTTCTTAACTGTCATTTTACCATCACTTAAGAGTGATTTATTTATTTTAATATTGAAAAATAAAGTTAAAAAAATGGTACATTGGTGCTCAATTTGAATTTTGGGATTAATATTTAAAAATCGTTGCCTAAATATCCACCATAACTGTTACGCTGATATGAACAGCAGCAAAACTACTTGACATGAGTGAAGCTATTAGCAAAATGTGCAGCCAAGAGAACAAAAACAATGTTTTCTTTGTATTTTCACCCATCATCCATCTGTGCCTGAACTTGGAAGGATAGAAAATATATACTTTTGAAACACCTGATCAATCTTGGTTCCGACTGAAAGAGTTTTACTTAATTTCAGGATTCATCATTGATTTTCTTCCGATTTCCTACACTGCTACGTGACATGTTAATTTTTATGCTATGGTTAACTGATTAGATGAATGCTCAGCTTTCTTGATCAATGCTTGTTTTTTTTGTTTGTTTTCAGTTTGTAAATGCAGGGGACAAGGAAGTTTCTCTCCAAAAAAATAAAAGTTTTTAATCTGAGACTTGTTTCAACTTGGCATTTAAGTCACCATGAAATGATTTCAACATCTCAACATCATATCTTACTATCTGATTGGACACCTGTCTGTCAACACAACTATTATGTCATAAAGCTTCTTCCACCCAAATGTATTAATAAGCTACCACCTAAGGTTTGGAATATGTATACATGCACTCTTTACTTGCATTCATATATGAATCCTCTATACTTTATCCAGCTACATGTATTGAATGGGCAGCTCAGTGTTTCTTCCAGGGTAAATACACATGGGTAATCTTCTTTAAGCAACAGTGTGCAAGATCCGGAAGATTAGTTCCCAGTGAAATGTCCCTCACAATAATGAAACGCTGCATATTGGTTTCTATATTCAACAGGACACCAGACTGGTTATCGATAGAATTAAACAACTGGGATTCCGGACACAGCCACTCCTGTGAATTCTCAGGTAAATGCATAAATTATAAGCAACAGTTTGCTAAGGTATGAACACACATGAACCTGTCATAGAGACAGAGCTGCGCAACTAACTGTGCTCAACACTTGCCATATAAATAGCGCAAGCTTACCACATAAGCCCGACAACAAACTTAGGATGCAACTCGTCCACTCATAAACCATTCAGCCTCCTTGTAACATCATCCTGAAAAAGTGGCCAACACCAATATAATACGCCTTAGCAGGTCAAGACTTATAACGGAATACACACCTGCACCCTTTGCAGCTTGATTCTTCCTCTGAGAAGCCATCCCTCACTTTTTACGACAGTTAGAAATTCAGAGGCCAAATAGCACTTTCTCCTACATGCGTGTCTGATCCCTTGATAAAGCTGTCAGCTTGCCCACGTGATGAACAACCATGGATTTTGTTTCACCTTTTCCCAAAAGTTTTGACAGCTCTGTGGCACGTTTATTTATTTTAGGGTCTGACACTGGGAAAACTTTTTGACGACATGCATGACATTTCCATGTCTTAGTTCTTGTGGTACTCTGACATTGTCCATTTTGGATCATTCACTATCTCAGATTATCTAAAACGTCAGTACATAAATATATATACTCTGCAATTGGGGAAAGGAATCTTACATTACGAAAAGCAGAAATGACACTGATGAGGTGCCAACTGTAATAATAGCTGATCACATGTACATGTCATAAATGTACAAGTATATTGGCATCCATCACACAGTTTAGGTTATATTTACCCATGATGAGATAGACATATCGACATTTAGGCTTAACTTTTTGGCAATTAGTCTCTTCAGCATGCTGTGAATGTATTCGATTTATTTAGGTTTCGGGTAAACTTTTCAGCAATTAGCCTCTTCAGCATGCTGTGAATGTGTCCAAATTTATTTATGTTTACGGGAAACTTTCAAGCAATGAGTATCTTCAGCATGCTGTGAATGTATTCAAATATATTTACCTTTCGGGTAAACTTTTCAGCAATTTGTCTCTTCAGAATACAGTGGTACCTGCCGTATGTGGCCACCCCTTCTGCCAAGAAAAAGTGGCCACATACAGCAGGTGACCTGTCACCACAGGTAAATTTTACAAAGAAACTTACTCCTATGCCCAAGCATAGTGACCACAAAAAGCAATGCGGCTGCTCACGGCAGTGGTTGTATACAGCAGGTACCACTGTACTCTGAATGTATTTATACTGTGTATTTATTTCATGGTCTTCCAAATCACATGCCATCATGTTTGAGGCGTGTGATTTTTCACCCACCTAAAAACCTCACCTAGAATAATTGAGGTGAGCTCCTAAAAGCACACCTCATTCTTGCATTTAAGTGCTCTGACTATAGCAATAGCTCACCTACAGCTCACCTAGAATGATTTCAGGTGAGCTTTTTTCAGCTCACCAACAATCTTTAGATGTGAAGGCCTAAAATCATGTGCTTAACTAAATTGAATTCTCCAAAATGTGGGCTATACAGGAACCTGTTACTTGAGACAGTGACAGTGCTGTCAATCCAATGTGGTCTCCAAGTAGGGTCCACCCAGCATTCTGAATTCCTACCTAAACAGCTTTGCTGACTGACTACTCAAATTCACAGTTCACAAGCACGGCTTTTTATTGTCAATGAGTACATGTATACCATAGATGACCTTGACCTACTTGTGAAGGTCATGAGGGCAACATACATGAAAGTGAGTTATGCAGGGATGTGCTATACAGCTGGACTACCAATAGGCTATGGCCCAATTGAAACCTGTTAGTTAATTGCAACGGCCGCTGTCTGCACTGTTGTCAACGAATACTCTATGGCAACCTGTGTGATAGTGGTGTTTCAATGAAAGGTCTTTTCAAGAGAAATTTGAATCTGGAGTCATTATAGGACCTCAGCATGTTCAGATAAGCACTTTCGTGACTTTTATGACTTTTGTGATTCACACTGAAAGAGCTAAGAATCAAGCCCCTCATGCATGATATATTACTGAAAGCCTTAACTTAAACAGTTAATTAAGTGGTCAGGGCATATGAAGTGGCAGAGAAGAAAACGTCCCATGAGTTAATGGCCAAGCCTTGACTCACTGACTAATTCATGACACAAAGAAAATGATGAGCATAATTAATCAGCCTTGATAGCTCTTTACATTGTGCCCAAAATATGCATATGAAAGCTGCTGGACTAGCCCATTCTTTTGCTGTGTTCACGCCAGTTTGACTTTATTTTCGGAATTAACATTCGTATTTTTGCAGATCCGAAAGACATCCGAAATGTGCATTCAGACTGTTTACCTGACTTCCAAATAAATGGTGATGGATCCTTCACACTTTAAGGTTTAACTTTCGGATTAACCTACTAAATTGGTGGGCTTGCACGTGTTCGATATTCAGCAAACATGCGCATTTTGCGTTCACACATGCAACAGAACTTGCACAAGTAGACAGTACTGGTTAACATTTGCAAAAATACCACCTCCATCAGTAGGTTTTGCTTAAAGCAGCTCGCACATTCTTAACGAATTGCAGAAGAGTTTTAGCTAATCTAAAGGCTACATGTACTTTTGCAAGTGTTACAAATAAAATGCAGTAAATTTTAGCCGTGTGAACGGGGCGTTTGATACAGTGGAACCTGCTCTAAAGACCACCTCTCATGATACCACATTATTTTCTAAGACCACCCATACCAGATGCTAGACATTTGTTTCTTTGTTAAAATACCAGTAATTAAAGACCACCTGCAGTATGTGACCACTTTTAACTGGTATTAGGGGTGGTGGTAAATCACAGGTACCACTGTACATGTTTTCTTGTGTGACTGCGGGCATACTGCTACTTGAACAAAGGTCAGTTTGTGCATGTAAGAAATTTGATCCAATATCAAAAAATGACTTTGAAGTTTTAAAACAAAGGAACGATCGGAGTACAATTATAATATATGATTTGCTTGAAAAGAGCCAGTTAGCAGAATGACTTGTCTATGGATTCATGGCCCTGAAACAAGCCGAGCACTGGTCCCCCAATTTAATATAAGGACAAATAAAGCCTACATCCTATTCAAATTTCATGAATAGGATTTGTTTCATATACAAAATAAATTATTATAATGATTGAGAACTCTACAGTTTTCAAGTGAGGGGTACGCAATAAGACTTTGCTCTTTGATTATCAGACTTGATAGTGTTCAAACGGTATTTGGTCTTTACAGATTTTGGCTTTGTTAAGCTTCTCTTCAGTTCAAATAAGAAAAGGAGGTACATGTATGCATGAGTTTTGATGAAATAAACTGGTTTCAAGCACATTTGAAGATTGTTTCAATGAATGCTTGTATTATCACCCACCTCCCATTTATCATGGATGGTGACGATTGAAAACCAACAATCATGAAGCCAGAAAAAAAAAACAATTTCGTGACTTTATGAAAATAAACTTTGCTCAAAAAGTGTGTTCTGACTGTAGGTAATTATAGTACATTAGTCCCCCTCTTATAAGGCCATCCCAAATGCAGCCAAAAAGTGACCTTATAAGAGGGGTGGCCTCTCCATAGTAAGAGAATATCATGGGAATACAATATTTTCTGCATAAGAATGCTGACCTTTCAAGAGGGGTGGTCTCTGGTGAGAGGGGCCTTATAAGAGGGGGACTACTGTATTCAGATATTTGACACATGTTGCAGGGAACTAATAGTGTCACTTCAATGAGGCTTCACTGTATGTATATGAACTTATACTGATGAACCTATGCCTGCTTTGGTATGCAGATGAATGAACACAAGTACACGATAGGAAAGGTCAGAATTAGCTCTAAGGTGTGTATTTGCCCCAATACACAACTGAATACACAAACATTTGGTGGGCTAGAGCTGTGTATTTCCATTAGTTTGTATGTTAAAGCAACCTCAAATAAACCAGTCACTTTTGTAGCTGTGATTATATGATTTTTTGTGAGGCATTTTGTTATGCATTTAGATTTACTGTCTGAAACTTGGTGTTTCTATGTGCAGTTGTTTTCAAGTTATTAAGTTGCAAATTACAATGCAAAGTAATGGGAATACATAACCCCAGCCCTCCACTGACTGCAGTGCCCTCTTTTAGGCAGTTCTTGAACCTTCTGTTCTTGCCCTTGCCTTGATAAAAATGAAAACAGGCTGACCACCCGCCGACTGGAGAAATTCCTGAGAATAGCAGTGAAATTAAAAGTGTCTCCCTTTGAAAGGAATACACAACCCTAGCCCTCCACTGACTGCAGTGCCCTCTTTAAGGCAGTCCTTGAACCTTCTGTTCTCCCTTTGAAGGGCAGTGTCTTAGGGACTTAAAGCCATAAGGCACTGACAGCATTGTGCACTAACTGACAGACCCTTTACACAGACACTACATGTATCTATTTTGTTTAGTGTAGCCTTCCTACACGTATACATATGGTGCATTTTAATTTTGAAAACTTCAATGACACAGCTGTGCTGAACCTTTTCCTTACATAACAGGTATCACCATAGCCTCAATGCCTGCGCTCACTTAATGAACACCAGTATTGGTCGCTGACAGAGATCCACAGATTGCATTAATTACCAACTAAACCATCTGCCATCCAGCGAGCAACCTTGCGAGTCAGACTTCTTATTGACAGTCATGTTTCACTTCGCATGGTATTTGATTTTATGAATTTTGCAAATATGTTGCCGATGAGAAATTAACAAGAGGACCACGAAAGTACTGTGCTATAAGGACACTTAAGGTAAGATTTAAGAACACCAAAAGAAAGCACATAAGTACTTTGCTAATCGTATTGAACGGTAACCAGGGCCCATACCAAAAGTATATAAAGATATAATGAATTTGTCCCCAGTGCGACCTTTCAAGGTCATCAAAAGTAAAATTTAAAAACACCTAAGGAAAGCCCATACGTAACTTTTTTATTCATGTTCAATATAGTGTTCATGGGCCTACATTCAACCATACCCAAGATATACAAGCAAAATAAAATTTGCAGAGTCAAAAATAGGTAAAAAAAAATAGGTAATCCACTTTCAATGCGACCAGTGTGACCTTGAAAAGTGGACCAGGATCAAATATGCTCGACCACAAAATGGATCTTATAGTGGTGCACAAAGTAACAATCATACACGTACTATATAATTTGGAAGTCCCAACTGAAACACTTATATTCATAAGGCCAATTTAGGGTCATCACCAAGTGAGGGAAAGTGGCCCTATATGCATTGCTACAGGGAAGAGCTACCATCCTGGTTGCTTACACATGCGCACTCACAGGCACCCATGCACGCACGCACGCACGCGCACACACACATACACACACACGCGCGCACACACACACACACACACACACAACTCCTTTATATAATGCAAGCCATCAAACTTTTGATGTGAGATAAAGGATCAGTAGATTTAAGTTGGGAGAAAAGGGGGTAAAAAGCCTGTCACACAAAATCAATGTGAGCAAAAATGTTATAAGTGCAAGCTTGCAGACAGAAAATATTATTTCCATGTTGAATGACCCCTGGTTTTAACATGTGCATATACAGTATGAGAAAAAAAGAGAATACTGCACACTGTCAAACCAATATGTGTCAAACTGAAAGCAAAAGATAGACAACTTTTTTATTATGGTGAAATATCTTTATTTGACAGCTACATAGCATCAATATATTCGTACACAGATATGAGTCCTGTATTCATATTGCAGAATAGTACAGCATCAAATCTGTCCTGTATTCATATTGCAGAATAGTACAGCATCAAATCTGGGATAGATGATGTACCAGGAGGTCAGTGCTGATCAATACAAAGTTTTGTTATTGTGGGGTACTGAACCCAAACTAAAATATCTGGGTGGGATTTTTTTTTGTTTTGTTTTTTTTTTTTTCTGTTTGTTTTTTTGTTTTTGTTTTTGTTTTTGTTTTTTTTTTTTTTTTTGGGGGGGGGGGGCATTTAACCTTTGTTGACTTTCCTAAGTGGTTTCAGCAAATTGGATTTGAACCCTTTTCTAGTTAGAAACAGCCTGAGTACCAGGTTTTAATTTCCTCCCTGGTATGAGCTGAGCACAAGGGAAAGTTGTTGACCAGGGACATGCTATCATGGTTGGAATCCATACAAGTTCCCCAGATTCAAAATATTTTATAATACGGCAAGAATATCAAGTTAGACACTAAACACTACAGCGGAGGACATTTCGTACCCAACTACATCAGGACCATCTGAGCAGAAAAGGGTTAAATGTTGTCTGCTTCAATATTTTTACCCATGACTCTTAACTCATTCCGAACTATGGTGAAAGGCCTTGGATAGTGATTTTGGTTGTGGCAGCTGTAGCATGACTTGCCAGGCAGTGCTAAAACCACTGACCTGGGAGCATGACTTCCCAAGCAGTGCCAAAACCACTGACTAAAGACTACAGGCATGTTGGTGCTTGAATGAAAGCTCTTTTCATGAAGAATTTAAATATGCAATTGTCATCTTAAATCTAGGTACATGACAAGAAAAATCAAGGGGGGGGGGGGGGGGCAAATATCTCTGCCTCTGGGGCAGACCAAGTTTAGCAGAGATACATGGGACAGGAAGCATAGTCTGCCTTGGAGGTGAGCACCAGGCAACACAGTCTGACTGAAGTCTGACTTTGACCCACAAAGGGTTAACCATGAGACTCTCCCTGGAGCCTGGTCTCACCTGCAGACCTCTTCACAAGCTCTACTGTTTGTTTGCATGCTAACAATACTACTCCAGCTGTCAGTCATCGCCTACTTCAGCTGATACCCTCTTGTAGTGGTCTGGGCGTCCCAGCAGCATGCCTCAAGAGCATGTGTACATATCAGCCTTGTCAGACCCTCGTGTTACAAGTACATGTACTTGAACCTATTGACTCTAGACAATACACTCAGCTGCTTTCTGGTCCAGTCTTCTTTTACGCATATTCGGCAAATGGAGAAAAACTTGCCTGGTAGGTGGACTGATCTCCATGGTTTTTCCACTACACCACAATTAAGTAGCAACAATATCAAGCTTGGTTTGCTTAGAAGGCAAGAGAAAAATAGCAAAAACTTGAAATACTGTTAGAGCCATTATGGATAGTCATTAGCTGGATAATGTATTTCAAGGTGACATCACCCAAAATGGAAAAATTTCTTTACTAATAAATGTTTACATTTCTTTCAATTGCTTTGAATTTTCGTTTGAGAAATTATGTTATCCATGACATTAACATTTTGGAAATTCTTACCTTATTACAATTTGAAAACTAGAAAAGTGTCCAAAGGACACGGATGCCCCCACGTGTCACTGCCCTACCCCCCCCCCCCCCAGCATTAGAAAGAATATAGCTTGTAACTGGTGTAAGACTTCAAACGTTTATACTGTAAAATCTTCAATTGGATAATAACTATACACATATAACTTACATGACACTTGCATCTTCAAAATTGTTTCTGACAATATAATATTACCCATATTATGTAAACCAGTCTCAACTTCAAATACAGCTGTTCTTTCTGATTTGTCAAATAACTGATCTCTAAAATTTATGTTTTTTTCCTAGGCACCAGCATTCCTCAGGACACTGCCAGCATTTGATATGGAAAGCTCTTGACTTAAGTCTACATATTGTTACTTCAATCAGTCAAAGAACATGTATGTTTAACATAATGTTGTAGATGAGGCAGCAGTACACTTGTGACAGGATAAATTACCTTAGTTGGAGATGTACTGTTCTAAACTTCTGCACATACAATACTGTGGTTGCGACAGAAATCTGACAAACCCAACCTCAAATCAACATTTTCATTAATTATTGATTAATTAACGTGGAACAATGAAGCTGAGAGACAAACAAAGCCCCAGGTGCACATCTTTATATGTTGATTTATGTTTCCACCACGTTTCATAGGTGTACCTCAAATACTTTTTGAGATATATAAAAAATATTATAAAAAAAAACCCAAAATCACTGGAGCCTGACCATTTGAACAAAACTGGTAGAGACCCACCCAAGGTACATTGCCACTAAGTTTGAAGTCAATCTGACGCACAGTTTCTTCAGACAAGTTGAAAATGTGAATTAGCATTAAATTGTCCATTGACGTACATAGTAATCAAAAGGAAAGCTGCATTTACTGAAAAATACCTGAATTGAAAAAAAATCGTTAAAAAACAGGAATCCACAGCAGTGGCACCTACGGAACAACATAGTTTGAATCTTCCACAAGGACCATCAAAAATAGCAAAAACACACAATATTTGTTAAAACTGAAAAAACTGCAGTGCCACCTGGTGAACAAATTAATAACTAGAAGTATCTATAAGTGTTCCTGTGTAATATCACAGCAATTGGGCAAGCGGTTTCGGATATTTTTTTCAGATTTGCCACAAAAAGAAATAAATTTATAAAAAAATCCAAAAATCACTGGAGCATGACCATTTAAAGGTACCTGGTAGAGATTCACCCAAGGTACATTGCCACCAAGTTTGAAGTTAATCTGGTTGACAGTTCCAGAGAAAAAGTCGAAGATAATGTGAAATAGCATTAGAATACCCATTGACTTACAGTAATCAATAGGAAAGGTGCATTTACCAATAAGCACCCAAACTGAAAAAAAATAAAAATCATTAAAAATCAGGAATCTACAGCATTGCCACCTACTGAACAATATTGTTTGACCCTTCCACAAGGAACATTTCCACCAAGCTTCAGCTTGATCTGAGTGACAGTTCTGGAGAAGTCGAAAACAGCAAAAGCACACAAAAAATAGAAAAAAAAAATGCAGTGCCACCTGGTGAACAAATTAAGAATTAGGAGTCCCTATGAGTGTTCCTGTGTCATATCAAAGCAATTGGGTGAGCGGTTTAGGAGAAGAAGACTTTGATTTGCCCCCAAAAGGAACAAAAAAAATCCATAAAAAAAATAAAAAAAATCACTGGAGCATGACCATTTGAACAAATTTGGTAGAGACCCACCCAGGGTACATCCCCACCAAGTTTGAAGTAAATCTGGGTAACCGCTTTGGAGAAGAAGTAAAAAATGTGAATTGTGGATGGACTACAGATGATGGATGACCCACCCTCCAAAAAGCTCAGCTGACTTATCAGCTGAGCTTATCAAAAATCATCAATCATTCGTTTACTCTCCAGAGACATACCCGGTACATGTTATGTCCCAGTCAAGCATCCAAGAATCTGTTGATGATCCAGAGGCACTGAACATAAACAAGTATAAAAATGTATCTACCTGCAACAATCTAGACCAGCAACAATATATCAAACATTATCCAGTATTGATATTCAGTGCACAGGAAGGTAGCCACATTGTGGGTATTTTAATACCTCAGTACCTGTCAGGCAAGGTATTCACACTGTGGGTATTGTATCTTTCCATAACCTTCGTCTGATCAGAATTCAATGAAAAATATCAGCCTCATGTTTTTTAAATGTTATCCTCTGAAAGTGTTAACATTATTTTGGGGGGGGGGGGTGCGGAGATACAACCCACTCATTCACATGATTCCCCTCATGATAAGTAAGAAATTAACATCTCTGATATATTCTGAATTGAATCTACCTCTACAGAAAAACTTGTCGCCTGCCTGAAAGTCTTACTTGACGGTCATCCCTGGGTCACTCTTCCATATATGCCTCACTATCTGACTGCCAACATTGCTAAATTTATCAAAATTACTCCATTATACATTTTAATACATATTTTTGCTCCAGAAATTCTAAAACATGTTTTCATGTCCTTAAAAATCTATTTGAAGCACTCTGAACTACTAAGCTTCGTGTACTTTGCCCTGATTGGTATCAAACAGATGTACTTTGTACTGACTGGTAGCAACAGGTGTACTTTGCTGCTGCTGCTGCATCATCATCATCATCATCATCATCATCATCATCATCATCATCATCATCATCATCATCATCATCATCATCATCATCATCATCACCACCACCACCACCACCACCACCACCACCACCATCACCATCATCATCATCATCATCATCATCATCATCATCATCATCATCATCATCATGCAACAAATGGCATAACTCAAAACGAGATGAGATTGTTGAAAGGATGGATCCCCTGCCTACAGCTAGTGTGACCCTGATAGCTGACCTAATGACCTACTTTAAAATATCATTGGGTCCCCAATGTGTGGATGAAGTTTAATAAAAATTATGTCAAAGCACAGGCAAAAACTGACATCAATGTGTGACAGACAGATACAAACATGGGCATGGTGTTAACTTATTTTCCCCACCTACACTGGGGGGGGGGGGTCATATAAAGCAAAGATCATTAATTCCTTCTTCATTGATACAATCAACTTCATAAATTCAGCGATTCAAAGAAAACACACCTGGTATTCCATTCTGGATGTTCAATAGGCACTTAAAAGCAGAACAGCAAGAATAACTGCATCTATTTCCACTTGACTAACTTGACTTTAACTCAAGTCTGCACTTTCACACAGGGCACTGATGTAAACCAGTTGTTACAGATCCTCCATTTTCATTTTGCTTTTTATACTTATACAAGCATAAGTAGCTATTCTGAGTTTTAGAATTAAAATATGTTTTTACATTGACAATACAGTTTATACATGTATTTTTTTAGACTTGTAAAAAATATCAAGTCATATATGGTCTGAATATTACCCTTGACAAGCAAAATCTATTTTAGACTACATATACAATATGCCACAAAATACCCCCCCCCCCCCGTGACCTTGGCATTTGGGTCAAGGTACTCCATCTCAGACCTTATGTAGGATTAAAACCATGGGCAACAAGAAAAGTCTAAGTTAAAAACTTATTATATGAAGTTAACATGTGAAAACCAAATTCACTAAAACAGGCTTGTGGTTTTGGGAATTTGGTCAAAGTCCTCCATTTTCAAACTTGTCTGAGACTTTATGCAGGACTATAAGCATGTGCAATATAAAACCCCTTCGCACAAAACTTTTCAAGTTATCGTGTGAAAACCATATTCACTAAAATGGCTCTGTGATCTTGGGAATTTGGTCAAGGTCACCCATCTTTGAACTCATCCAAGACCTTACACAGGACTGTAAGCATGTGCAACAAGATAGCCCTCTACAAAAAGTTTTCAAGTTATTGTGTGAAAACCGAATTCACTGAAATGGCTCTGTGACCCAGGGAATTGGGTCAAAGTCACCCATTTTAAAACTCATCCAAGACCTAATGTAGGACTGTAATCAACTGCAATTTGATAGGCCTATGTCAAAAACTTTTAAAACCGTTTAAAACCACCAGTTGCTTTTTCTGGGTGACTGCCTGTCTCAAGTCAGGAGTGAAATTTGTTTCTTCACATTGGTATTGGAAGAGAAATGTTGATGCTTTGGCAAGTCTGGAATCTCTTAGCTGTCATTGTTGGGTTTGGAATTAATGAATATGGATCATGTTTTTCTGTACTATTTGAAAATTACTTCATTGGCTATGTTATGCTGTGGGCTTTGTTCTCCGACTCGTAGTTATAGTGGAGGTAGAGTGTGTTTATAATGTTCCAGATTCATAAATATCACAAAAACGATGTAGGCCTACTTTACTCTTTTGCTGTAAACTTAGCTGACTGGCAAGTCGGGAAAAAAGAAAGGTGATAGGCCTAACAGGTCTCTTTTTATTTTTGGCAGAAGTAATGAAATTTGTGTTTTGGGTTGTTAGGCCTATACATTTTGGAAAAGAACTAGTGTCTGCAGTTAATGATGAATATTTCTAAGGTTGAGAGGACCGGTTTAAAACCACCAGTTGCTTTTTCTGGGTGACTGCCTGTCTCAAGTCAGGAGTGAAATTTGTTTCTTCACATTGGTATTGGAAGAGAAATGTTGATGCTTTGGCAAGTCTGGAATCTCTTAGCTGTCATTGTTGGGTTTGGAATTAATGAATATGGATCATGTTTTTCTGTACTATTTCAATTCATCATGTGAACCCCAAATTCACTAAAATGGCTCTGTGACCTGGGTAATTGGGTCAAGGTCACTCATGTTCAAGCTCCTCTAAGACCCTATTCAGGACCATAAGCATGTGCAACATGAAAGCCCTAACCAAAAAATTTTTCAAGTTATCTCGTGAAAAACCAAATTCACTAAAATGGCTCTGTGACCCTGGGAATTGTGTCAAGGTCACCCACCTTCGATCTTGTCAGAGACCTTACTTAGGACTATAAGTGTGTGCAATATGAAAGCCCTAAGCAAAAACCTTTTTTGGGTTATCACATGAAAACCAAATTCACTCAAAAAGCTCTGTGACCTTGGGAATTGGGTCAAGGTCACTCATTTACAAACAAGTCAGAGACCCTATTCAGGACTATAAGCATGTGCACTATGAAAGCCCTAAGCGGAAATGAGTTATCGTGTGAAAACCAAATTCACTAAAATGGCTCTGTGACCTTGGGAATTTGGTCAAGGTCACCAATCTTCACACTCGTCTGAGTCCTATTTAGACTATAAGCATGTGCAATGCGAAAATCCTTAGTGAAAACTTTTTGAGTTATTGCAGGAAAAAATTGTCAGCGCAGACACACAAACAAACAAAAACACACACATGAACAAAGTTATCATTATATGCCTCCTCCTCCTTCGGGGGGGGGGGGAGGGGAGGGGACTTAATCATCATGTGTTGAAAATAAACTGGATCCCTCTACTTGATGGGAAGTACAGATGTTAAAGCCCTTACACACACACACAACACACACACACACACCTGACACCAATGTACCAATGTTTGACCCCCTGGTAACCGAGAAAATAGGTCAAGGTTGCTGAATGTTGAATTTATCCCAGCTTTTCATGAGATGCTTCCACAGCAGTAACTGAATTTGCTCAAGAGTTATTCCATCTGCAAGGGTGATGGACTGACGAATCGATGAAAATAACAATACCCATGGGCTGATAAGGCCAAGGGGTAAAAATTAGCAAAATCCAATCTCTCTATACTTTATAACTAATCCAGTCACTCAGTCTAAACCTGCAACTTAATAAATTACAATCATCACAATCCAATCTCTCTACACTTTATAACTTATCCAGTCACTAAGTCTAAAGCTGCAACTTAATAAATTTCTATCATCACAATCCAATTTCTCTACTTTTTTATAACTAATCCAGTCACTAAGTCTAAACCTGCAACTTAATAAATTACTATCATCACAATCCAATCTTTATACAGTTTATAACTTATCCAGTCATTAAGTCTAAGCCTATGCAACTTAGTAAATTACTTTCTCACATTTGATGCAAAAAAAAAATGAAAATTCAAGGCTTCAATAGCCAAATGAATGTATAAACAGGTCATCAGCAGGAAACCTTGTTGTGCAGCCTAAAATTTCTGTTTGTGTGCATGTGTGTGTGTATGTGTGATACCAGCTGCTTGTCTTTACTATATATTTGGTAAAGACAACTGACTTAAGTTTAAAGAATGTAAGAACGTGAAAAAACAACAAATGCTATGAATGACATATTTATTGTCTGGGGGGTTTTTTGATGGGGGGGGGGGGAGGGATAGGCATTATTCATTACAGATATGATATAGAAGTGATTCATAATGTATTCACTGCAACAAAAGGGACCATAAGTTATTTGCAAATATACTGGCAGTCTGGCTTCTTCTGTACTTTGTAGTATTACCTTATCTGCTGCAGTCTGATAAAAAATGATAGAAAATATTTTCACTAATATACATACATATATATATATATATATATATATATATAATATATATATATATATATATATATATATATATATATATATATATATATACACACACATGTGTCCAAATTTATATGTCAACGACAATTTTCCAAGTCACTGGAATAATGTTTGATCTGTTCCCATGGCAACTATAAACATGGAACTCATTCCTGCACAGCAACACCATACATTTCCACCTTCTATCCATGGCAACTGAGGGGAACATTTGTCACCTGGTAAATCCAAAAGTCTGACTTATATTCCATGGCAACCCATTTTGGGGCATCCATTCACTGGTCACATAGTCAGGGAACATCCACTGCTTGGTAACAACATTGAGGCCCAAATGTACCAAAATTGACAGACAGAGTCAGGATGCTTCTGATACTGTCAACACTGATGAAATCCATTTTGTATCCATGGTAACAGGTTTAATAGGATCTGCATGGTTCTTGGGAGCATTCATTAACTGGAAACACTGACCAGCAACATCTGAGAGACCATTTTTCTCTTATTGGACTTTGCCTGGAGTAAAGAAATTGGAGCAAACTAGTTTACACTTCTTTATGACAACTTAGAAAAAATACAGCTCACATATTGTTTTCTTTCGTTTCTAATTTTACATCATTAGAATTCAAGTTTTTATAGATAAAAAATGAACATTTAAAGGTTATAAGCTGAAAACTCCAATCAAATATTCACATCTGCTACCTTTTCATTATCACTACAAAAGAACCAAAATTAATTTTTAAACTTCTCTCTTGTGAATGTAAACACTATTCAAAATTAGCACAAATGTCTACTTTGAACACACATAATTGATTCCACAATGAAGTTAAATTGAGAATTGACTGATCTTCACTTTTTTGTACTTTCATTAAGAAAAATGATAATTTCTTAGTATCATTTTGTATTTTCCATTTTTAATAGGTTGACATCTTATGCATTCACTAATTTCTAATCTGATCAACCACTACAGCTGATACTAAAACATTCTACTTTCAAATAAACAAACTTTGCCTTTCATTTGCATTTTGACTTGTTTCCATCATGCAATTTTTCCTCCACCAAATTAGGATTACATAATACCAAACCAAATGGGTAACTCCACAACATGAAAGCATTTTACAATATTCACAGGCAACATTTAACTGATAGGGTCAAGAATTTCAAGGTCATGGGGTCACGGACTGCTACCCACCATGTTCCCACACTGAGTGCTACAGGGTATGTATATTTATACCACTGGGTGATAATGAGGGACGGGCACACTCCTCAGTGAATATGCACCGGTTGACTTTTATAACCATAGCAACTCCCATGCAAAACATGTTACCATGGTAACCAAAAAAAACAACATCAGAGGCCAGGTACATGAAGCTTCACAGAACACAAGGAAGTCGGGTCATTCGGGGGTCACCTTGCTATCTCATTAATATTCATGAGGTGTGACAGTGGAGCATGATTAACATAAATTAACATAAACAGACAATGGTTGGGGGAGCTAGCACACAGAAGCAGACACAGAGAACACCCGTCCAACCTGGCAGTATCAAGCTCTTCCATATATGTCATGTCCAAAAGTAACCTAAAAGAAAAATTCAACATAAATAAGTTTAAAGTGCAAATCAAACATACAATATACATTAGCCCCGTGCATTCCATCTCGTAAGCAAGTTGGAATGCTGGGCTGGTGAACATACAATGTGGTTCTGTGTGCATTCAAGGACCATATCACAGGTTTGGCCACCAAACCACACCTGTGGCGCCCATCATCGCAAATATGCTGCATACTCAGAAAAATTAAAACTAATGTGTTGTCATCCAGCACCACTTTGAAGGCAGGGCAGGGGTTACTCGGTAAATTCACCGCCTAATGACATTTAAACTTGATTATATAAACGCCAGTGTACATTTTCTACTGATCTTGTATAACGGGGTATTATGTATTGTTAAACCCATTTAACCCCAATCTATAAATAATGCAGGTATGTCAGTGTGGCTTCTTTATCTGTACAGTGTCCATGCATTTGTGACAACCGTGACAATACGTATGCTCCAGATGTGGGCTGTGTTGGTTTGAACTTGCCATTGTTAACATAATGATGCACACATTCTGCAATGCTATTGTTCTGCCATCAGATACTGCAATAATCTCCTGACAGCAGTCAATAGAATGCATGACAAATGGGTTGTGTAAGTAAGGTTAACAAAACCATTTAACACTTTTCTGCTCAAAACAGTGCTCCCTTAATGGTAATTTCAGATTCTCTGTGCTTATAATCTTTTTCTCCTTCAAACATAATTTTTCAAACTTTGTGTGACGAAAGTTCAAGAATAGATGTAATGTTACAGGATAACATTCCCTGTCACCATCTTACATCATCAGAGTCTAAGCTCTGTCACCTCGGACTAAAACAGTCCCTGAGTTCCCCATGTGAATTTATACCTGTGTAATTCACAACGATCGCATGTATTCAACTTCTTCCCAAGTTTCCAATACATATTTAACTGTATTCAAGGTGATGACTGCAAATTCAAA
This sequence comes from Hermodice carunculata, assembly GCA_964020975.1. Taxonomy (NCBI): domain Eukaryota; kingdom Metazoa; phylum Annelida; class Polychaeta; order Eunicida; family Amphinomidae; genus Hermodice; species Hermodice carunculata. The sequence goes on along the minus strand of OZ026616.1, from coordinate 26,794,353 downwards.
TTCTTCATAAGGAGACCTTCTATTTAAGTGCCAACATGCACAGTCTGAAGTCAGTGGTTTTTGCATTGCCTGGCAAGTCACTCTACAGCATCTACAAGGGCAGTGGCAGAATGCCTAGCTAGGCAATACAAAACTTAACCTGCAAGCAAGACCTTTACTGTTGTGTCACAGGGGTTAATATAAATCACTCGAAAATGTCCAGAAAAGCTGCCACACATTAAAGTAAAATGTAATCTTATGCAACATGTAGCCTGCACTATGATGTTTTTCTTACGGCATATAAAACTGAGGACTGTAGGCCATAGTGAAAGGGGCCTGTGAAGCACTGAGTGCTATACCATGGGCAGTCTTGCACCCAGTCTCCAGTGCTCCCCTGGTGGCCCACTTTGGTGGGTCCCTTGAGGTGCATGTCTATGAACTTAACCACAGGGATTTGTACAGGGTACCTATGGAAATTTTATTTTACTTACAATGTGAGCTGCTGGAACTAGCCTGTCCCCACCCTCCAACCTCCCTCCCCCCCCCCCCCCCCCACAAACACGCATGTTGGCCAGACCTTTAAACAGACACACATATTTACCAACTGGGAATACTGACACAAGTATGTGCCAGGAAGATATAATTAATACTTTGACACGAGCACTTGCCAGGAATAACAATTAATTAGATACAAACTTGAACTTATGCCAGTGCGATTATATCAAAACCTCGTGATTCAAGTAGCTCTTACTTCATCAATGAAGTTTCAAATGATCTCAGCAAACAGAGCTGTGTCCTACAAAATAACACCGTCGTGGGTCCCTGGCATTCCGTGACTAAGTGACTAATGCAATCACAGCCAGCTCAATACATAGATGTAGCTGGAGGCACACACTGTTCAGGAGCACCTGTGTCCGTGTGATCGAACTTCCTACTACATGTGGCCCATTAAGTGTGCTTCCCTCCCCCAACTGGACAACATGCTCCTCCCTGGTGCTTGCAGACCAACTGATACAGTGCAGATTCTGATCGACTCCTATTTGAAGCCATGGTCTGCACAGCACCTTCTTACTGCACTTTCAACCTTAACATTTTATTCTATTTAATTTATTCACCTGTGATTGCACATGTATCTATGTATACTTCTCCCCTTTGGAGTTTCCAATAAATAAATAAAATGTATTCAGCTCAAGACCCTTAATTGCTACTGCATCCACAGATTTTCTAATGATTACGTTATAATACATAGGAAATACATAAGAAAGAGCTTGTTAAAAATTACTATGAATCATTTGCTGAGTCTTTCGTAAACTGTGATATTTTCATTCATTACATCCAGTCATGGCACAAGTTCAGCAAAGTTGGCAATCCTTTTTTTTTTTTTTTTTTGTTAAAATTGACTAACACTGATTTAAACAAGGTATGTTTGTAAAACATAGATGCCCCCCTCCCTCATTACCCTTGCCCTCGCTACCCTATTAATAGTGGTAGAAGGGGCACTCGTGACCTTACAAAATTAGTGAAGGTTGATCATACATCAATGTCACATATCTTTATACTTTAACCTAGCCCTTAAAAAACGACTAAAAACTTGGGCAATATAAAAGTTATAGCTGAAAAATTAGTCATCATTTAGAAACCATATTCAGCAAAGTGGCTTTGTGACCTTGGAAATTATGGCAAGGTCACTCATTTTCACTTGACCTTCTTCAGTTATTGTGCAAAAAAAGGGAAGTCTACTGTCTGTGTGTGACCCTCAAAACTGGGTCAAGGTCCCCAATCTACAAACTCAAACTAGCCCTTATAGGCAACCATAAAGCTGTGCAATATAAAAGTGCTACCTCTAAAATGCAAGTTATCATGCAGAAACAGTATTCAACCAAATGGCTCTGTGACCTTTGAAATTAGGTCAAGGTCACCCATCTTCAAACTTGACCAAGACCTGAATACGAAAAATTATCCAGTGGAATATAAAAGTCCTAGTTTAAAACCTCTTCAGTTATCATGTGGAAACCTAATTTTATCTCAGGTACCAACATGACCTTGGAAATTACATCAAGGTCACCAAACTTTAAACTTCTTCTAGCCCTTAGCATGAACTATAGACCTGTAAAGTATCCCAGTCCTAACTTAAAAACTTCTTGTGTTATTGTGCAGAAACCACAGGAAGCATGAAACCATATTCAGTAGCGTGGCTCTGTGACCTTTAAAAAGAGGTCAAGGTCATCCATCTTTAAACTTCGCCTAGCCCCAAATATGGACTATAATCCTGTGCAATATAAAAGTCCTAGCTTAAAAACCTCTTCAGTTATTGTGCGGAAACCAAAGTTACCTCAGGTACCACTGTCACCTTGGAATTTAGGTCAAGGTCACCCATCTTCGAACTTCGCCTAGCTTTTGACTAGAATGATACAATTATACAGTATCAAAGCCCTAGCTCAAAAACTTCTTGAGTTATTGTGCGGAAACCACTGACCGACCGACCGACCGACCGACCGACATGTGCAACGCTATATGCCCCACCTTCTTCGAAGGGGGGCATAAAAATTGAATACAAATGGAAAAAATTGTGTTTAAGATGAGCTTTTAAAAAGTTGCATTATCAATCATGTACTGGTCCCTTATGGTCGACTTTTTCCACTGAAAGCATGTGGCACACACCTTGAAACCATTGTTTGTAGGACTTTTGATTGCCTGCTACCAACTGGAAGCAGACAAAATGGCAATCACCGAACTCGGGTGACATCATGTGCCAGACTTTAACATGATACGTTTACCATTGAAGATACGGGGATCTCACTAAACCCCAAACCAATCTGCCAGCTTATAATCCCAGTAAAGCAACAAGTGATGTGAAAATAGCACACAAGTGCCTGATGGCTGAGAATTCAGCATAATATGAAGGCAGTTTTCAAAAACTTCTGGAGCAAAAGTTCAACCTGTTTTGTCTTCATTTGTGCTCTTCTGAAACTGCTAAAATGTTATAACAGCAGCTCAGAAGGCTTTACACACTCTACAGTAACAATGCCCTGGTAATGTACATGTCTTACATCTGGGATCTCATTGTATCTTTGGGGGTTTGTGTGATCCTTGTTAATTGACAATTAGCTTGACATTCCCCATTCACATGTGTAGAAGTTGCATCTAAACTCATTTTGAACAACTCTTGAACATGAGTACAATCAGTAAAACAAATGCAGGAAAACTAGAGGACTAAACTCTTGTGCCATTCAAAGGATACAAATGCAACTAGTTCTCAATCCAAGATCGGTCTTTGCACAGACTGGGAGAGCACAAGTTGATCTCACAATTGTAAATGAATTTTTTTAAGATCCAAGACAACCAGCAGCCAGCCAATGGGATAAAACCCAACACTTCAGACACTACTGTCTCCCAAGGGATGACTGCAAAATATGTACAATGGGCAAGAAGTAAAAATCCCCCCCCCCAAAAAAAAACTCTTCAGTGTAATCCTTGTTCAAAGCTACTTGATTACGAGTGACCACGATGAGGAAAATATAATGTAAAGAAGCAATAGCATATTCAGCGTATTCCTTCATCACTGCAAAAAAAAAAAAAAAAAAAAAAAAAAAAAAAAAATGCCTGGTGATACCTTTCTGACACATAATTGGCCAATTGAGCTATCATGTGCTATCTTTCTGACACATGATTGGCCAACCGAGCTGTCACATGATACCATTCTGACAAATGATTTGCCTACTGCTCATACTTAAGGTAAAGTTTCTACTTACATTTCCAAATCAAGTATCACTATCTTTTATAGCTAAATCATAGAAGTATTTACAAACTCATGTGCATCAGATCCAATAATGAAACCAGAGATTTCATAACATTGGCTACATCAAAATGTCAAATATCCTTCAACACTTCCATATATATATATATATTATCATCATTCCCAAAAGTCTATTAGCCAAATTCTATATACTCTATATCACTCGTACCCTATCACTGCCTGTGTTTCTAAAATGTAAACACAGAAACTGTTAAGAATTTTTACTCTTGTTACCAAAACACATTCTGTAGGTGATTTTTTTTATAAAACATACATGTATATATAAAAAAATCTATATATAATTCTTGAGCTTCCAGGGTCTGGACCACCAAGTCAGTGACAGAGTACCCATACTTGACTGTCTGCTTCTTATGTAGGGAATAAAGTCAGTAATACATTACTCATTGTCTGCGACTCACACCTGGGATATAACCAGTGATAGAATACAAATTGTTGGCAATTCACACATGGCGTAAAGTCAGGGATAGAATACCTATTGTCTGCAACTTACATGTGGGATACATGCAGTCAGTCATTGAATCCCTACTGTTTGCAACTTGTACCTCGGACAAAGTCAGTAATATAATACTTACTGCAGACTGTATGGACATGTACCTAACACTGGGGACAAAGTCTGTGACAGATCTACCTGTTTTCTGAAATTCACATATCAGCCACCTGGAGTTAACATGCAGACAATAGCTCACCATTTCCTGCACTCCTGCCAGACTCTCAAAAACTTTTTGCCATTTCTGTTGACTACACCAAACGGTGGCATTTTAACTTTGGTATTCAGAAATCTAAGTTCACGGTTGTCAGCTTTGGTGGTGTTCCTTCAATTGGGGTCCTGTGCAGCCACGACAGAAGACAACATAGATATTTTGGATGCTAACCATTGTGAGGTTAGTTAATTTAGAATACACATTGATAATAGCATAAACACACTGCTCTGATAATTTACATTTTAATTGTAGCTTTTCCAAAGTATTCTGCATGAAATTGAAGAGGACACATAAATGATACAGAGTGTCCCATCCAACAGCTTTCTCCACATCACACCCCATGGCCTATCAATGACATCTAGTACGTACTAATCTGCCTGATGGCAGCACCTAATTCCTGTGTCACATGACCTCATTGACCAATGGATGAGTTTGGACTTCTTCATCCACAGGCATTTTCCATCTGTATCAGATGGATACCAGGGGAAGTTACCTGTAGTGCCACCTGCAGGAGGCATCCCCCCATAACCCTCTCTTCAAATGATAGTCGGTGGTGTTGGTTGCAGTGATGTGGGTTTTAAAAGCCCCCAATCTGCACCAAAGAAAGTTACTGACCTGAGCCATGTTATCCTGGAAAGTCACCTTGCAATTCTTATTCAAACTGATTTCTGTGAACGATAAATTCAGTTAAAGCGCTTAATTATTTTCAGATGATTTGAGTGTAGGAGTGGTTTAAACCATTCATCCAGTCATTTGATCAGGTGAAATCAACGGCAGTTAAATTTCCACCTGTAAAATCACATTGTTCCTCCCTCCATCCCAACACACACTTTTCTTTGGCTTTTCTAATGCCTTGTATGCTTTCAATGTACTTTTTTCCCTGATTCCTCTTTTCCAGTCCACTTTCCAACCTCTGTAACAGTCTTACCCATATATACTTTCCAATCATCAACCTCATCATATCCTTTTAATTCGTATCACTCTGCTAACTTATCTATGTCTTTGACCCATCTTGTTTTTTCCTTGACTACCTCATTGTAAACTTTCCTGCACCACCTATCTTCACTGACAGCTTGTTGATACCCCCAGTGCTTTAACTTTGCTTTGGCAATCCTCTCTGTGATTTTATTCCATCCTAACTCTCCTAGGACTGCTTCTGTTGCTGTACATGGTGGTGCTCCCAGTATCCATTGCCCCATCTCATTCTGTGTTTTCTCCATTCCCTGGATATCTCCATCACTTACTGAAATCACATCTAGCCACATATCATGCCTACATGTAGTATTGCAACTCTATCGCGTAACAGTCTCGCTGTGTACGCTCTGTTGAAACTGTTCAGTGCAGTAGCTTTAATCATTCCTTTTGTACGATTCACTTTCTGTTTAATTTTCTCCACCTGATACCTGAACATACCTTTACCCACTGCTTTTATCTTAACACCTAGGTATTCATACTCATCAACCTCCACAGTTTCTATCAACTGTTCCCTACCTTCTGGAATTTGGAACTGCCCAATTCTCCATTTTTTATTTCCATCTGGTTTCTTCCCAAGAGTCATCACGTTACTCTTATCCTTACTAAATTCTAACCTCCATTTATTTCCATATTCCCCTGCTATGTTCAGCATCTCTTGTCGTTCTTTCTGGGACTCTGCCATGAGTACAATGTCATCTGCTAAAAAAAATGACCTTGAATTTTTAGATCACCTACCCTTATTCCCTTATCACACTCCATCAACTGATCTCCCAACTCCTTAACATACATGTACAGAGCAAACAAAATTGGGGACAGCACACATCCCTGCTTTAGGCCTATATCCAGACATGCATTCTCTACTCCTATCTCTCCTAATGAAAGTGTACAGTCTACATCTTTATAGAGTGCTTTCAGAATTTCCAGAAAATTTCCACCAAATCCTAGTCCACTTAGTTTTTCCCATAGAGCATCCCTCCACAATACCCTGTCATAAGCTTTCCTCACATCTAAGAAACCCATGAAGACTTCCTTCCGCTTTTGTCTTGCCAATTCTAACACCTGGGTCAATATGAATGTGATCTGATACTTGTATCCTCACACAGTTGATGATCAAACATGAATGCTGGGAGACCTAATTATAATGTTCAGGTGTCTGCATGCCACTTTCTCCCCTTTAAAAAGGAAGCAAACAAACAAAGAAATTATAAGAGCCACAAGTACAGTGCACCAAGAAAGGTGACTTTAGAGAGCTCGATTTATGAACACTAAAAAAGCCTGTACATGTTGTAACGTATACATGATATAATAGTGTGACACATCTATGCATCAAAAGAATCCTTGCCAGATTTCAGATGATCATAACAGGTTCAACATCAAAGTCCTTGGCCAAAGTGCTTGCCAAGTTATGATAATGGACACAAATTGCCACGGCAGACTGGCAACCTTGAGGCCCGACTCCGACTTATATCATGCTCCACCTGATTCGCTCCTAGTTCACAGAGACAGGACCTTACCGATGTTCAAATTCAACGTGAATCTCATGATCAGCAATTAATGAATTAACGAACAGTTACCTTAACCCTTTCATGCTCAAATTGTCCCAAAATATCCGAATGTCAAACATTATCTGGTGAATTGACTTTTATAACAAAAGTTCTCCTTTGTGTGAAATACTTTGAACAAGGATCGCAGCCGAGAACCATTGGTCCATCATGCTCCACATTAACAGGATTCCTGGATGGATGTTGCACATACGCTGTGCCAAGGAGCGCTGTTGATTTGTTTCTACCCTGGACATAAAAGAGTGAATATAATTGGTCCTCTGAGCTACAAAAGTTCAAGGAAAAGTTCACCAGAATGCAATCAAATACATGTATAGCACATTCTAGTGAAGATGGCTGGGGCCGATCTGGTACAGTGACGTACATGTACCTTATAGGAATGCACTGTTGAAAGTAAACAAAATGGAGTCATAGGGGCTGCAGCAAGCACGCTAAACCAAGTAGGTTTTTGACAAAAACATAGAATTGAACGTCCTATGGGGGGAAAAAATCCACATGGTCGTGTCATGGGGAACGGATTTAGACAGCACTCATTTCAAACCATTCACTGCTCCCCAAAAGCTTGCAGTGAACAGTTTTAAAACTCATGCTGTCTAAATCCATTTCCCATGACACGGCCACGTAGAATTCTGTATATGTCGACTCAAAAAGCCTTTAATTTGCCCTACATTTGGCTGGAGAGGGGCATAACAAATTTCAAGATACAGGCCACCAAGAAATATGAAGGAAAATCCTTTAGCAATTAAGCTGATACACAGGCACATATTCCAATTGTCTTGGCGGGGGGGGGGGGGGGGGGGGGGGGGGCAATGACTTTTTTTAAGGTCTTGCCTTGGCTTTCTTATGATCAGTACAATATTTGTTTTTCTGGTGTATCAATGAGATCCTATAAAGGCACTTTTCCCCCCCATCTTGAACCAAGAGCACAATTTAAAAATTCACACCACTTTGTGAAATGCTGTCCCATTATCAAGGTAATCACCAGCCTGGCATGGTCAACATGTGCCGAGGTGCAGCTCCAACTTGGCTGCCTGGACTACTGTAGCTACCATGGCCTGTTATGACCAGCATCCAGCAAGTGGTGAACATCCCCCATGGTCACAAACACACTTGGTTCCACAATTGACACTGGATACAAGTCAAGTTATCCACAATAATACTTGGAAATTTTGCAACTTTTCACAAATTCAAAGCACGACTGTTTTGCAAGATGTAGCACAATAAGATGGATGGTTATACACCTGATTGACAGTCACATATGGGAGACTGTATTTGTGTCTTCTCGTCCACAAGCACTTTCTAGTAGTCATTACCATATATATCATTACAAAACAGGTCTTCAAACAGCTTGCCTTAGTACCTATTATTGTGTTCTCTGCTTCATGAATTTTATGACCCGTGCAGTTTTGAAAAAATACACCTTAGTGGAACACTAGTTGATGTATGCATGTATTCTATTGTATGCATGCAATGACGAATATAAGACAGCATCTTATACAGAATTGCATGGAGATAGCCCTCATTTTCAAAATAGGGGGGAAAACCAGAAAACCACTGAGACACAGTTTCCTCTGTGATTATTCTAATATTGTGATTGCAAAATATCGTAAAAATAACCTTAGGAAACGTAAAATCTAAAAGACAAAGGTTCTGTCTCCTTTCTTTATTCCTGTCAGATAAATTGTCGGGTCCCTATTAATCATAGCTCAACAGACACCTGTCCACATTAGTCATCACAATATACATGTACATGTATATAATTTGCGACACATCTCCTTATTTAGAGTGCTGTCAGGGAAGTCATGCTGACGTCATGCCCCCCTGGGACTTAAAAACGAGGAATGTGGAGCAGCCCACAGCAGCATCAGTACATCACTTTTGGGAAGTAAACATTTCCCAAATAAGTTTGAGATTTTGAGTTACACGGTCAGGAAACTGAAATAAGGGCTTAGGCTAGAACTGCGCAGGTGCAGAGACGTGCCAGTGTAGCAACACAGTTGCCACCTCTCAATGTAAAAACGGAAAATTTTCTAACCCCTGCTAGTTTCTGATGAGACCCAGTTGAGGTCAAATGCACATTGCCTAGCTATATTACTTTTGAGACTAACTGCTAATTGCTTCAGCTACCATCAAGTTGAAGGTCAGATGTACCAGCACAAAGGTACATGTACTGAATCAGTATTCCTTGCCAATTGTCAGGTCGTATCAGCTGCCTCATTGTATTGAAAAACTTAAGTTGACACTAACTGCTTTACATATGTTTTGCATAATTATTCATAAATTCGTGTCTTTATCACAGCAACATAGAAATGTTTACTATATGAAACACAAGCTGGTGCCCTTATGTAATTACACATAACAATCTTACACGTCTGGAAGCCAACCATCCTTCATCATCACAGAGACTCCCTGACATTAGCTGAAAATTTCATGCTGGTGACATTCCCTCAAAAAGTAATTTGAACAAAATTGTGTATCTTATGTGCCATATTTAATTACATGTGATCCCCTCATATCACTGATAAACGGTGCAATTTGTACACTAGATGTGTCACAGCAACAAAGAAGCCCCCAGCTGGGAGAATGACTCTCCTTATCAGATTAATTAGCATAAGAAAGCGCAAGGGGATGGAACACAGACATAATAAGCAGCCTGGTTGCCTTTGAAGTGCTCCAGATAATATTTGTACAACCTTTACACTTGCTATGAACCCATCATGCTGATCATTTTTCACATTTTTCCTGTAATAGAATTTAGAATTTTCTTCCCTATTCTTTGTCATTATATTTTTTTGTCTTTTATTGTTTATGGTTGGTTTTCTTTCCCTGAAAGACTTAACTATTTATCCCTGAAATGGACTTCTGAATGTTGACTTCTATGTATTCACAGCAAAAACAAAATAATATATATATATATATATAAAATTGCAAAGCCTACTAATTTACATGTGGCTCCCTCTTTTGAAAATACTGTCATTGACCAATTGGAAAGAAATATTTCTTTAACTGTCAATCCCCATACTCAGGCACAATCAGAACCTGCAGATATGCTGAATATCTGAGCGACACACAAGTCATTCTGGGGTTTTGGACAACAAACAAACTTGAAAAATCTGGTCACACATTCCAGATTATATATACATGCCTAGTGAAAATACTATGGCCAATATAATTTGTACTTGGCACCATCTGTGATAATATGGTTCCATTCTGCTCCTAACTTTATTGGAGCATCTGTGTCAGCCAATATGCACCGACAGAAAAATAAATTAAAACGGAGTAGAAATGGTGTAGCATCACAATATACGTCAGTCACAGTCTCTTGTTATGTTTGGACATGCTCTTGCTTGGATAAAATATGACAGTCAGAACAAGCTTAAGACTACTTCAGCCAGGGTAAAAACATGGCGTCCCCTGCGGACCTTGAAAACAGGTCAAGATCACCAAATGTCAACCTCGGCCAAGCGGCCAAGGGGCTGGTGAGATGCTTCTACAGCACAAGTTTCATGATAGTAGCTGAACTGTTTAAAAGTAATTGCATGGGGGTGGAAGGACCGAGGCATGCACATATGCACAGACATGACAACAATACCCCCAGGGGCTGGTAAGGCTTGAAGGGGGTAAAACATTACAAAAGGGCAGGTAAGTCACAAACTAAATGCTAGCTGTCCTTGCCCCTATCCAGAGCCAGCTTTATTGTTGCAACTTGAATGTCTGATGGCATCGGTCTCATCACTGCCTTTATGGTCAGTCCTAAACCTTTCCACTAAACTCAGCCAAAACCTGCTGAATGTCCAATGCTGTTAAATTAAGGCTTCAAAGGCCAAATTCTCACCAGATGACACCTGGAATAAGAATGAGGTTTACTGGGTCAGCATTCTCCAGGTCAACAGCTTCCCTTGGTACATACAGCGACCCCTTGTGCCAAGGAAAAGTGTTGATTCAGACTCTGTTCAAGAGGTAATGCATCAGCACTTATGGCCTTCCCTTCACAGCCATTAAACAAGTATGTTATTGTCATGTATCTTAACCCATTCCTCCTTGAATTGGGACCAAGTCAATAACTGTCCTTCGGGAGCCTGCATGTTAACTCTTTCGGTGCCAATCACATCCGAAGTCGATCTACTAAAGTCAAACTAGTCCAAATTATCATTAGAATCTCGGATTCGTATTCCTCGTAAAAAGACTTTTCATTCAAGTACAAACATGCCTCTAGTTCCAGAGAAAACTTCCTAGGTCAAGGTTGAAGAAGGGAAGAGTTCTTTTAGCATTCTCTTCAAAACCTATGTCAATGAGATGTGTTACGGGCCAACTGCTGATTAATTAATGTACAGTAATATCAGCTATTTAAGACAACCTGGTTGCTGGCCAGCACAAAACAATGTCATTTTGCACCTGGTATTAAAATACAGGTCAATTTCTAAGAGAAATATTTTGATATTTCACTATATCAAGAGGAAAGTGTTGTGTATTTCGATGCTGTCAGTATATTATCAGAGGATCCTAATATTAGGCAAGTTGGATTGTTGCGACATTTCATATGGATTATTGGATCATTTGCACAAAAAAAAAGAGAATTACCTGATTATTCATGCAAAGATTAAACAAACCTAGGACAGTTAAAACAAAAAAATCAGAGTATGTGGTAATTTTTTATCCACGGATTTTTGGATTGTGAGTGACAACAGGAGTATTAACTCTTTCAGTGCCACTCGCATGTTAAGTCAATCCACTTAAGTCAAACTGGTCTGAATTATCATAAGCATCCCAGATCCGTATGCCTGTCAAAAAGAACTTTCGTTCAAGTACTAGTATGCCTCTAGTTCCAGACAGAATACCCAAGAAGGTTACAGACCACAGGTGTGATTGGCTGGTTGTGCATCCCAATGGAGATAGTCCGTAATTGTGAAAATACTGTGTTTTCAGCATGCCGTAGCTTCTGTTTGAATCAAGTTAGCTAAGTCAGGTTTGCTGCATCACAGAGTTGCTTCATTGGTGGTCATATAGGTGCACTGTCTTCCAGGCCAGGTGGGAACTTTATGGTGGGGAAGAACCATGATGTGACCCTGGCAAGAGCACAGTTCATACACCTGTATAAAGCTGACATCCAGGTGTTGTTTCGTATTTTTATTATCACAAATTAAGGAGCCGGGTATAATACGACAATTATCCATCGATGTTTTTCTGACATTTTTATCTGTTAAATGCCGTTCACAGAATTTCCAAATACCAAAATGCTGATTTTTTAGACTGAAAAATGCTAATATGAAAAATAGAAGGATTTATAACTGTGGTCTGTGGCCAGAAAGGGTTAAATGATCACAGCCCTGTGATGACCAGCAGGCAATAGTTTCTCTCCGTACAATTATTCCAGTCAACTTCGTCTACAGAAATGTGCTGCTCTGCTGGTGCTGTAGGACACAGTCCGCTCATCGTCATGGCAACCAAACATGCAGAGGTATGGATCAAATTTTTATACGATAATTGGTACATCAATAATGGTAGACTTACATAGTTTTTATGAATGTGAAGTAAACACTTCTCTACATCTTGCAAGGAAACTTTTCTTTCAGATTTAAAACACTTCTGGGACAGTGTGTGAAATTTTGAAGATTAAAGTTATTCATGTATATTAAAGCATCGATGCCAGGAAAAACATGGCGCTCTACAGGTTTTAAGCTGAACTGTTAGACTTATAAAATATCTATATTTGGCCTTTTTATCTCACTTTGATGACTTGTAGGTCTGTGCACTTGCTCAAGATCTGCTGATTTCTTCAATGTTCGAGCTAAAACTTTTATACTCTGAGACGGCTGCAAGTACATCTGCTTCACAATATGGAAAACTTCAATAAGAAATATTGAACACTTTTAACAATGAAGGCAATGAAACAAAAAGGGCCAGGCAGAGTTATGCCTGGTTATGCAGGATTTTTTCTTTCTTTTTTTTATGCCTGGCTATGCAGGGGCTTTTTCAATGCCTGGTTATGCAGGATTTTTTCTTTCTTTTATTTTGCATGGTTATGCAGGTTTTTTTTTTAATGCCTGGTTATGCAGGTTTTTTTATGCCTGGTTATGCAGGATTTTTTCTTTTTTTATGCCTGGCTATGCAGGTTTTTTTTTAATGCCTGGTTATGCACGGTTTTTTTTATACCTGGTTATGCACGATTTTGCACATCTTTTTGTGGAGCTTTAGGCCTAAAACTTATTAAAAAAAGATGAATCAACTTTGTTTTGTTCATATGCCTTGCAAGAAAAAAAAAGATGAAAAGCAAACCCCCAACTGAAATAAAATAATTAGGGAATAGAACAGAATAGATCAGGCCATCTTTGTCAGCAGAACTACTAGCTCTTACAACTGGGACATTCTGTAGGTGGACTTTGCTACCAATCATTAAGCTATTAGAATTAAGGGGAGGGCTACATAATAGCAATCTCTACAAATGCTGCCTGCATATTACACCTGTCAACTTTATTACAAGGGGTACACTTACAAAGAATAACCAACTGTGTCAGCAATTAGTAGAAAGAAGCAAGGTCGGCAGCTAAACTGTTACAATAGCCAGCTGTCCCCCCTGTCAAGTCCATATAATGGCTACATTCGGTGCAATATTGATGACTGTGGTTGGGGTAGCATGTCCACTATTGATACCTGTGTGGTCTGTGATGCACACAGCATATACCCATATCATTGGCCTATTACCAAGGCCCAGTTCACATTATACTCATAAATAAATACTGACCACTAATGACACCCCGTAATGTTATTCTAGCGTAGAGCTCTGTTTGCTGTTTAAACGTAATGTGGAGACAATCTGTATGTGTTCTGTTTTCCTGTATGGGTCAGCTCACAGGAATATCAACCGGAGAAAATCTATAGGTACAGTGGTCCCTATCTTGAGAGAACACTCCAATGAGACCACCTGCCTTTAAAGACAACCTTTTCAAGATCTTAACTCTTTAAGTGACAAATTTTGGACTGGGTCAACAGCTTTTCTCAGTACGCACTGGGTGTAATGTACCCAGTGTGCGCCGAGAAAAGCTGTTGCCCTGGGATATTTTCTCTGGAACTATAAGCATGCTGGTACTTGAATGAAAGGTCTTTTTACAAATAATATGAATCTGAGATCCTAATGATAATTCAGACTAGTCTGACCTAAGTAGATTGACTTAAGTCATGATTGGCACTGAAAGAGTTAATGCTTTTCTCTTTTTTTCAAGCCTCCTATGAGAGACCACCTGGCCTGACAGATCATACTTTAGTCATCACTAGGAAGTGGTCTTTAAAGACAGGTTTCACTGTACTTTGTACACATTGTGGCCATGCCATGTACTATCGCCCATGCTGGGCATACCCATGAAAACGTATGCTGTCATACAGGGAATGTCCAGAAAAAAAAGCGTCTTGTCAAAGTTTTATCTCAAGACCTTTTCAATTAACAAGAATGCATCTTCAAAGTAATCTTTGTGGAGACCTTGTGCTAAAATCTCTCACTGCACCTTAGATTTTCAGAGCTTAAACTACATAGTTAAAGAGTTTGTCCATTTATCCCCCAAAATCAGACTCACGAGCTTTCAACAATGCCTGCTAGAGCCACATAATCAAACCATGCAGTTAATGGGTGAGTACAATTGTATATTCTTTATTATTTCATAACAAGTGTAACCTTATAGGGTGATTGGAATAACAATGACCATTTGTACCAGCAGTAACTACTGCTGCAAAAAAAAAAAAAAGGCAAAATCAAAGATAAAAGAAAACCAACCTTTCCCGAATAAGCACAAAATAATCCAGTCCACCACAAAGCACCTACAAATTGTTTGTCGCATTTTGTCCCAGAAGTTTTTCTCTCCATAGTGTCTACGTGACACCTGTATTTTTTTGCTCTGTTCCACAGGTCTAAAGGAGGTCCCTTGATAACGGGTAAACATAGTGGTAGTAGAGATGGCAGTGGCTATCCAGGTGAAACCATGGTGTGCCTTACATGTGCTTTATTTGTTGTCGTTTCCTCTTGCCGCCTGGCCCTCAACTATCCTAATATCACAGCATACATGCACATATCACGACTTCAGGCAAAATTTTGGTGGCATCTGGAGGTGAGAGGCAATATACACACTTGAGCTGATGTGTAACGCTCGCAGAGCTCTTCCAGAGCGATTAAGCGCAGCAAGGACATCACGGATGACTGAGTGAGCAGCCAGTCCCATGACCATAAATTCCTCGTGTGCCCAGGTTGTGGAAACATCAGTGATGACTACAATGGTTCCATCAGATGTGTACACAGATATATTAATATTGGACAGGTACCCCATGGCACACCTCTCATATGCTATCGCGACACATCCCCAACTTCTGTGTCCATTTTGAAATACCTATTCAATAGACGGAATTATTCATAAAGATAAAACACCGGGAGCCTGTAACAGGTCTCCCTCTGTCATCGTCACAGATGCCGCAAACATGCAGCAAGACAAAACCACCTGGCACAAAAATTCTAAAAACTTCATTTCAAAGATTCTTGGACTCCTTTCATGCAAACCTCAACTTCGTGCAACTTTTGGAGACAAAGCACTGAATCTTTTATTAAAAGTATATATCCTTGGTCAGTCTTAAACCTAAATGATTTTAGTTTTGCTGCAGGAATAGCATTATGTGGGATATTGATTATGGCTTCTCGCGTTCATTAGCCCTCACTTGCACCATACAAATATTGATGCCAGATCAACACTCCAGACAATAGTCTCATTAACTCTGTCACGGCCAATTTTTAACAAAGTCAGTACACTCTGAGTTAACAAAAGGATGCAGGATTCATCTTGGTTGTAAACTTATTTCTCATTCCAGCACCAGCCTGCCCGCAACTGAGAGACCAGAAAAATCAGTCAGGTCAACAGCCTTCCTTGGTGCACTTTGTGCGAAAAGCACCATAAGCGTACCACGGAAAGCTGTCGACCTTGTACTGAAAGAGTTAACGCGTCAATGTGATAATGCAAAACGCTCGAATCCAGTGACACATTCCGAAGAATACCGTGGCTATTTACAGCACACCATCATAAAACTACATATTCGTCAAATGTATGTGGGTGTCAGGGCATTGTACAATGTTTTATACTTTATATATCTAGGTGTGTTCTGTTCATTACACATTTCTGTACCTATAGTGAACTTGAGGCCACCTGGTACAGTCAACTGCCCGTGTTTTTGTCCGTTCTGTTTGTCACATGACAACTAGTTCACGTAAGTTACAAGTTGGATCAATCTCTTGTCAGATATTCCATTCGGATAACTATTTGTGTTGACTGCATGGTTGAATATGCAGAACCAGTCTGCATTGACGATTAGTTGCTACGTATACAATTCTACATCTTGTCACTCCTGACCACTCAATACCTCACTCAAAGTCACAACTATGCCAATCTGTCGTAATCAATTGGCGCTTTCCTGGGACATGTACATGTACATGTGCTCAGCACTTGTAAATCAACAAGAACAGGAGCCGAGCATTTTGGCTGCATGAAAACCATTACATATCTCCCCCTGCTTGGCCACCAACTGCTCCCATGTTCACCCATAGTGACCCTCAAATACATCATGGTTGTTGATTGTCTTATTAATTTTATTCTTGTTATAATGCCAACCATGAGTCTTCATCCAGAATCCTTTTAAAAAGGAATAAGCCAATATGACAGTTTAACCTTTCAAGGGCACTCAAGGTCAAACTGAACCACATCACAAAGACATCCCACAGTGTTACCCTTACTTATTATATTGTTTAGGGTTGATTTTTACTGCAGGAAGATAAACATTACCTATTTTACATGGGGAATGAAAATATACTGGGTGATTATAACCGCAAAATGTTTGAAATGTTCCAGCTATAGCTGTCCAAGAGGTGTACAGAGGTTGGGGACATAAACATGACCAAGGTGGGTTCCTTTGGCTGTTATTGATAAGGTGATCAGTTGTCAATACCATGTCAGAGGCATTATGCAGTCTTGCCAAGCTCAAACATTGTGCACCTTTGGCTGCACTGCATGGCCTTAGATACTTATTGAAGTCTCCAACTGTGATATCTGTAGGAGATGCAGTCTGGAGAATATCAAGGTAAGAGTCAAATGTTCGGAGAGCTGAATGCGGAGGCTTGTATACACAGACTACTGTAATTTCCCACTGTAAGTGCGCAGCCATGCATCATGCACAGGTGCAATTTTGGTCAGTTAAAGCTGGAAAAATACATACACCTGTATCTAACGTGCAAGTAAAAAATACACAAGGCCAAGAGGCCAAGCGCCCACAAAGCATCAACCACACATATCATTGGCAAGAGGTGTCCCAAAACCAGCTATCTGCAAACATCTGGTACCTTTAATCGATGAACTCATTAATGTTTTCCCCAAATATCAACTTACTAGTCCACAACAAAGTGGTTCAAGGCAAACACTTCGGGAAACTGAAAAGTGCTTGGCAGTACGTGTTGTATGGAGATTGCCACTCATTGACATTGCCACTGGCACACTTTCACACCACCACACACAGACTCTTGTTCATATTTAGCAGATTTTGTTGAATCGTGCATGATTATTTTGTTCTATAAGACAGGATGTCACGTAATTTCATCAATTTAAACCACAGACTGGTCAAAATTTCAACCTGCACATACATAAACTGTTGTGGTCTGGCCATCTGGTGAGCAGAATCTTAGACTGCTGCTCAGGTCACGATGAAGACCTCACCACCCAACTTTGATGTTTTAAAACAAAGAAAAACCAGAGTAAAGTTGTTTATAAGGCATAATTTGTTTGAAAAGAGAACAAGGAAATTAGGTATTGACATCTTTCAATGCAATATGCTAGTTTTAAATACTTTTAAAGCCTGTTTCGATGAACACTTGTATTATCACCCAACTCACATTCACTGCAAATAGCAATGGTTGACATTTAGCCATCATGAAACTAGAAAAAAAATCTCAACCTCTGTACCTCTGAATAACGTGCACCATGGCAAAAAGGAAGGAAGGAGGGATGGAGGAAGGAAGGAAGGAAGGAAGGAAGGAAGGAAGGAAGGAAGGAAGGAAGGAAGGAAGGAAGGAAAGAAGGAAGGAACAGACATTGACTAAGTAAAATTCACCAAAAAATCACAAATGAAGGAAAATTAAAATTCTACCTTTATGCAAGTCTACATATGCTGGCCAACTGAGTGACCTACATGTAGCTTTGTTTCATAAGATGCTTTTGGGTGAAGGTGTAGGTCACAATCCAGCATATGATCACTTTATTTAGGAACAGCTTTCAAGTGGGACATGTTGATATCATTCTAATGTGATTGGCAACTTCCCCTCTAAGATGATGACTAGCTTTGATGAAAGTGTAACCCAAATACTTGACATAGTGACCTACTTATAGTAACAGATGCCAGCTGTGACCTTGACCTATAAACTTCAAGGACAATGTTCTTTCATGACACAACCTCAAGTGATAAACAACAGTAATGTACAAGGCTTTTCCACTGATGGACGGACAGATGGATGGACAGACAGATGGACATGGCGAAACCAGTATACCCAACCGCACAATGACATACCCTTTTGTAAAAAGCAATAATCACGTACAGTTGGAGGAAGATTTGGGGTCCACACAAGAATATGTCGACTGACAAATGGCCATTGTTACCTTGACCTACATAGCTCAAAGTCATGGTTGCCTCGTGATACACCATGTAGTGAAGGAGAATAAGCACACAAATTTCTAAGAAGATGCCATCATTTGTGAAGGAGTTATGGTTATGGACAAGGGTTTGGCTACAGATGCCAGCTGTGACCTTGACCTATAAACCTCAGGGTCAATGTTGGTTCATGACACAACCTGGACTGATAAACAATAGGAATGTACAGTTGAAGGAAGATTTATGAAATAATAAAGGAGTTATGGCCCGGACAAGGCTTTTCCCCAGACGGACATGATAAAACCAGTATGCTCATCCTTACGGGGGAAGGGGGTATAATAAACACTATGGCATCCTCACCCCACCCCACCCCCTGTAAAGGGAGATACATAACAGCCTGTATAACCATGCCAGAGAAGCCCCATAGCTATTTTCCTATTACTGCTATTAGTGACCACTGGTCCATGGATCACCATTACAAGATAAAGGTCAAGACACGTATTTTAATTTGACCTTTAGTTTGATGTTTCAAGGTCACTACAAGTGAAAAATAGCATTACCACAAGAAAGCCCACAAGTATTTTCCTATTAATAATGTGTGATAGAAACCTTAGGGGTAGGATGCAACATTACAAAGGTAAACACCAATACATCAGTTTGAATTTCTGTTTAACCTTTCAAGGTTACTCTGCATCAACATCACCATGAGAAAGCCCACAGATGTTTTCCTCTTAATGTTTAATGGTAACCATATGTCTAGGAATCACCATTATAAAGACACTAGCCAATAAATGTCACTTTTGCAGACTCACAAAAAATGGGGAAAAATTCATTATAAAATCGAAAAATGACTACAGTGCAACAATGCTTGTACCAAAAAAGTAAATTGGTAGCAGAGCTAGTGCTGTAAGCCAATATGTCATATCTATTGAGTCAGTGGAAAAAAAAGGATTAAAAAATATTCACAACAAATTGAAAAATCAATGCAGCATGACAATACTTATATGAGAAGAACTTTCCAGACCTGTGGAGTACGTGTGCCAAAATTGAAGGCAATTGGCAAACAGGGAGGAAAGTTATAACAAACTTACCTCACCAGGGGCAGCGGCAGCAGAGCTAAAATTCCACTCAGCTTCTGAACATTGTAGGCACCCCACCCCACCCCCATAGGGGAGTTGTAAAATTAAGATATCCATTTTTTCGATTGTAGCAGTTAATAATAGGGATTTTTTTCTTTTACTTGTTAACATTTCAAAACAACCTCCAAGGTTTCATGTATTATTTCTGCATGACTATCTCAAGTTTAATAAATCAACCAGAAATACTGTTAAAGAAATCAATTTTTTTTTTAAGTCAGTTATTCCAGACATTGAAGTCCTGGATTGGTGAGAAGCTTGGTGGTTCCACCAGCAATCACTGAGTAATAAGTATTCAAGTCTAGTATCAGAACTTGTTCAGAACCCCCAAAAGTATTTATTTGACAACATGCACAATTCTGTGCAAAAATAAGATGGAGAAGATAACATAGCATGTGGTCATATACAACAAGCTATGAAACAAGATACAACAGATATATGTACTCATATAGGCAGATTTACAAGGCAATGTTAGAATTGACCCCAGCCAAGGATTTAAAATCCACCACTGCTGGCACTGCCTTTGAAATGTGATACTACAGTCAGTAACATAAAAAAGGAGAGACAGGTTTCTTTTATGAGAAAAATACTTTTTTTGCAAAACAGCAGAAACAGTTTACAAGACAGAGAAAAATACAATACTTTGTTACATTACATCCATAACAGTTCAATACACATTTATTTGCATCTATTTTTTTTTCTGCATGTATGCTAGGTTATCAAACAAAATAAAATTGATGTATGTTAATGAGTTGTGGGCCTAGCTCTGACATAACCCTGCACTGTGCTGGACCTGTGCTATTCTATTGCCTCCATTATAAAAAGTCAAAGCTTCTTGCTGAAATTTTCTGTGTAGCCATGCAAGCGGATATGTCTGTAATCACTTACAAAAGTTTCAATTCAAACAATTCAGATATTTGCATGTTTTAAGTGCCAACCAGCAGTCAGTGGAGACTGAACTCAGACAAAGGGCCAAAATTTATGAGTCAGGCTTTGCAAGCTTTAGTCAGCTCAAGAGAGAAAAAACAAGATGACCATGATGGTCCTGTGCTCAGCTGACACTGATGATGATCTGTGACCTTGGGAATGATCTCAAGGTTATGCATGTACTGTCAAAGTACGTTGTCCAGTTATCAGCTGTAGAGATCTAAATTCACTGCACTGGTCCTGTGACCTTCAGAATAAGGTCAAGGTTATCCATAAACTGTAGGTCTTGCCCGTTTGCCAAGAAAGGTTCCTGTGCACCTTGTGTCCAGATACATATTTGTGCAAAGTTTCATGAGTATATAAGTCCAAGGACAATATACTTACAGGCCAGACATGAAATGGAAGAGCCAATGTGTCAGCTTGACCTCTAGTTTGATTTTTCAAGGTCACTCAATGTCAAGATTACAAGAAATGGAAGCCCATGGGCACTTTCCTATTAATGTTTGATTATAATTATATATCTATGGGTCTAGGATCCACCATCAACAACATATCAGTAAATATATCAGTTTTACCTTCACTCCATGTCAAGATTAAGTACATCAAATGAAAGCCCATAGGGTACTTTCCTATTAATGTTTTATAGTCACTATGGGTGTAGGATCCACCATTACCAAGATAAAAGCCACAATAATCAGTCTGACGTCCAGTTTGACCTTTTGAGGTCATTCACAGTCAAAATAAACTGTACCACTTATAATCCCATGAGAACTTTCCAGTTGACGTTTAATAGTAACCATGGGCCTTTGATACACCGTTATGAAAATTTAAGCCGATGTGTGAAATTTGCTGAGTCAGCAGAAAATTAAAAGACTATTTATTTAAAATTCACTAAAAATTCTAAATTCACTGGAAAGTGGCCATTTGAATATAATTGGCACAGACCACCCAAGGAACATCCCAGTGAATCTGATCAGTGGTTTTGGACAAGATGTAGAAAATGTGAATTACCCATACAGCAATCTCCATACACTTACACAGTAATCAATGGGATATACATGGATTTACCAATAATTGCCCAAATTGAAAAAAATTGTCACAAACCAGGGATTCCTACATGTGTAGTGTTACCACCTAACGATGAGTTATATTATGTTTGGCTTTTCCACAAGGAACATTTCCACGAAGTTTCAGCATAATCTGAGGGATACTTTTGGAGATATTGTTAAAAACAGCACCCCCCCCCCCCATCATTACAATTAGACATACCTTCAACAAACACAAAGCGTTGATGAAGGGTCCGCCATTTGCTTGAATTGAGTCATGGTGAGACCAAAATATATTCAGTTCATGTTGGCAGGTAAGATAAGCATATTTTTGCCAAATTTAAGCAAAATACATAGAGGCATTCTGTAAATATTGTGGTAACGAGAATGTACACATTCAGACAGCGATCCCAAAAACATAGAGCCCCCCCCCCCCCCATGTTGAACAAATTCTGGTCTAGTGGTCCCCAGAAGTATCCCTATGCAATTTCAAAGCAATTATTTGAGAGGTTTCGGAGACCATACTTTATGATTTGGCCAAAAATGAACAAAAAAAAAAATCATTAAAGAAATATATTGGAGCATAAATATTTGAACACACTTTGTACAGACCCACCCAAGGTACATTTGCACCAAGTTTGAAGTGAATCTGGACACTGGTTTTGGAGAAGTCATCAAAAATGTGAATTGAAGACGATGGAGTACAGACTATCTTTTAAGCTCAGCTACAAGTCAGCTGAGCTAAAACATGGCAAATAAGTATGTGCCGGCATGTGCATGTGCGTGTGTGTGCGTGTTTATATATACTAGCTAGCATTGCCACCTTTAAATACAATCAATCACTCTGACACTTTACACACAATGTCACAAGAATCTTGTACATTTCATGAAAAAATTTCAATGAAAGATGTATCGAAGTTTAATTCCACAAGCAAAAAAAAAAATATATATATATATAGACTACAACTGCATATTCAATACAGTATGCTGCCATTGCTACAGATAATCCTACACCAGTACAATCCCTACCTTTTGTTGTTTCATCTCCTTTGTTAATGTCATAAAAGCCACTGACTGAACATTTCACAAAACTTTCAGTGCTGTGACATGTTGATGTTACATGTTATCAGTGAAAGTTTCAAGGCAAGCTGGCTGCAACTTTTTCCACTGCAGTGTTCTCTGATAGTTCAAGCCAAGTGCTGAGGCTGGCACTGATGTGAACTGGGGACTTGGTTTTACTTTTCACAAAATGTGACCCACTGCACGGGACAATGAAACATTTGAGGCACCAATCTACAGAGTCTGAACTTTCCCTTAAATACAAATGCAATTTCTGCAGTATTAATTTATGTATCGACAGACCCATATAACTGCCATTATAAGCCTGACAACTAGATGTAATAGTGGTGCTTGCACTACTGAGGGGACTACCATATACAAACACAGTTTAGGGCCGCAACTATTGCTGCATGCTAGAAGTCTACCCCTCCAATAAGGTCACATTTCCAGTGCATTTGGGGTGGCCTCGGTAGAAGGATAATCTCTTAAAATCCAGCATCCAGAAGCAAATAAGCTTAAACAAATTCAGTGATTGTGGAGACATGTAATTTTACACAAGTGGCTATGTCACCTTGAAAATGGGTCAAGGTCACTCATGTTCAAACTTAACCTTGGCCCTTTTGAGGACTATAATCATGTACAATATAAAACCCATCAATGCAAAAAGTTTATATTATTGTGCAGACATTGAATTTCACAAAAGTGGCTGTGTGACATTGGGAATTGGGTCAAGGTTACTCATGTTTGAAATTCATCTTGGTCCGATAGAAAACTATAATGATGTGCAATATGAAAGCCCTAGCTCAAAAACTTCTCAAGTTATCATGCAGAAATCACGTGGACACCATATTCACTTATGTGGCTCTGTGCCCTTCAGAACTGGGTCAAGGTCACTCATCTTGGAACCTGACCTGGGCTATAATCTTGTGCACTATCAAAGTCCTACCTCAGAAGCTTCTCAAGTTACAGTACCGATCGAAAGTCTTTTAACCAAACGCGCGAGGCACCCGCGAGTGTGCCGCGATGACAGCGGCTGAGTGATGACCTGGCCGAGTGCTTGTGCCGCGTGGACAAGCTAGGTGCACGGCCGAGACCTCATGCTTCCGCGCCCGGCTAACTTCCACGCGTGAGGAGCTTTCCACGTTTGTACATGCACATAGTTCCTTCTCACATTGATGGTAGCTTTATGAAATAATAAGGCCTGTCCTTTGTTAAACAAGATCTATCCATCTTGGCCTGTCTATGACTATAGCCTACCACAATTGTAATTGCTCCCCGGGTATTGCTCTCTTTTTCTTTCTTTCTTTCTCTTTTCGCGTTACTATATACGGATACAGGTAAAAACTACACACGTGGTGAGGATCAACAACTTTATGTTTGTACATATATATATAGCATAAGTATACATGTACATACAAACATATAACTGATGATCCTGATGTGTGTTGTTTTCATGGGTCTGCAATGGATCCGTTGGCGTAGGCCCGTGCATGTACTTTTCTCACTTTGGTCTGAACGCCCGTCTGAGCGGGGTCCTGGGAACATCTATATTTGAGTACCCGCTTGGGAACATGTTTTTAAGAAGACTATCGGCATGATATGTAACTTCAAGTTCCCATGCATGACTACTATGTGCGATTTAGACATTGCGGACGACCGGCAGCTGTTTGGTAACTTCTGACATTGACAGCCGGATAATGAAATTGGGCGATAGTAGGGGATGAATATTGTAAAAACGTTCCTACTGTATTAAAACATTGATCTGTTTGGAATTTGAGCATAGAAACAATTGGCAGTACTTGCTGGTGAACAAATCATGGCTTTGCACACAGCATATTATGGTCGAAATTTAGTTTTCAAATTGTTACTTTCATTGACGGCAATTGTGCAGTTCCGGTGCCACAGGCTTATTTTATATTGATGGCCCCATTGATGGGGCCGAGCGTAGCGTCACAAAAATTGCCCGCAGATTTCACTGATCAGAAATAGTTACCAATTTTGCAACAAAATGATTCCTTTTTCATCTATTTTGAGTTCTCCAAAGGGGAGAAATTGTGCAGGGCCCATTTGATTTTGAAACGTTGGCCGAAGTTATGAGTCCACGTGGCTCACTAATATTAAATAAGCATTCATGCGGGGCTTACAAATTTTATTTCACGCTGGTCATACAAGGATTGAATCTGGTGATCAGTCTTAAATCAACATCTCTCAAGAAAAAGAGGTGCTACGTGGGGACTTACTATTTGTTAGAACGTGACACACTGACAGAAATGTGCCTCTGAAAGCAGTAAACATGCAGCAAATAATATCTGATCAAAACTGACTATTTTGGTGAATGACATCAGAAGTAAGACTACTTGTTGGTGATTCACATTGTATAATTAATGGTGAAATAAATTGAATTCTTACAGCACACTAACCGTTTTTCTGGAACCAGTGATTACTCACAACCCTCAAAATTTCCTTGGCTTGCAGTGCACAGGTTTGTCTTCCTGTTTATGTTTTTTTTACCCCAATCTGTCTTTGATATGTGTGCCTTCCTTTACTTCTTTATTGACACATGCAACAAAGACAGTTTCTTAACTCTTTCAGTGCCAATCACGTCTTAAGTCGCTCTACTTAAGTCAAACTAGTCTGAATTATCATAAGGATGCCACATTTATATTCCCCATAAAAAGAGCTTTCATTCAAGTACCACTATGCCTATAGTTCCAGAAATAATACCCCAGGTCAACAGCTGTTCTGGGCACACAGCACCCAATGCACACCAAGAAAAGCTGTTGACTCACTCCAAAATTTGGCACTGAAAGGGTTAAATCATCAACAATTTGATGGCTGCCAGGAAAACATGTACCACAACACGGCACCAATAAGCATCACTGACAGATAACAGTGTTCTTCATGTGAAATTAAGATACCACACAGTCAACAGAAGAGCTAGGACAGTTTTGTGCTCAGCTGAACTACTACATGTATGTAGAGATTGAAGTAGCTGTGAAACTTTAGGAATCACTTCAATGTCACACACGTGCGCTCCACACTTGGATCATCATAATGTACAATGTCAACTTGCCAGCCCACACAGCTACACAGTTATCCAGTGAAATGATAAAATGGCATTGACAAGGACATTGAAAATCAAGTCAGGGTTATCCTTGTACAGTCTTCACATTACTTCACAGAGCACTATCATTACTTGCAATATCAAAGTCCTGGCTCAAATCTATTCTTCAGTTATGAAAAAGTGGAATACCATAAATAGTGTCCAGAGAATGGATTAACCTGCAAGCCCACAATTTTTTCATTTAATTCTGCAATTTTTCTGAGACTTCGCAGCAGAAAACTTTGATGGATCCTTGTTGAGATATTATGTTAATGTCGTCCCCTTGTGTGCTAGTCAGACAGCCTTGAAATAAATGCTGTAAAGTTTCACTACAAGTTTATAAATACAAAGAGGAAGCTGGCTTTACATAGGAACCTGGTCCATCATAAGATGCATCTCTGACAAAAATTTGGTAAAGCTGTGATCACTTTTTTTTTGACATATCATGGTAATGTTGTCAGGGTTGATGCCACTGAGATGGCCTTCAAATATACACATTAAAAGTTTCATAACAACTTTAACAATACTCAGAGAAAGCTGGTTTTCATTAGAAGCCTGGTCCACCATAAGGTTACATTTTGTGCCACTCAGATGGCCTTGAATAAATACTTTTAAAGTTTCATAAAAAGTTTAAAAATTGATTAAAATGCAATCAGATTTTGCTGGGTCCATGCTCCCCCCCACCTCACCAATAACCTTGCTAATCACAGGTATCATTTTGGAATGACTGTAGTCAATAAAAATAGGCTATCATCATGACCCAGATACTTGACCTAGTGACCTACTTTTATGCGTGGCACACTCTTGTGACCAGATACACAGGTGCATAAGGTTTCATGATTCTAAGTCAAAGGACAACAGAATTACAGCATGGACATGATTTTACAAGAATATGTCACTGTGACACAGACACTTGACCTAGTGACCTACTTTTGGCACATGATACGCCTTTAGATCAAGGTATGTGTATGTGAAGCTTCATGAAACGAAGTTAAATAGTAAAGGAATTATAGCCTGGACATGATTTTATAAGGATATGTCACTGTGACCCAAATACTTAACCTAGCAACCTACTTTTGATTCAGGATACATCTTTATGTCTAGCTGCACCTGTGTGTGAAGTTTTATTAGATTAAGTTGGATGACAAAATAATTACAGCCCAGACATTAAGTGTAATGTAGTTTTACATGAATGTATCACCATGACCCAGATACTTGACCTAGTGACCTAGTTTTGTTTCATGACACACCTTTAGGTCAAGATATATGCGTGTGTAAAGTTTCATGAAACTAAGTTAAATAGTAAAGGAATTATAGCCTGGACATGAATTTACAAGGATATATAACTGTGACCCAGATACTTCACTTCATGACTTACTTTTGGCACATGACACACTCTTATGCGTAGATGTATGTGTGTGCTAAGTTTCATTTACTTAAGTTACACAGTAAAGGAATTACAGCCTACACTTGTTTTTACAAGAACATGTCATTGTGACCCAGATATTTGACCTAGTGACCTACTTTTGGCACATTATACACCTTTATGTTCAGATGCACCTGTGTCTAAAGTTTCATTAATCTAAGTTAAAGGACAAGCATATGATAGCCCTGACACATAAAGTTGAGACCCAGAGACATGACCTGACCTAATGATCTAATTTTGTTTCATGACACATTTAGGTCAAGATATGTGTGTGTAAAATTTTATAAAACAAAGTTAAAGAGTAAAGGAATTAACAGCAGGGACAATGTTTTACAAGGATACGACACTGTGATCCATACACTTGACCTTGTGACCTATTTTTGTAAATGACACACCCTTACATGTAGAGGTATCTGTGTATTAAGTTTCATTAATGTAAGTTAAATACTAAAGGAATTATAGCCCAGACATGATTTTATAAGAATATGTCACTGTGACCCAGATACTTGACCTAGTGACTTACTTTTGGTTGATGACACACACAAATGTCTAGATGCACCTGTGCATTAAGTTTGATTAATCTAACTTGCGGGGCGACAAAATTACAGCACAGACATGAAGTATATTGTAGTTTTACATGACTGTATTATTGTGACCCAGATGTTTGACCTAGTGACCTACTCTTGTTTCATGACACACCTTTAGGTCAAGATATATGTGTGTGAAGTTTTATGAGACCAAGTCAAATAGTAAAGGAATTATATAATTAAGGATACTGGACTGGTCACAATATTTTCACATTTTTTCAAGGTCACTGATATTATATAAAATTCTAGCATTAAACATGGTTTATATATCCTTTAAATTTGGCAATTCTAATCCAATTACTTTTCCAGATATGGAATTTTATATCTTAAAACATATTTTGGCTCATAATTTCCATCAAATCATAGGTGGTACCACTAATATCATTAGCAACTTAGACTTTGACCTCCCCCACAATCCCACCAAATTCCATGAAGATCCATCAAAAAGTAAAAGTGCTAGAGTGTTCACAAGATTTTCACATTTTGACTCCTGTATTGCATAATATTGTAGGTGGCGCCACCAATATCAAAAGGGACTTAGATTATCATACACCCTAAAAGTCCTGGAAGTTTTATTGGACTCACTAGAAAGCTGTGGGTGGTATCGCGCTAATGAGCAAAAGTTTACAGATGGACAGACAGACGAGCAGTTGTATACGCTCTAGGTCCTTAGGTCAGCAAAGCTAAAATCTAACTGAAACTATACTTATAAAATATTGACCAGCAACCTTGGATTGAGGTCACGTTTATGTGTATGAGGACATTTTAATTAAAATCAACAAGCCCCAAGATGTGTCCCTATGTTTTTAAAAGCAATTGGCCATGCTGTTTCAGAGAAAACACCAGTTTAAAATCCCTTCCCCCAATAAGAAATTGATCAAAAATTCAATACATCATTGTGGCATCACCTATTTTAAAACTTGGTAGAGATCCGCTATAGGAACAAACCCACCAAATATGAAGAGGATCCAATGAATAATTTTACACAATACTAGAAACGTGCATTTACACAAGAATTTTTTTAGCCATATGTAACTTCAAAAATTTGTTAAAAAATATGGACATACCAGCAGCATCACCCAGTAAGTTGGTACAGACTAAGCCAAGGAACATTGTTGCTTCTTTTGACCAGAATTAAGCAAGTGTTTCGGAGAGAAAGTCAGAAATTGCAAATGAAAAAAAAAAAATCAAAAACAGTGCCAAAAAATCACCACTTGTTGAAAAAATCAGTAGTAAAGCCCATGAGTACCCATAGGCATTCCAAAGTAATTTTGAAGCAACTAAACATACAGTTTCAAAGTTTAATTATTTTACAATAATATATACAAAATTCCCAAAATGACTGAAGCATGACCTGTTGAGGTCATAAAAGAAGCTCAGCAGACTCAGACTTAATTGTGTCCCTTGCAATAAATAGTAAACACATGTTCAGCTTCCAAAATCACCAAGGTAGCCCTTTAAGCCCTTTTTTAGTCATGCATCACACTCATCACGTTACAGCAAAAAGAAATACATGGTGGATTACTTTAATCTGGACATAGTTCATTGTCAAACAGGATCTGATGTATAAACATGCATATGCCATTCGTCTGAGGAAGATGGACCAAGCAGTCAGCTGAGGCCACCTGGTGGAAGAACCAGGTAACATCAAATGAACAGTCATAACACTCCTCGTGTGAACTATTCCTTTGAACATTGTCACGACTCACCTGTAGGCTGTATATGCACATTATACTTCACTTGAATTCTTTGCAACAATGACATCTGTATCTTGGTCCGTGTTCATTTGTATCATTTTGTCCATGGATTTTGCTTTGTTACAGATTCTTTACATCTGTGGTGTATGAATCACACCCTTATATACATTGTGTCTGCAGCATAAGAATCAGATCATGTAAGAATCACATCCCTTTATATTATATATAAGAACCACATCTGTTTATATCTGCAGCACATTAGAGTCACATCTTGAGAGTTGCCAAGTTACCTGCCCTTACATTGCATACATGTGTATCATATTGGTTTACTATCCTCCAATTGTTAGCCATCAAAACTCATTTTTGTAATAACTTTTCAACTTTTGAGGAAATATTCCGCTTACCATTTCAGACAATCTTCAATTCAAAAATTTTCATTTCTTTCATTCTTGTCAATTATAACAGAAGTAGAAAGCCAAACAAGACCAGTGGTGAGGGAAGTCCAGAGGCGAGAGGTCCCAACCAGTTTCCTTCTGGTGTGAACTCATCAGGGGTCATCCGAAAACACTTTTATGTCTCTTGCTATATTGCAAGCCATAATTTTGCTCCAGGATGTATGACAACATCATACCAACTGTGCCCAGGTGTCGAAAAGATCTGCCGGTCTTACTGCCGTGCTGGCAAACTATTATGATGTGCAGTAGTTTGGTACGTCATAAAAGATCTCATGTCCCCACTCTGGGGGACTTTTATGCCATAATGATCGTTCTCTCTGAATCAATCTAAAAACATCAATGTCTACTCTTCTGGCAAATAAAGAGGTTTTGTATCATATGTACTAACATAGATAACCTAATATAGGATTATTTCACAGTGTTTTCTGTGCAAACTTCAAGTTGTGCACTAGTGTCATTCAGCGGGTAGGCAGGGACTGAACAAAAAATTAAGCATAAGACTCAGCAAGAGTCCCTATCTACCCATGACAGTGAGGCTAAACTGTTCTGTGGCACATAATGATGAATCCAATGGCTTTCCCTTTCTAGTCTGAGTGTCTCTGTTCTTGAAATCACAGGTGGGATTTTTATGTGTTCCAGTATTTGGATCCTAACATGGATACTGTTGTGATTTGGCAGACCAAAATGTCTACCCAGTTGTTGGGTTACATTTTTGTTTTTGATGTAATAGAAATACTCTCTTAGTCTGTCCTTCAGATGGTGCTTTGTTTGCTCAACCTATTGTCTGTTGCAGTACAAGCATGTAATGAGATAGACCAGATTGTGTATTTACAGGTACCCCCCCCCCCCACCTGTTGTGTGTGAGCGACCTGCAACTGCTTTCAACTGTCCCAGACACACTTCCAGTTTCGGGCAGTAGCGACAGTCACATGTTTGGGCATCGCACAGGTTCTGCTCTGCGACTCCTGATATGGATGCCACCTGTCTAGCTTTAGGATACCTGAGTCTGGAACGTGTTACCCGATCTTTAAGCTTCTTGGTTTCTCCTGAAACCAAGGACGATTTGTTTATCACTAAGATGATGGGCATTTCAGGATGCCTGTATAGTTGCCCAATTCCCCCTGCATAATACTCTCGAGAGGTGGGAGGGCGTGCATTAAACTCTGTGATCCGAAAAAAGTTTATTCTCGTCTCTGGTTTGAGTGGTATCCCTGCTTTCTGTTGAACATGTGAAAAGAGTGTCTATCTGCTTTTCTTAAGTAGGTAGTATCAAGAAGGTGAGCATGCAGTGTCCCCTCTCAATTCATATACCTCATGACCCTGCACGGGGATATAGTGACTAACTAGCTGTTTTTACAGACGGTTGACTGGTGTGTCATTTCAGATCAGAGGGTTTTCAAAATATAGGATTTTGAATAAAATTTCATATATGAAAATCCTTATATTTTTCAGGAAAATTTTGAAGCAATGCTCAAACTTAAAAAAACTAGATGATCCAAAGGATTGATGTCCCCGGCCATATTGTGTGTTGTAAACATACGGTTTTGGAGCGGAAGTCAAAAATGTGAATTACCTCAGCAATCTCCAATCACTTGCATAGTAATCAATAGGAATGTATCCATTGACTGATAAGTAGAAGACTTGAAAAAATCATTTAAAATCAGGGATTCACAGCAATGCCACCTGGCCAAAAAATTTGTGTGACCCTTCCACAAGGAATATTTACACCAAGTTTTAGCATAATCTGAGTGACCTTTTTGGAAAAGATGTCAAAAATAGCAAAAACACAAAAATTCATTGAAAAAAAAAAAAAAAAAAGAAAAGAATCACAGTTCCACCTGTTGACCAAATTAAGGTCTGGGGGTACCCAGAAGTGTCCCTATGCAATTTCAAACCAGTTTGCAAAGTGGTTTCCAAAAAGTAGATTTTTTATGATTTTGCCCAAAAAATTTCACAAACAATAAAAAATTCACTGGATCATGACCATTTCAACAAATTTGGTACAGACCCACCCAAGGTACAAACCCACAAAGTTTGAAAAGAACCTGGCTGACTGTTTTGAAGTAGTCAAAAATGTGAATTACCACAGCAGTCAAGGTCACCAATAATCACTCTTAGCCAGGGGTTGACCTAGATGCATACTCTGACCAAGGGTTGGCCTAGATGCATACTCTGACCAAGGGTTGACATAGATGCATACTCTGACCAAGGGTTGACCTAGATGCATACGCTGACCAAGGTTGACCTAGATGCATACTCTGACCAAGGGTTGACCTAGATGCATGCTCTGACCAAGGGTTGACCTAGATGCATACTCTGACCAGCTTTGAAGGCAATGGAATAATAACGTGGAAAGTTATTGGCCACGATGGACGTGACGGACATAATGGACACAGCCCCTATCCCTACTATTTCTGTGTCCCCCTACACCACCTTCAGTGGCAAGGGGGCAAAAAATTAAAACATAGGTGGGGGAAAAGCAAAAGACACATATTATGAGGGAAATTTGACAGCCACATTTAACTATTTTCCAGTAAAATAAGCCCTTGCAAACATGTTAAATTTGGCATCATTCTCTTGTGGGTTGCTATGTGCCACAAATAGACAGCTACATTGTATGTGGTTCTTACACTGCAGATATAATGTTACAATGCTACTGTAATGATAAAATACACTCAGACCTGCATATAACAGACACTGAAGGGGCAGCTGAATAATGTCTGTTATAGACAAGGGTCCGTTGTAAACAAGGTATTTGATCATGTTGAATTAAGGTAAATTTGAAGAGAAGACATATATATATATACAGTGAAACCTTCCTATACCGAACACCCTTGGGACCGGAAAAAAGTGTTCAGTAACGCCATTGGGAATGGAAAAAAGTGTTTGGTGTAGTGAGGTGTTCAGTATAGGGCGATTTGCTTACATTGTAAGTATATATTTGGGACTGAGAAATGGTGTTCAGTATAGAGAAGTGTTCGGTAAGAGAGGTTTTACTGTATATATGTGGGACCAAGAAATGGTGTTCAGTATAAAGAGGTGTTCGGTATAAGGAGGTGTTTGGTAAGAGAGCTTTTACTGTATATATATATATATATGTATATATATATATATATATATATATATATATATATATATATATATATATATATATATATATATATATATATATATATATATATATATATATATATATGTGTGTGTGTGTATATATATATATGTATATAAGAAAATTCTTTACTCCTTGACTTGGTGACACCACAGTGAAAGGTGATAATGCCACTCAGGTTCAAAATAAACCATACAAATTGAAAGCCCATAGGTACTTTCCTATTAACACTTAAAAGTAACCTTGGGTCAATGATGCAGCATTAAGAAGGTATAAGCCAATATGTGAAAACTGCTGAGTCAGCAGAAAAATGCAACAAGGATTTGACCTTGACCTTTGACCTTTGACGTTTGACCTCAAGGCTATATATTGTTATATGGGAACAAATTGCCAGACCCATAGATTATCTGTACCCAATCAGGAGGCAATAGGTCATGAGGGGACAGATCTACATGTATAAGGAAAATAAGATACGTGGCGGGGGCGACACCTGCCGGCAGTGGACACGGCTGAAGACGAGAATAAACACTATATGCATCCCCTCCTACGGGGGATGAATAACTAACATTTTGTACAGGTTTTCTACATTCTTTATAAAAGTCAAAATCTTTCTTCAATTAAGTATATCACTTTCTGTAATTGACTTTTTTTGAGGTACTCTACATTCCTCATAAAAATTAAAATTTCCCCATTTTAAATAAAGTTTCTGCATAGTTTGAATCAGATGGTAGAAATATGTTGAAATTGGTGTGTACTGCATTTTCTGTTCTTTTTTTATGTTAATAATAATGTTGATAATTCTTATCCTTGAATCATAATTAATTAAAATCTAGTTACATAACCTGAAAAAAAAAAAACAAAAAAAAAACAAAAAAAAAACTGAATTAATTAGCCCAATAAAGAATTCTGGACAGCAGTTTTATATATTACACCCCCAAAATCTTGGGGGGGGGGGGGGGGGGCGAGGTGTGACAATGCAGAAAACTCCTCAACACCAGATAAAAAAGAACATTGTGTCAGTCAGTCCATCCCTGTGAGACACCTGGAGGACAGGAAAGAAACTAAAGCTGCACTCAGCAGCCAAGATAAATGAGTGGTTTGCATGTGTATCTATATACATACATATATATATATATATATATATATATATATATATATATATATATATATATATATATATATATATATACAGTGGTACCTGCTATTTAAGACCACCCTTAATGTCAGACAAAAGTGATCACATGACAGGTGGTCTTTCACTGCAGGTAAGCTAGCAAAGAAATTAAAGGCCAGTGTCTTGAAATGGTGGTCTTAAAAACTAGTGTGGTCTTCCACGAGAGGTGATCTTTAGAGCAGGTACCACTGTATATATATATATTTTTTATTTTTTTGTGGGATTGCCACACAGTCCAAAGGCTATAAATTCAGCTCATTTCAACAACACAATTACACAGGTAATGATCTTTGCCATTGACCAGTCTGGACTTGGCGAAACAACAGCTTACGGCATTACAAAAAAAGGGGGTAAACGGGTACATCCGCCATCAGTAAACGTGTTATGAAATTTAATTTGCATGGGGAGTAATTAAAGAGGGCAATTAGGTCTCCTCTCCTCTTTGTACGTTTCCGTTTGTGTCACTCAGTGTTGTCATTTACATGGAATGAATTTCTATCACATCTCATGTGGTCGGCTCATCCTGCCCCTGGCAGCCCTCATACACATGTGGACCAATTCATTAGGCTTCCAGATCGATACTTGGTGTGAGTTAAGCTAGCCCGGTGGGATTTTCTCCCTTTGACTGTTTCTCCCCCACATCTTGTGTTCCTGAGCTGGGCAATTCAAGCTGCCTGAATTTCAAGAATTCCAATTTGTACAAGCATGTCATGCACACGTTTTACTGTCCGGTTGGGATCTGCTCATGTTTCTGATCTTCATATTTTTGCCTACAACCGTTTATTATTCATCATTTGCTTTAAATTTTGGGTATGTTCAAAATCCATATATTTATCATATATGTTACTGCCTTTTTGTACAAGATGTGACCAACAAGGTTGGTTTGTTTGTTTTTTTGTTTGTTTCATTGTTTGTTTTTTGTAAATCCATGATTATTGCCAAAATCAAATTTCAACAGAAGTTTCTATGAAATCTATATATATATATCAATCAACTATTAATAATAATAGTTGAAAATTTTTTTTATATACAATATTGTTAAAATCATAAAGGCAAGAATGTTAAAACAAGACAGCAACATCAATAAAATAAAATGGTGATTCACAATTATCTGAATATTGAAGATTATTTTTACTCGTAGCTTCACAGATGGCGAGTACACAGCTACACAAAAATCCTTAGCATGTCACCTCAAGGTGGCGCTACAGGTAAATTCCCACAAGTATCCATCTCTTGCAGGTGGAGACACCCGGGGATATACAAAACCTGTTTCATTCATTGTTGAAAAATGTCATGTGACACAGGAAGTAGGTGCTGCCACCAAGCAGAATAATTTGTATGAAAAGCCTTATTAACACCTTTTTATTTGGTCAAGTGTTATTTGTTACATAAGAAGCAAAATGGTTCCAGGATACAACCAATCAACAAGTCAAAAATAAATAAATTTTCAACTGTGACAGCACTGATAGAGGGGAGTTGGGCAGGCACCCATTATACTGGTACGGGAAAAATTTTGCCGCAGTATAGTGCACAGATAATAAGAACACGACGAATGCTCCACAATAATGACCAGCACAAAATACAGAAAATATGAGGGCTTCCAAAAAAAAAGCAAACAAACAAAACATATGCAAGTATACTTTACCCCCTCCTTATACCTATTCCATGAACTGTAAATCACCTCCACACACACACACACCCCTACCCCCAACTGTTTGAGCTGCCATCTTGTCTGTCAATCTAATACAGATTCATTATGTAAGAGGATAATCCCTAAGGACCTTTATAATTTGCTGGATAAATCCATCAGGGATCAGCTTCATCTCACAAATACTGTAAATTCATTCAATTTCACTGCATTTCTATTTCTACTCATTTCACTGAGAGCACAAATTTAAACCATGAAAAAAAGAACACAATCGTGTAAAATAGTTAAATTAGTAAGATTTCACATAGATGGCTGAAATGCAACCCCAAAACACTTTAATTCATTCCATACCAGTCCCTGATTTTTCAGTATATTTACCTAGATTTAAGACGACAATTGGATATTTAAATTCTTCATGAAAAGAGCTTTTGTTCATGTACCAACATTCCTATAGTCTTAAGTCAGTGGTTCTGGCACTGCCTGGCAAGTCATGCTCCAGCTGCCGCAAGGGCAGCTGCAACATGACTTGCCAGGCAGTGCCAGAACCACTGACCAAGACCTGTGACCATAGTATGGAATGAGTTAAGGTGCCTACTCTTACTCAGGGTACATATAACAGAGTGGTACAAAAACTTTCACTGTTTCTCTGTTTTTGGATACAAGCTCATCGATGTGTACATTTTTAGTTTTGTCAATATGTGAAGTTTCTTTGCATGTAACAATAAATATTCTAAGATTAATTAGTCAAATTTGAGGGGCATTTTATTCAAGGGGTCTGATTTACACTTTGAGAAAGGATCCCAGCAAAACTTTTCCCATAAAAAAAATTGAAATCAGCAGTCAAGTAAAGACAATTGTTTAACTCAGGTAACTATTTTTTTGTTAAATGGAATGGTTTTTATGTTATTGAATTTTGAAGCATCTGCAATTAACATTGATTATTTTTTCCAGTTTGGAGATCAACGAGTAGCAATTAAAATTGGACAAGATATGTTTGTAAAACATAGATGTCCCCCGCCCTCATTACCCTTGCCCTCGCTACCCTATTGATAGTGGTAGATGGGGCACTTGTGACCTTACAAAATTAGTGAAGCTAGGTTGATCATACATCATGATAAATGTCACATATCTTTAAACTTTAACCTAGCCCTTAAAAAACGACTAAAAACCTGGACAATATAAAAGTTATAGCCGAAAAATTAGTCATCATTTAGAAACTATATTCAGCAAAGTGGCTTTATGACCTTGGAAATTAGGGCAAGGTCACTCATTTTCACTTGACCTTCAGTTATTAAGCAAAAACCACAGGAAGTCTACTGTCTGTGTGTGACCCTCAAAACTGGGTCAAGGTGACCTATATACAAACTCAAACTAGCCCTTATAGGCAACCATTAAGCTGTGCAATATAAAAGTGCTACCTCTAAAATGCAAGTTATCAGTATTCAACCAAATGGCTCTGTGACCTTTGAAATTAGGTCAAGGTCACCCATCTTCAAACTTGACCTAGCCCAAAATATGGACTATAATCCTGTCCAATATAAAAGTCCTAGCTTAAAAACCTCTTCAGTTATTGTGCGGAAACCAAAGTTAGCTCAGGTCCCACTGTGACCTTGGAAATTAGGTCAAGGTCACCCATCTTCAAACTTTGCCTAGCTTTTGACTAGAATGATACACTTGTACAGTATTAAAGTCCTAGCTAAAAAACTTCTTGAGTTATTGTGCGGAAACCACAGTCTACCAACCGACAGACCTACCATCCGACCGACCGACTGACCAACCGACAGACATGTGCAACACTATATGCCCCACCTTCTTCAAAGGGGGGGGGGGGGGGCATAAATATTGCTAAACAAAAAATGGTTATCTAAGCTACATTCTTGTCTTTACATAGCCGTTAATTTCACAAAGATTCATCCATCCAGTTTTGAGTGAGGCTGTCTCAAAATTACCAAGTCTTGTAAAAAATTGTTTCTGAGATGGTCACAACCAAAGATAACCAGACAGATTTGCTGACTTTAATTACTCACAAATGACATCTGCTCAGGCCATTAAGAAGGATGACTAAATGCTGATCTCTTAAAGAGGGTGGGTAAGGGGTTTCCCAAACTGGTGTACTGGGCCGGGCTTTTTATTTACCGTACTGGTGTACTGGAAGCCCTCTTATTTTACGTACTTCGTACTATCCAAAATTTTGAAAGATTTTTATTTTCCGTACTATGTACTCTAGAAAAATAATTACCTGTACCAGCGTACTGAAACCCCCCCTTACCCCCCTTCCTTAAACTCTGTCAAAACTTTGACCTATACACTTAAAAACAATATGGTGGTTCTAATCAGTCACCTGTGAAATAATCCGCTCACCTGTAAAAACACATCCAGTGAGGCTTTGTCTGTGAATGATTATCTTAACATCACCATTAGTGACCATATCTACATGTAACAGCCAATTAACTGATTAACTCCATAAAGCTTGTACTGACAGAGGGACATTTTTTCATCTTAAAAGTTTTGCATAGAAATAGACATGATACTGTGAAACTATTTGGCACGGATAAAGATTGGCATTTCACCATCCTAAAAGTAACAAAAGCTCAATTTCACTGATTTTGAAGGTCTCAGGTATGGCCAGACACAGGTGAAGCTACATATAATTACAGTGCTCTCCACAGGTACATCATCACAAATTGTAACTTTTACAACTGAAGTGCTGTCAATGTTGGCTTCAATGTGTGGTTGAGGTGTAAGTGTACTAAATGAATTTTGGAGCAACACAAGATATGATACCTCTGTTGTAAGTTTGTCCGCTGAATGTACTGATGTCATTATTGAATTATACCATCTTATGGTCCCTTTATAACACTGACCCGTTTTCTGATTTTAAAAAAATCTGAAATAATGCTGCGTATTCTTCATTTTCTCACAATTTCTGTGTTAATTCAGCTATATAATGTACTCAAAGCAGGCTAAAACACTAATTTTTCAACACAAATACAGTGAAACCTCATTATAACGACACTCAGATATCCGACATATTCATTATAATGACACAAGTTTTCAATGGCGAAAGTTCATTTTCTTTGTTGTTTGATTCATTTATCCGACATATGCAGTTATCTGACACATTTCTAAGGGAACCGATGGTATCATTATAACGAGTTTTCATTGTAATGGAGGCTTGTCACAGTTCCATTTCCTTAGTGCCCCTGCTGTATAGGAAGGATTCTACAGCTATGTAAACTACATGACTTTTACCCCTCCATCTGAATGTCTCAAAAAATGCAATAAAAGCACATGCATGTTCACCCACAAGGGTGTACTTAACCATAAATCTAAGATCTAGTTTATCTGTCAACTTTGGACAAACACACAAAAATTTATACATACAAAAAATTAAGCAACTTAAAGAGTATATTGTAATGATGTGTTTTTCTGTTTGAAATTAAAGGACCACACACAAATTTATCATGTATAGTGTTTTCTATTGCCTTCTTGCCTTGTCTGATGTCTTTAATAATTAGAAAGAAAAAAAAGCTTAGAAGCAACAACTCACCCTGCCTCGAGCACAACTGTAGAGCTGGGGCAGTGTCCATTTGGATCTCATGTATGCAAGTTTCATTCAAAATAAGTCAGTGTTGGACAATTTGAGCAATAAAGCACTGACGGTGTTAGCAACAGGAAGCTGGAGCATGACACGACAAGCCTGACAGACAAAAGATGACAATCTCCCTGAAGCATTTTCCCACAGACATTAGGGACATGTATCCATGCATTTGCAATACATAGGATCTCTCCACAGATGCATACATTTACAATACACATGCTGTTCCCATAAATACATGTAGGTGTACATTTGCAATACATAGGATCTTCCCACAGACATGTATACCTGCAATACACAGGATGTTTCCACAGACATCCATACTTGCAATATATAGGACCTTCCTGCAGACATATGCCTTTTGCAAGGCACTGGATCTACCCAGACATATATACTAGCAATACACAGCATTAGCCCACAAATTGGTAAACTTGCAGCACATAGAATCTTCCCACAGACATGTGTGCATTTCCAATACACAGGATCTTCCCACAGACATATATGCATTTCCAATACACAGGATCTTCCCACAGACATATATGCATTTCCAATACACAGAATCTTCCCACAGACATATGTGCATTTCCAATATACAGGATCTTCCCACGGACATTTACACCAGCTATACACAGGATCATCCAATATATATGTATACTTACAACACACAAGATCGTTCCAAAGACATGTACACTCACACACTTACACACTGGATCTTTCGACGGACATACCAACTTGTAATAAACAAGACCTGCGAACATGCGATTAGACTAAAATCTGAATTCTTTCAATTTGGTGTCACTGTATACATCAGTTCTATGTGCATTTGTAAGCAAAGTTTCATAATCTTATCAGTTCCAAATAGCACTGTGCCAAAGTCTTGAATCTTGGGAACAAGGAGGATGTCTCTCTACATCGGTTTAAAATGACTCCATGCAGATGTCCTCTGTGGACAGAAGGAGAATGCCATATACAGGCAATCTGCATGCATCTGCTCTTCAGAAAACCAAGTCAATCCAGGGCCTGTCAAGGTACAAAAAGAATGCTGTGTGTTTCCCACCTGTATTGACACGGCTCAAGCTTCACCAAGGTCTCTAGGCCACTGAGCCAAAGCAGTTTTGATACCTGGCTGCCATACCCTGCCACACTCACTCATTAAAAAAAAAAACATCAAATTTACAAATATAGCCATACAATACTGAAAGCTAATCAATGTCACCCATGCTCAATTATTATCTAGAATTTTTAGAGGTGGAAACCTGTGTGTAAAATCCACCTATGACATAGCCGTAGGGAACTCCTTCCCTCAAGTTGTTTGTCCCGAACTCGCAGTACAAATTAAATGTGATTGTATCAGAGATGTGTTAATGTTGCAGGTGCAGAGTTTGTAGGTCAAGCAGACAGTTAGACAGGAGTGACCATGGCTGCAGTTTGAAAAGTACACACAGTGCCATCTGATGAGGGGAAAATTATTGCCTTCCCAAATTGGTGCTACCACTGGGCTATCCACTCATTGTGACATGCTTCAAAGAGAAACACGGTTGCTTCCCTGCAAACAGTGGATCTAACTTACACATAAACCAAAGGATTCCTCTATTTTTACTGTTCACAATGACCGCAGCGCGATCAGATGGCTGTCAATAAATGCTAATTCCGAACTGCAAAATTCTTACTGTGATTTTGGCACAAGACAACCTCAGAAAAGGATTTCTCCAAATCTAGTTCCAACAGTTCCTGACTAATTATCATGTGCAAGCAACTTAAGGTTCATATGGATGAACAGACTCATTAAACACACAAAGGTGTTTACAATTTTGCCCTGGCTGGTCAAAAGGGGGCACATTAAGGACTGTAGCACAGAACCATAGCACAACCTCCCAAACAATACCGCTGGTATATTAGAGGTAAAAGGTGCTTGATTAGTCTGACTGGGTCCAGTCCCTAAGACTCTTTAATCTTCCTGTCATCTTAGCATTAACAATCAACCTCTTTAGTCATCTACAGTGCATAGCATGTTACATAATGACACTGGCCAGAATGAAATTAGCAGAGTCTGGGTGCAGTCAGGTCTTTATTCTGTTGTGGTAATGGCATTGGGCATCATTGACTGGCCCTCAGTGTCACTTATTTATCCTGATGCATTGCCCATTTTGACAGGTCAAAACCCCAACCGTCATTATCATCATCATGGACAAATTTACGACCTCAAACAGTTTTCACTTAAAACAAAAACAGAGATTGCTGGATTCATGCCCTTTCCCCTTCTCCTGCCTGATTGATAACCTTGGTAATCACAGGTCTCATTTGGAATAACTGTAGCCATGAACAGTAAAAAGACTAAAAGGATAATCATGCAGTGTTTTATATTGTAGCATGCAATGGGATAGAATATACTTACATACATAAAGCATTACTTCCATAATTGGGTTATTTAGGCAGTTTTGAGGTGCAGTATCTACAAGTTTGTAGTACAGTGAAACTTGTTTTGAGAGACCACTGTGATGAAAGACCACCTGCCTTTTCAGACCATGTTTACTATGTCCCTTCTGCTATCTTTCCCATATTATACCTCTGTTGAGATACCACCTGCCTTATGCGACCATTTTTTGGCTTGCCCTAGGGGTGGTCTCTCAAAACAGGTTTCACTGTCCTTAATCATCCAGGAGCACATGCACAGGAATGTGCTCTCCTCTGCATTACCTGTACCTGTCATTTTTGATGCTGGACACTGGGTCAGTGACTTTGGACATGGGTTCAAGGTCAGCCATATGCGGTAACAAA
Source organism: Hermodice carunculata (assembly GCA_964020975.1). Lineage (NCBI taxonomy): Eukaryota > Metazoa > Annelida > Polychaeta > Eunicida > Amphinomidae > Hermodice > Hermodice carunculata. Next base: position 26,751,915 of record OZ026616.1, on the reverse strand, counting down.
CTGTCAACAAGTCATCCAGCATCCAGAAGCCAAGTGCACTGATGCCTAATTGTGTGCTATTTGGGAGAAGTAACTTGGAAAGTTGCTCAGTCATCACCTGGAAACCAAATACACTAAAACTGCCATGTGACCATTGAACAAGGTCAAGTTCACAAGGCTTTCAACTTACCTAGGCCTCAATTTGGTGCATATAGGCAATTGTGCAAGTGTGAAGTCCTAAGTCAAAATGCTTTTTAGTTATCACCCAGAATGCAGCTGGACAGACAGACAAAATGAGGCATGGACAGACAAATAAAGCCTGTGGAATATTAACCCGTAAAGTGCTAATCACTGTTATTTTTTTTGTCATCTTCTCATTACCATTAAGCATAAAATGGTTAAAAGATTCAAATTACTCTTGAAGATACCTTTCATCCAAATATCAGCAAGCCTAGTCTAAAGCAAACAATAGTCTTAGTCAACAGCTTTCCTCAGGACACTTAATTTGCATGCATATTGTCCTGAGGAAAGCTGTTGACTTAGTCTTAAATCAGTGCTTTAATGGGTAAATCTTTGAACTTAAGCTAGCTATGGGACTATGCTCCTGTGAAATATGAAAGCACTGGCTCAAAAACTTCTCAAGTTATCTTGTAGAAACCAAATTCACTACTGTAGGTCTATGACCTTGGGAATCATGGCGAGGTCATCTATCTTCAAACTTGACCTAGCCCTTATATACAACTCTAATCCTGTGCAATATGATAGCTGTAAGTCAAAAATTGCTGAAGTTACAGTGTGGAAACCTTGTGGACAGATGGGACATCTCTCAGAAGCTGAATGTTTCCATCCACAAATCTATACTCTGCCCTATTAATGGCAAGTGTACTGACGGTGTTAAGCCCAAAGGCTCCTTTTTCCGCTACATGTAATATGACAATGACTCTGGAGGACTAGATGAGTCTAGGATTATGTAATGCTATCATGAAGTGCAACCTAGGAGTTCTGACTTGAAATGGACTAAGGAATTCCCTAGGTGGGCTTCAGTGTACTTTATTGACCCAACTCTCCCACTTACCATGAACAGCACTTGCAGGAAATTATTCCAAACGGTTGAAACCTATTACACATCATTTACACACATTCTAACTAGATCCTATGATGACAATTTATATCTTCCTAGTACATGTGTATGGTCATGCCTCTGAAAATATAGTTTTTTTGTATTTTGACATTATTGTAACCTTTACAAATGAGTTTCTTCACCAATGTTTTGACCTGCGTTGAATGAAATCTTCTGTACGTGTTGTGTTTCTACCACAGTGCACTACTTGACCAATGCAGACTCAATATGCTGTTGTTTTTTTTCTGGAATGTTTCCTCTCAAATCCGGATAAGAAATAATTTCAAAGTTAAATTGACCAGTCTCTTGTCAAATATTTTCGTTATGCATTTCGTGCTCTTTTTCTCAATCTCAAGATCAAGAAATGTTGCCGTTGTGTTGCTATCATTTTCCAGATTGAGGATCATTCCTTTAGGATAGATATTTTTTCCCACTTCATCTTGATTTCATCTTGGGTGTTTAAAGTGCATAGATCATCATATGAACATTCCAGCATGTTGATAATGTTTCCTAGCTGCGTTGTTATTTGTTTTTGCTAATTCAGTCTTCCATCCACTTTGATTCATAGAATTATAAGCACAGATTAGCAATGTAAGAAGCTGGATCTGTTCCCATTGGAATGCCTACTATATCTCCTGGTAACCATGGTTTCCAAAAGAAAAGCAAGCATTATCTATGATGTATTTTATCATCTGGATACATTCCTTCTTGGTGTATGATTTCTCTTTATTTATTCCTGTGTCCGACTGAGCTAGGAGTTTGAAAACTTTGATGTACTGACAGGTACCCCCCTTAAATGCTTTGTCTAGTGTTGATATGAGTGCTTTTTTTTCAAGTCTTCCAAGTTGGTCTTCGTGCAGAAAGTGGAAACATCAAAAGTATTGATAGAAGTTGCAGAATTCTTTTTGTTTCTTTGTGCAATATCAAGTAGAACATCTTTGGTGCTATCTGTAATCCATATTCTCTTTATACCAGTGACAATCTTCACCTTTTTACAATAGTTGGTGTGTGACGTTCTAACTAATTCCAGCATTTTGGTCAATCTCTTTTTACAAGCATTTCTTTGTTGCAATGACAAACCCAAACTTCACAGGATTTTCATGCAATTTTACAATTGCATAAATGATAGGCAACCTGCTATCCTCTTTTCAAATGGTGCATCCCTGTCAACATTTCAAAACTCAAAATATTGACTTATTGAATTCTATTTGGCTCTTGATTATAGACTTAGTGGATTCAACTTTCTTGTAAGATTCACTGTCCAATTCTCATACCTGTCCAGTCTCCCCTATAAGGTGGGAGTCTCCCACTTTTGCATCCAAAATTTTTAAGTTTACACATAAAATTATGCAAATTTGGCACAATCTCCCCATGAAAATTTCGTATTTTCTATTCTATTCTTTGTAAAAATACAAATGTCCCCCAGTGGACTTTTTCAAAATTACAAAAATCTTCCTATTTTGAGTTTTGAAATGTTGACAGATATGAATTCTTGTAGTATCACAGATATGTAATAAGCTTTACATGTTTACTCGATGTTATTACTAGCTTTGTCGACCTAAGTCATGACAAATTTATCTTGTAGTTTTTTCTTTCAATTCTTGAAAATACATAGAATTTTTTAATGTATTTTTAACTACATGTATAATCTCCATCTCTATAGTGGACCCTTTTGTAAATTTTTAATCGTTTCATCAACTAGTTCCATGACTCTAACTTTCCTCACATCAAACAGACAGACGCCTGATAGATAAATATAATCATGTGTACCAAGAAAGCCCTAGCTCAAAAATTTCTCAAGTTATCATGCAGAAGCCAAATTTACTAATGTGGCTCTGTGACCTTAAGAATAGGGTCAAGGTCACCCATCTTCGAACTTGACCCAGACCTTATATAGAACTATAATCCTGTACAATATGCAAGTCCTAGGTCAAAAAGTGTGGAAGTTATAGTTATAGTGCGGTAACCTTGTGGATGGACTGACAAAGCGATTGCTACAAGCCTCCTCCTCTACAGGGGGCATAATTGTGTGTGTGTGTGTGTGGGGGGGGATATATTGAATATGTTTATTTCGAGACAGCTAGATATATGGTACATGTAAAATGCACTCATGATGATGTAATTACATATCATCACAATGTAATTATATTATCAGAGTGCAATTATATATCATCACAATGTAACTATACCTGTATATATATTATCAAAATGTATCTACATGTATGTATCATTGCAATGTACCTATATATCATTACAATGTTATCATATACAATGAAAAGTTTATAATATGTTATGACAATATAATCACATATCATCATAATGTAATCCTTTATCAAACTGGCAAACAACATGCACCTACAGTGATGTCTCCTGCAATGCTTTTGTTTCAGTTTCTTATGACATATACATGTCAGCTGAGCTAAAAGAAATCACAAGTTACATTTATACCTCTTGCCAGGCTGCTGTTTGCATAGTTAATTAATGCACATGTAATACAGTGAAACCTCATCACAATGACCCTCAAATATTCAATATAATGACACAAATTTTCATGAAAAAAAAGTTCATTTTCTTTATTATTGATTCATTCATCTGACATATTCAGTTATCCGACACATTTGTCGGGAACAGATGGTGCCATTATAACAAGTTTTCAGTGTACATGATCTTCTATAATCAATCTACAATGTCTGGGAGGTATTACATTATATACATGAATGCTATGAACACTTATGGGTAGTACATTAAACTACAATGTATATACAATGTACAATATACTTCCATATGTATATAGGTTAGACAGTAACAGGTTAGCTTACGGAGAGTAAAGAGTTCAGACTGCAGAATAAGGTAATGACTACTAGGAAATGGTTCTGGACAAAAAGACACAATTGCAAAACAAGAATGCTATAAATACTTATGGCTATTTCATTATATTACATACAGGAATGCCATGAACACCTGTGGATATTACATTATACTATATGTAAGAATGCTATAAGAACACTTACAAGCATTTCATTACATACAAGAATGCTGTGAACACTTACAGGTATTACATTATAACCATATACACTTTGAACAATTTTACACATACATGTAGCCAAATCAACTGTTTTAAGGGTCTTTCCAAGTGTTTATATATATATATATATATATATATATATATATATAAACAATGCTATGTGGCAAGTCATATGCTACAACTGTCAATCATTCAACAACCAAAAGAATGAGTTTCATTACAGCAACAGCTTTAGTTGAGGCATTCGTGTTCGCACTGGAATGGAAAAAAAAATTCCATGAGCTCAGAGAACTATCATATACAAACAACTAACCCTTATCTATCTGGAATTGCATGTATTTTGGCTTCCATCTCTGGTTTGGGAAGTGGAGTCAACATCTGAAGGAGTGTGGAATCTACACATACAATGGCCAGTAACTGCGGCTAAACACACAACAAAACGTGTCACTGCATACACGGCGCGTCAGTCTAGCACTTTACCAGGATCACACGTGGGTGTAACCTCATTGTTATGCCACCATCTGCTCCCTGCAGGGTCTGTCTGACATCAAAATAGGTCAGACAAATAGGCGAAGGAATTTGACTTTAATCTCTGTCAAAACTTGTGTTGTTAAGTGAACAGGGTATCTGAGTGTTGCCACTTCGAGGTTTCACTGTACGTTTTTCATTTTTGTCATCACTATTGCTTCAGAATGGAAGTACGGTATACACAGTACAAATGTGGTTTCAATAACCTATCATTTTCATACATTTTATGACTTACAGACATAAAGTCAGACAGACAGATGATTTTCTTTGCATAAGTGAAAAAGAAAAGTTCAATACATATGATAAGAGTTTAATTATACTGTGCACATGATTAACAATCATTATGACATGCAAAGGAGAGTGGAATCTGCAATTAAGACCGCATCTGCAAAGAGACCATATTTATAATAAGACCACCAATTTACCATCTCATTTTCTTTGTTTATCCTTAAATCATATCCCTCAAGATCACTGCCCTATTAAGACCAATTTTGACTTCTAAGGTGGTCTTAATAGCATGATTCTGCTGTATACGGTATCTCAGGCCATCATTTTACACACATCCATGTACAGTATAAGGAAATGCATGTATTTGTATTGTATTGTATTGTATTGTATTGTATTGTATTGTATTGTATTGTATTGTATTTTTGTTACGGCAACTGTCCATGCTGATATATTTGCTTCAAACTATCATGCACCATATCTGTACTAACTGTGAGACATTTCTTGTACTTAATTGTGTTATTTGAGGACTTCAAACATCTGCAGCTCACCCATCAAATAGGGCAAGTCTTCCAACTACAAATTTTGAGCAGACTACCAAAAAGTGCTTTTCATCCTCAACATTCCCAGTAGTGTATTAGCAATACCAATCACTCTGAGGTACAGTGATGCCCTCTTTTGAGAGACCAACTTTTCAGAATACTTTACTTGGTACTTTTTTTATGCTATTTATACCTCTCATGAGAGACCACTTGTCTAGAGGAAATACAATTTAGTCAATCCCAGGCTGGTGTTTAAAGGCAGGGTTCCCTGCATTCTTCGTTTTGAATATCTCCTGGTCTTGAGTGCCAGGTCTGACACCAGAGAGAGCAATCCTATGCCTGGTGTCTTTGATGTCACAAACATGATTCCATGTGGGACTTTTCTCACACAGCTGGTAGCAGTGTTGAAAGTCCCTTGTGATTCTATCATCCTTGATCGGATGGGAAGGACCGACCAATGATTGATTAAAAATAGTTTAGCCAAGAAGAAGCAGATTCTTTGGATCTACTTGTATCTGAGCACATTATAATGATCTCTATCATCTGCAGCTTCCAGGGTTGGCATCATTTGCATTGCGAGGAATGAAAGACTGTCATGTGCAAACAGTGCACCATATACGAAGGGGGGCAATGAGGGGTTTCAGTACGCTGGTACAGGTAATATTTTTCTAGAGTGCTTGTACGGAAAATAAAAATCTTTACAAATTTTGGATAGTACGAAGTACGTAAACTAAGAGGAATTCCAGTACGCCAGTACGGTAAATAAAAAGCCCCAGTACGGTAAACCCCTTACCCACCCTCATATACCTCCAGTTTTCAAACAATAAAGCAAGCCATATCTGCTAATTTCATGATGTTAATCTTGTTTTCAAGACATTATAAACCATACTCTTTCTTTTTACTTACTACTGTTTTTAAACAGTGAATTTTTGTGAACTTTTTTGGATAAGCTTGATGGTTGATTTGTAATCAATCAATTGGTCCAGCACTTACCCTCGACTGACTTTTGATGATACTCGATAAGTGCACCATTGTCAATACATTTTTGTACTTCTGTGAGTTTATAATTTGCTACATTTGGTATTACATAAAGTTTACAGAAATTTTTGTTTTTAATTCATGAAACACTTGTCATTTTCAACATTTCTTTCTGTCCACATATAATTTAATAATTTAAGATGCACCAAGAGATCTTTGGATTTCATAACGCCAATTGCGTCATCCGATGGTGTATAAATTTGACATGCACATTTCAGCTTTAAGTGAGCACAATTATCTGGTAATTTATTTTGAACCAATACCATAAGGCTTTGACTTCAAGACCTGAAATGTATGGGTTCAAGTGACACTGGTCCCATTTCAACATAAACGGCACCACTGGTAGTCTTAGCCCTTAAAGTGCTAATCATTGCTATGGTCGATTTCTCATTACCACTAAACATATAATGGTTTAAAGATTCAAATTCCTCATGAAGATACCTTTTATTCAAATACCAGCAAGCCTAGTTTAGAGCAAAAAATGATCTTAGTCAACAGCTTTCCTCAGGGCACTTTGCATGCATTGTGTGCAAAGTGCCCAGAGGAAAGCTGTTGACTCAAGTCTGAAATCAGCCCTTTAAGGGTTAACTTTAGACCACCAAAGTCCACTTTACAGAATTTTAAATGAAAGTTTTCAATTGTGTGAATTATGCTCACCACAGACCCACACATCAGAGCAATCTTATTCCAATGTCAGCATCACTTACAATTCACTTAAATTCCTATTTGATGCAATTGGAAGATGGAATTTGCCATCTGTTGGGCCACTGAGTTTGCATGCCAACCACTGAATGCTTTGTTGGCCTGCTCTACAGAATGATTGCTATTGGTTGTTAGATAATTAAGTCACTTGTTATCAAACCTTACTCCAAGCTACACAGATGCACCTCTTCTCTCAACTTCACGCCTCTTCTCATATATCAGACCAAACTGACCGACAATGATTATATTTTACATCACAATTTACACTTAAATCACAGAAGTGCTTTTTCCATAAACCATGGGGGGGAGGGAGGGAGGGAGGGAGGGAGGGAGGGAGGGAGAGGGAGGGAGAGAGAGAGAGAGAGAGAGAGAGAGAGAGAGAGAGAAGATAACATCCCCAAGTCTTTTAATATGTAGTGGGTGTGTGTTGGACATGGCTGTAGACATGGCGTAGGGGAAGACGGGGGATGGGGGGGGTAAGGTGTTACTCGAAATACTGATCAGTATTTGCTCCCCCCCCCCCCCCACAGTGTAAATTAAACAGGAAAAGCCCTAAGCCAGTATGATATGGCACGTTATACCAGCAGCATAAAAACATTATAAATTTTTATCTTTGCAGACCTTTTTTTTACCACTTATATAAAAAACCCGCTGGTACTTTCAGACCTTTATCCCATATTGAGGCAACCTTCTCCACTAGGCTCTACGTCTGACTAAGTGGGGGGTCTTACCTCCTGTACCCTGTGATGTTACTTAATTCATAGCCTGGGCGCCACTTCAGTGTCTGATACAAAATCCCTATTCTGACCCCTGCAACTGGTAACTGTATGGCATTGTATTTACATTTTCAGGTAATGCTCACTCTGGAGAAGTCCCATTATATATTGTACATTAAATTCATTTGACAAATTAACCTTCCCTTAACACAAATCACACATACATTTTGGATCCTACCTTTTCAAAATATCCAATCAACTTGGCTGCCATTTCAAAAATTGTGGATTCTGAACCCAATGGTTTGTAAATGAGTATTGGGATGATGGGGGGGAGGGTATAGTATATGAAACCAAAAGTATATATTTTGCAAATGTTTCAGAGCATCAATAATGATATGATATACATTGTGGCTGCAATTCACTTTGATATCCAAATCAAATGTATTTTTATGCGACCAATGCACTGTGCAATGTTCAAAATGGCACTCACCAAGTGGTGCCTCAAGGTATAATGTCCCATTTGGATTTATAACTAACGTTGATAAATGCTTCAGACACAATAGCGGGCAGATTAAAGTTAAATATATTAAGTCATGTTTTAAAAGTACTTTAACATTCAATTAACTTGGTAACTCTGAGAACGGACACCTGGAACCTTGCGAAATATTACGATAATGATCACCATACAACCGTGGCTATGCTGTTTCACCAAACAACTGTGGCTATGCAGCTATGCTATATTTCCCCAGCCCAAGTTAACCGTCCAGACAAGTTGAAATAAAATGCTGTATGCTGTGTTTGAGTTGACTTTACTGCAAAATAAAGGCACGTGATGGCCACTTTCTCAAAAAAAGCTTTCAGCCTGGGTCGATCAATTTTTATTAGTGAAGGGTGGCTTGAAAGGGTCTTTTTTTCATTCCATTAGTTTTAGGGTTGGGCCTTTTTAGTAGGGTCTGTCAGGTTACCAGAACACCACATATATTTTTGTTAGGCCTTAGGTAACTTGGACATTGGTTGAAACATGTTTAAAATGGATATTCTTTCCCCTTTTACACATTACATCCTTTGAGGTCAGCTTGGTTTGTTACCCGGGCACAGATGGAGGCACCTGTCTTTACTTAAAAGACATATCCATGCACACAGGTCTATTTTCTACCCATGGCACTTTTTAATGTATCCTTTATACAAGCGGCTGCTGTGGCTGACCATGGAACCACACCATGGCAGTGGCTTGACTGCCCACAATATGACCACACCATGGCAGTGGCTTCACTGCCCACAATATGACCACACCATGGCAGTGGCTTGACTGCCCACAATACGACCAACCCATGGCAGTGGCTTGACTGCCCACAATGCGACCACCCCATGGCAGACTACTAGATTCCTTCACTATTGATGGCAGATAATTCCATACAGCAGCACTTGTGTAGCTCAGAGCTGTCTTCTAGTTCCAAGATTTTGGTTTAACAAGGTACATTTTTTTTCTTGATCAATGACACAGTATTAATGGTATGTACAATATTACAATTTTTAGGCAAGTGTTTCCTTGACTCTTTAACTCTACTCCACTTGTTATTTATGATTCTTATGCTTGAATATCTCTGTCAGTAAGAGAGGCGCCAAGCACATGGTCACCCAACCTTTCCATTGTCTTGAGTGGTAAGTCTCACTGAGTGAAAGTTGGAAGAATGTATTTATGAAAGTTGCACCTTAGTGATAAGGAAGGAATATTTCACTGTTGTTGCAAATATATGTGCGATAATTGTTATTCTTATTAAGGTTTGTCATTTCTATCAAGTTTTAGCCTGTAGGGCTCCTTGTCTAAATTGTCAGACCATGTTCTCTAAGTTATGAAGTATTAAAACAGTGTACATTTTGTGAAAAAGTACTTCACAGTCACTTTTCCAAACTTGTAATTAAAACTCAGAGCTCAGATATGGTAGTGTTGTTGATTTTGTTCCATTGTCTTAAAACTGATGCTTGTTCAGACAGACTTATCATTTTTCTGTTGTCTCTGAATAAAAATTGGAACAGTAAAGATTTTGAGACAAACACAGTCTCTTACAGGCAAACAGATTTTTTTAATGACAGTTCTGAAAGTAAAGTAAAAGAAAAGACAAAGTCACACTTTCTGTATGCAATTTTTTATCATGCCATTTGGGTGCAGCCCACAATATCGCGCTCTGAGAAGCCCAGCTCAAATTTAGGACTGGCAAGTGTTAAGCACCACAGGCTTTCAGACTAGTGGTGCTGCCTCCAAGTGGCCAAATAGACAACTAATCTTGTAAATATCTGAATTAATGTTACATCTTTTGCTGATGTATCCCTGAAGACAAAGGGTGTCTCCCAGATACCCACCTTGTCAGACAGAGGAAACCACTAGCCCCCAGTTGTGTGGGTCATAAAAGTAAAACAACTTTTCTACAATTTTCAGAGCACAAGGCAACATCTTGACCCGTCATATAACCACTAATGAAGGCTGAAGATTATACAAACTGCTGTTGTTGCGTTTCAACTGCTGATAGACTTGACACCACGCCTCAATGACTAAGACCAGCGTCATGGCAGGAGACAAGCCACCAATTAGTCATTGGCTTACATTAGGCGAGTGTGTGTGTATATATGTATATATATATATATGTACTCCCCTCCCCCACCAACCCATCACCCATTAGATCAATTGATACAATGACGGGGGTGTTATACATGCTATTACTGTACAACTAATACTTCTGTTGCTATTATGCTACTATACTACTACTACTACTACTACTACTACTACTACTACTACTACTACTACTACTACTACTACTACTACTACTACTACCACCACCACTACTACTACTCCCATTACTATCACTGCTACATTATTATTACTACCACAACCACTACTATGACAACTACTATTACTACCACTATACTTACTATTACTACTACCACTACCACTACAACTACTACTACTACCAGTGCTTTTATTATAAATATGATTATTACTGTAGCATCTAAATACACCATCGAATAACTTCCTGCATTATGAATTTTACAAGCACAAGTTTCGACTCATGATGTTCCTTATATATCTGTCTTGACACCGACATAATACTGACAATCAAATATTCAAAATTATAAAATCAGAACATTTTTTTCTTTGTAGACTATGTTAGCAGACATATAAAACACCCATCACTCGCCACATCAACAAAATTAAACTCTCTTGAATTCCTGTAGTCTGTTATGAGAAGGCTACTTGCAAGGGTTAATTTACATGTACATTAAATAAAGATACACATATATATCCACCAGCCATGTATGCATACAGACAAGAGCAAATCCTTCATCTTCAACTGTAGCAGAAATCTTATCCAAGCTTCAGTTGTGAAATTTACAAGCACACATTACCTGCAAACCATGTAATATGCATGTGCATAAAGATCTCGAATAAAGAAAATATAGGAAAGAGCAACATGGCCCAGGATTGTCCATTCAGGTCACGTAGTATAATACACAGTGAGGGAGTAAAGGTATACCACGGGCCACACAGTGACCAGCAGCCTATCAGTGCTCAAGTGGCTGCACCAACGCATCTCCTGAAGCCAATCTGTATCAGCTGAGCCGCTACGATTCTAACTCTGATGGAAGTCATTGGAGGTTGATGTCTTTATGGTCCAAATGTACACAAATTTGACAGCATATTGGCCAATTTGAAATCCTCACCCCTAATTGGTTTTTAAAATAATGTCCGTCAACATTCCATATTAAAATATTGATCCCCTGTATTATCAGACACTATAGAGGTTTTATCAGATGGGTCATCCATATTGTTCATGCCTATTCGCAATTTCTCCATAACCAATCCAAACATTTTTCTATCATCAGACGTCTACCAATTACATGTAAGTATTGACTAAAAGGTCTAATGGTGTAACTTCTTTTTTCTTTCATGGGCAGTATCCTTTCATATAAAGTCTGCGAGTTGCAATTGATTCCACTATAAATAAATAAACTCATCTTTCACATCCATGGAGTCTGTCACATTCATAACTCTGACCCGCCTACATTTGACCACTTTTACAACAATTTATGTACACACGAAGTGAGAAACTGATACATGTTTACACTTAACCCTTACCTGATCAAGTTAACCCTCTTTGGTGCCAACTGCGACTAAAGTTGAAATTCTTAAAATGAACAGCTCTGAATTATAATAAGAATGCCGGATTCATGTTCCTCGTAAAGAGACTTTTCATTCATGTACCAGCATACCTGTAGTTACATAGAATAGTCCAGGTCAATAGCTTTCTTTGGCATGCTTTGGGCCCATTGTGCCCAAAGCATGCTGAGGAAAGCTGTTGACTCAGTCCAAAATGTGGCACTGAAAGAGTTAGTGTGCGACTGAATCAACCACTTCCCTGGCACTTTTTGGATACAATGTGCCCAGGACGTGCCAGGGAAATTGACCTAAGGTATACTGATTCTGTAGAATATTTCCAAACTTCCCACAAAATTTTAGCATACCAAATCAAATTTCAGAAACATCGGTCAGCAGATGACATTGGCACATCTGGGCACGTTGGGGCATCTAAATTGAGCAAGACAGGCACACCAACTGACTGAAACTTTTCAATTCTGATTGCATTTTGACTTTATGCATGCAGTTCACAAAGTGGTCTCGACAGACAGGTGCATCAAAATTATATATTAACAAGTTCCCCCTTAAACTGGCTGGTGGTCAAGTGTCGTCTGCCTCAGTGTTTTCATCTAATATCAACAGGAAAACAATTTGAGAATTGTAGATGAGGCCTATCAAGATCACATGTCACAGGTCAACAGCTTTCCTTGGCAAGGGTTGGGTTCAAAAAAATAGTGCCCAACCCATGCCAAGGAAAGCTATTGACTCAGTCTTAATTTAAAGGGAAAAGGGTTAAACACACATATATTTAACCCTAGTACTGCTGAATTGTTTTTTTTAATCTGCATTTTGGACCGTTTAAACACGGGCCCTGCAGCACAAGGGTTAATGAGAACAATACAAGACGTCCTACTTTTACCTACTGTTGGAAAATGCTCTGTCGCCATTTTCACCATCTCTGTCTCAATCACAGTAGGCCTACAGTGAAACCTGTTTTGAGAGACCCCCCTAGGGCAAGCCAAAAAGTGGTCACATAAGGCAGGTGGTCTCTCAATAGAAGTACAATAACATGGGGAAAATAGCAAAAGGGGCATAGTAAGCATGGTCTGAAAAGGCAGGTGGTCTTTCATCACAGTGGTCTCTCAAAACAGGTTTCACCGTAATCCCTGTCACCTGAGATCACCACTACCATAATCAAAAGTGTCTTAAAGGACAGGTGCTCTTTGGTTGTGTCTTATGACATGTAGATTGACCTGGGAAGTATAAAACTTGGGAATCTGTAAAGCGGTCTCTCACGAGAGGGTGGTCTCTCACAACAGGGGTCTCTCACAGCAGGGACAACTGTATTGAGTGAACATCCAATAGGCTACATATAGCTACCACTGCTCAAAAGTCACAGTAGAGCTGCAAATTTAATGACGACAATGTTGACTCAATGGAGCTATATTGGAGAGCCAAATATTTGTTCACGTCCAGAGTATTTGCACATCCACTTTATACTAAACTTCTGTTGTCTTAGCTGTTTTGTAGGGTATATAAAAAAAACCCACGTTTTGCTTGTTCAGTCCTTTCTCCTCTACGTCAGCGAGTGTAGCGCTACACGATATCACTGTTTTCTTTTTTAAACCAAAAACAAAGAAATATGATACTGTATGCTATTTATATTAAATTGTACCACGGCAGAACAAATGATTGCTCCTACCTTTCCAAACCTTTTTTTTTTCGTTAATGAAGAGCATTGTGGAATACCACAAATGGCACATCTTCTAAAACAAGGAACTGCGAGATAGCCCCGCATATATCATCCAGTACAACAGCACTGCATTATCTGTCATGACCAAAGGTGCTCAACCATCAAGGTGGGGAAAATAGTTCATGGCAATTATCTGACCTGTGACTTGTACATCATGTTATCAAACAAGAGTAAGAGAATTAATGAGGTGAATGTTGTTTGTCTTACCTGCTGTGGGACTCGGCAATGTTTACAATTACTTGAAAAACCACACAACTTCAGAACTCACCTGAAAAACACAAGATAGGGAAACCTGTTAGATATTGGTCGAAAATAAACATGTATCTCGTCATAGCAGTATGTCACATAATAAAAGCAACTCCCTCCAATGAGCACCCATGTTCCAATAACTACTCCCCCTACAACCAGCTGGAGTTAAAAAAATGAACATGAAATTCATAGTCTACATTTATTTTTTTTTTTTATGGTATTGTACTTTATAAGGTTTAAAAATAGGCACAAAATGAAGACTAACTTTTTGTACCCATGGCTCTCATTGGACGAAATATGGTAACCAATAATACAATATATTACAATACGCAATATCATGGCTCTTGCCACTTCAGCCAGATTCAATCTCATGTCCTTACATGCTTCGATTTCTTCTTTACTTCGCAGAGACAAAACTGGGTTTCCCTTTTGATTTTTGTCTATGGGTTATCCACATAGTCTTTGAGATCAGTTTAGGGGTCTCCGGTATTCTCAGAGGGTCACAGAGATGAAAATTATTAATTTCTCTGGGATTTCAAGGGGGTCATTTTTTTTTTTTTTTGGCATCAATTCTGCATTTATTTTTGTTTGTTTTTGTTTTTTGAGACTTCGCAGGTGCCATAATGCAGCGTAACTGCGCCAAAAATTTGAAGAAGCTGTGATGAACCCTTCTTGAGATATTATGACAACATTATCCACTTGTGCGCCACTCAGATAGCCATCAACTAAACACTTCAAAAGTTTCACAACAAGTTTAAAAATAAAAAGAGGGAGCTGGTTTTCAATAGGAACATGGTCCATTATAATGTGCATCTCTGATAAAATTTGGCAAAGCTGCAATGGATCCTTGTTAAGATATATTATGGTAGCTTTGTCCCTTTGTGCGCCACTCAGAATGGCTTGAAATAAATACTTTCAAGTTGCATAAAAAGTTTATAAATACAAAGAGGAATCTGGTTTAAAATAGGAACCTGGTCCATCATAAGATGCATCTGTGACAAAAATTTGGTAAATCTGCATTACATATTTTTTTGAATATTGCGGTAAAGTCGTCAGGGTTGACACCACTCAGACGGCCTTCAAATACATACATTGAAAATTTCATAAAAAATTAAATAATAATCAGAGGAAGTTGGTTTTCAATAAGAACCTGGTCCATCATAATGTTCTGCTGTGACAAAATTTTTGTAAATCTACAGTGAATATATTTTGAGATATTATGGTAATATTGTCCCCTTGTGTGCCACTGAGACTGCCTTGAAATAAATACTTTAAAAGTTTCATAACAAGTTTAAAATTAATAAGAGGAAGCTGCTTTTCAATAGGAAACTGGTCTATTATATGGTGCATCTCTGATAAAAAAATTGGTACAGCTACGGTGAATATTTTTGGAGATATCGCGATCATGTCGACAAGACGGACGTCTCTAGTATGATACACTTTTGTGGAAAAACATGGCCCATATTCCTAAATATCAAATACAACAATGACAGCAAAGAGATTCCAGAGTTACCAAAGCATCAACATTCATCTTCCAATACCAATGCGAAGAAACAAATTTCACTCCTGACTTGAGACAGGCAGTCACCCACGAAAGGCAACTGGTGGTTTTAAACCGGTCCTCTCAACCTTTGAAATATTCGTCATTTAATACAGACTACAGTGTTTCCAATATGTATAGGCCCAATGACTCAAAATCCAAATTTCATTACTTCTGCAAAAAATATAAGGAGAATTGATAGGCCTATAACTATTTTGGTTCTTCTCACAAATTCGTCAGCTGAGTTTATAGCAAATGTAGAAAGTAGGCCCACATCGTTTTTGTGATATGTATGAATCTGGAACATTATCTAATTAATAGTTTATTAGTGATTGAATCACTGTTATAGAGTATACAGACGGATGATGCAGGGGACAACAATATCCTCCGGCACTTTATATGCTGAGGGTAAAAATGAACAAAATTATCCAAAATCAGTTGGACAGTGCCTTAACCCTCTCAGGCTCAGCATAAGATTAAGTCCATAGCTTCCTTTGTTCAGCTGCATACAATGCATCCAATCCATACGTATGGGGCAAGTTGATAGCGCCACAGTTTGTAAATATACTGGTTGGTAATACGTCAGGTAGAGATACCTGAGGGTTAAACAACCTGGACCCTCCCTCACTTGCCAGGGAACAGTGTATCATAAAAATATAGCCTTTGAACCAGTGCTGCCACCTATGAGAACACCCCCCATTAATGAAGCCAATACCGACCAATGGTCAAATGTCTGCTTTAGTGTTTTCCACTGATTTCAACAATAATGAAAAACAATGTGACTGAGAATTGTAAATGACAGCTATGAAGATCACATGCCCCACTTCAACAGCTTTCCTTGGCATGGGTTGGCCACTTAGTGCCCAACTCATGCCAAGGAAAGCTGTTGACTCAGTTTTAAGTCAAGGATGAAAGGGAGAGACCACCCTATCAGACCACTTTCTGCCCACAGTTGAGGCAGTATAGACCAGCAAATACCACAGCCTTGTACAGTGAATTTAGAAAAAATTAAAACACAACCACAGATTGCTAGATCCATGCACCCTCCCCCCCCCCCCACCCTTCCCAGTTCTGTGACCTTAAGATTTGGGTCAAACTGATCCATTTTCAAACTTGTCATAGACCCTGTGCAACAACAGAGGTGTATGTTAAAAAGCCCTATGCAAAAAACTTTTCAAGTTATCGTGTGAAAACCAAATTCACTAAAATAACACTGTGACCTTGGGAATTGGGTCAAGTTCACCCATCTTTGAACTCCTCTGAGACATATTATGTGGGACTGTAATCACCTGCAATTTGACGGGCCTGTGTCAAAAACTTTTCAAGTTATTGTGTGAAAACTGAAGTCACTAAAATGGCTCTGTGACCTTGCAAACTGAGTCAAGGTCATTTATCTTTGAACTCGTTTGTGACCTTATCCAGGACTATAAGCATGTGCAATATGAAAGCCCTAAGCAAAAAACTTTCCGAGTAATTGCACGAATTGGGTCATGGTCACCCTGCCTCGAACCCATCTGAAACTTTATACAGGAAAACAAGCATGAGCATTATGAAAAAGCTATAAGGGAAAAACTTTTTGAGTTATTGTGTGAAAACTGTCAGTCCAGACATGCAAAAACACACACAGACAAAATAATCACTATATGCCCCCTCCTCCTTTTTGGGGGGGAGGGCATAAAGAGTTCCATGCAACTACTTCACCACTCAAAAACCTAATGAAATGTTAATCATTTTTTTTTAAATGGTGGCTTTGACGAGTTAAATCCATTGTTACTTTAATCCCTCACAGACCTAATGAAATGATACTCATTTTTTTAAATGGTGGCCTTGAAGAGTTAATAATCCATTGTTACTTTAACCCCTCACAGACCGAATGAAATGATCATTAATAATCCACTGGACGTCTTACAGACCTGCTGAATATTTACTTAGCACTCAAATACATTTTTATTGATGTTTTTCATATAATTTAGACTGGCTGAATTAAAATGAATACTTCTACCTACATTGATGTGCTGGAACCACTTTCAGATCTATTGACGTATAGTCAACTTTAACCCCTTACAGGCCAGCTGAAATGGACTTTTGTTTGAAGCAGCTTTCTGCTTGCTCTTGAAGTGTTTTAAAGTCTTACAGATTCAGCAAATACTGATCAGTACCCCCCCCCCCCAAAAAAAAAAATAAAAAATTAACAAGCCAACATGTTATGGAAACAAATTCTGAGTATACTACAGCTGCAATGTCTAGTATCCATTATCTGAAAGTACATGTACTCTCTGTCCACTGTACAAATGTAGGTAAAATATTGATATGAACAAAACTTACAGCAATGACATTTCTGAGAAGCCATGCAATAAACACTTACTGAGACACAGGTCATATACTATGATGTGCGTTAACCCTCCTACACCTAGTGAAATGGAGTACATTTCAAACATCCCACTTTTATCTTTATGTGTTTTACTGCTTACAGACATCCACTGAAATTTTCCCACTGATTATAGCAGTATTACTGAGAAAAGCTGGAGGCCACAGACTGGATAATTAGCTTGTCTGTATCCTCCAGAAGGAGAATACCAACTGGAGAATAAAGTTCTATGTATCCTCCCATAAGCATGATAGAATGTAATGGAACACAGACTAGAGGATAACGTTGTCTGTTTCCTCCAGTAGAATACAGACTGCAGGATTAAGTAGTTTAGCTGTGTCCTCCAAGAGGAGAATACAGACTTAAGGTTAAAGTTGATTGTGTCTTCCAGTAGGAGAATACAGACTGAGGGGTACAAAGCTGTCTGTATCATCCATCAGGAAGTTAGAACTACATGTACTTTGCTTTAAGTTATTGGGAGAGAATATCCGGTCAAAGATCATCTGCATATGAAATAATCGGACTATGGAATAGAATAATAACTACCAGGAAAGGGGTTCAGGACGAAAAGACACAAATACAATGAGTCTATAAAACATGTATTTGTGTCTTTTTTTAACATTTCAAACATGCACCTATATAAATTAATGGACAAGAATGAAACCCAGCCAGGCTACGCTGAAAGTATCCTCTTCATCTGACCAGCCTCATACCTCCACCTGTGGGCCAGCACTCCAGAGTTATCTGCTACACTGACTCCGCCAGTCAGCTGAACAGTGTTCTCAGCTTGGCCAGTTTGCTCATTGGGAACTTCTTTTATTTATTTTAACCAATTACAGTTCAAATTGGAATTTATTCCGCTCTGACAAGTGTGATCTGTTACTTCATTACAGCCCACTTGATTCATCAAATCACAATACTTTGATGTGTGCTCTTGTGGATCAACCATGAGGTCACCCTAAATGAACTTTCCGGCTTGACTTTCAAGTGCATTTTTTATTAAAAGTACCAGCTGAGAACATCAAGAGAGTTCCTTATCCTTTATACTCAATAGTTACATCCACAATGTCATGTTATCCCTTTCCCAGTTGTAGTCAGACTAGGTCAACAGCTTCCAGAACACAGGATGGTTACTAAATACCCAAACCACACCAAGGAAAGCTGTTGACCTGTGGCATGTTGTTATAAACTCAATTACAATTCTCATTCTAAATGTTCACTATTTGCTGACTTGATTTGCAAGAGCATTTGAGCATTTCTAGGTGGTTCAATCAGCAAAGGGTTCAAGCCCTATCAAAGATACCAACCACCAGCCATTAACGCTTTGATCAACAAAGGGTTAAAACCAAGTTACATGGGGGAAAGACCAGAGACATATCAAAGGTCACGAATGTCTCGCCAGCATAATTCAAGCCACTCCTACGTTTTTCTACAATACTCACTCAAGCATGATGTAACCAATGAAGTGACAGTGATGATACAAATCCGTAGTGCCCATCACTATAAATCATTTACTCAAGTATGAAAGCCCTACCCGGTGTAGTTTGTGAAATAATGTCACTCCAAAGTTTTTCTACAATACTCATTCTAGTATGATGTAACCAATGAAGTGTGACAGCGATGGTACAAATCTGTAGTGACCATCACATATACCATTTACCCAAGTATGAAAGCCCTACCCAGTGTAGTTAGTGAAATAATGCCACTATAAAGTGACGGACAGATGGACGTAACCAATGAAGTATGACAGTGATGGTACAAATCTGTAGTGCCCATCACTATCAATCATTTACCCAAGTATGGAGACCCTACCCAGTGGAGTTAGTGAAATAATGCCAGTCTGAAGTTTTTTGTTGACGGACGGACAGACGGAATGTGAGTGCTTAGTCTCACCAACAGCTTACATGTGTGCAAAAAGCCATTGAAGGTTTTTTCAGCAAAGGGTTAAATCTGCATCATGCAGAACGACAACCAGCCATTAAAGCCTTGTTCAGCACCACTTGAAGCATCAAACTGAAAACACACGCACATGGATGTGGAAAAATGATGACATACTTAGCAAATCAATACTATCCACATTAAGTTTTCATATTATTCATACATAAAAGTATTGACTACATTAATCTGTATACCTGTCAGCTGGGACCACAGGGCCACACTTTGTATACAGTAACAGCTGGACAATTTTATATATACACAGATATAAAGACAGAGGACTGAGGAATAGCCACTCGTGAGCTGATCCTCTCTTGCACTTTAACCGTCTCCCAGCTACAAGATTTTTTTTCCATTTGCGACAGATGCACATGTATAGCATACAAGATGTCACTGACAACCATTGTCATCCCCTGCCTGCCGAACAATATCCCATCTCATACCTACATGTACAACACTATAAGGCCTGCAGATCTATGTAACTCAATCTATATACTGCTCCCCCATTTTCCTTCTAGTTTTGTAGATTTACAACAAGGATTAAACATTTTAATTCCTCACAAAAATAATTTTCATTCAAGTACCACCAACATGCATAAAGTTGTTTTACTGATGGGATGAACACAGAACAGTGAAATCACAAGAGGGCACCACTGGTCACGAAGGTCACCTGACACCTCCCACCATATTTGATTGGTCACAAAATATCCCTCTTGACCAATGGTGCCCTCTGGTGACTGTAAAGGCTAGTCTCATTCCATTGTATAAATAATGTCAATACCATCTGCATCAGGGCAACAGACAATTTACTAGTATTCTTTGAAACTTTCTATAGGACTATGACCTAATATACTCACAGTATAATCATTCATTCAAAGGCCCTCTCTAGCAGGCTGCACTTATGGTCTTGGAATTATGCTGGGGGGGGGGGGGGTCACAAAATTTCTCTACGCAATTATGGGGGGGGGGCACAAACTTCCATATGCTCCTAATAAAATTAGGCCCCACCCTCACCCTGGCAGGGGGGGGGTCATCAAATTGTTAATGAGTTTATAACAATGTGATACAAGAATAACTAGTATAAGGCTAGGAGGGGGGCTCAATGGGGTGGGTGTCACAAAATTCTGCAGACTTGCGGGGGGGGGGGGCAAATTCTTGTTGGTTTTTAGGGGGGTCACAAAACTATGATGATACGCCATCCCAATATCCCGCCCCCCCCCCGGTAAATAATGACCGCTCCCTAAGTACTGTAAAGTTTCATACAAAGTTTAAAAATATGAAGAGGAAGCTGGTTTTGCTTGGAAACCTGATCCGTCATAAGATGCATCTCTGACATAAATCTGGTAACGCTGTGGTCAATGATTTCTGAGATAATGTCAATACTTTTTTAGATATCGCGGTAACGTTGTCAGGGTTGACGCCACTCAGACGGCCTTCAAATAAACACATTAAAAGTTTCATAATAAGTTTTGAAATAATCACAGGAAGCTGGTTCTTGATAGGAACCTAGTCCATCATAAGGTCCTGCTGTGACAAAAAATAGGTACAGCTTTGGTGTATATTTTTTAGATAGAGGAAATGTCGACAAGATGGACGAACAGACGGAGGAGGCAGGGGATGACAATAGCCTCCAGTACTTTACGTGCCAAGGGTAAAAATGGCCATTTTCCCACTTATCAATATGAAGTTTTGCAAATGGAGGTCTTGTGATTATATAAAGTTATGGGACAATTATCAGGTCTTGTGATTATATAAAGTTATGGGACAATTATCAGGTCTTGTGATTATATAAAGTTATGGGACAATTATCAGTGCCAGCTACTGTTAATATCTGGAGAAAGAGGCACAGTGCTGAGGTCTATACTGTTACCTTACATGTAAGCTTTCCATGCATGCAGGTTTAGCATTAACACATACACTCCGCAATTTGCCTTTCTGGGGTGCTTGGGGTAAAATTGGTGTGATCTGCAACATTTGGCTGCCGGCAACCGCGGTATTTTGCAGCAAAGTGCAACAATTGACAGTCTTGCCATAGTTCTGTGCAGTTTGCACAGACCGCCCCACTTCACTGCATGCACAGGCTTGGTGGCAGGTGGAAGTCCTTGGTGGCACTTAGCAGCAAAGTGCAGCAGGAGTGCAGTTCACTGCAGACGGCCACAAAACACTGCAGTTCACTGCAGATAGCCACAAAACACTGCAGTTCACTGCAGAAAAATGCAATATGTCACAGAATGGTGTTACTAGTGAATGTACGGATGGACAGACAGACAGACAGACAGAAGGACGGACAGACAGATGGCAATGCCATAGGGCCGTGGGGTAAAGAACAAACAAAAACAATCAATACCTTCATAGAAGTCCTCAAATTCAACGAAGCATGAACCATCAAAAAGACTTGGCAGGGATGCAACTTAGATTTACATGTATTCTCAACAAGTTTAGAGCTCACTGCCAAGAGCTATTGACAACCAATCACAAAAAAGAATTGTTAACAAAATGACCGGGCCTCCTTTTAACGCAGCTTAAAAGATTATAATTTTTTTTTTGGTTTCATTTGTCTCAAGGTAACTAGTTCATTTAAGATATTAACTTAAATATGCAATCCAATGGGAACACACAACTCTCGTCTGCAAGAATTTTGTGTTTTGGGTTGTGTATTGAGCTGAGTGCACATGGAATTGCCAATCGAGACCATTTCTGTTTGCACCAACAAATTTGCTCAAACGTGTTGAGGCATTTGTGACAGCCCAATCATGATTTGGCTTTTTTTCTGTTACCAAATTACATAAACGATAGTGAAGGCATGTATTCTATCTGCATGTAGCTGAAATATATACCAGGTATTGGATGACTTAATTGCCAATTGTGCTACCTCATACAGCAGACAGATCCAATATATTTGATTAATATCCGTCAGGAATGCAAAATATATATGACCATCACTGCGTGTACTCGCATACATCCCAGTAAATGCCACCCCAAGGGTTAAAATTGCCGACACTGACAGCGATATAAATACCCCACTTGACAATTTACATACGCATGAACCAAAGGACCCCATCCCCAAAAATTGATTTCCTTCAAAGAGAATGCGCATAGCTGGCAACCAATGTCCATCTGGCATGACTTCTGGATGCACAATGTGACATTCCCGGGCACTTCCATCTTTAGAATTTGCAATCGCACGATCTAACGAGTCCCTTGTCACACTGATTCATCTTGCTAAGATTCACACCAAAATTCTTACTCATGAGTCGGCATTAATGTGTTCAAGTTTTGCAAAACAGCATGCGCAGGGCTAAACCTGTGTTATGCTACAATATATTATTGTTAATCTGCGTTGCAATATATTATTCCTTGTTAGTCCATGATCAATAAAATCCTTGATAAGTCATTACAGTCTACACGTGTGCAGTCAGCTCTCTTTTAATGCCACGTTCATTAAAATGCAATATCCATATCGTGACGAAAAACACATGTGAGCAAATTGACATAATGCTTACGTTCTTTGTTACAATGGAATATCTAGGTTCCTATTGTGAGACTCATTCTCGGAGACAAAAGCACATTTTCTCGGTATTTATCATTCCTCATACATCCAAAGGCAGCAAACCAATCCCACACCAACCATTCCAGTATTTTACAGAGTAGAATTTGGTTAATCTGTCACGACAGATTTTACCTTTTAATTAGCTATGGATTTTTACTCTAGCTTTTAATTTGATTTTAAGCAGAACATGCAGCAAACAATAAAGAGAATGGTACATGCACTGGGTTTATTTTGCAACTGAACCAATCTCCATTTATACAGAACACCTCCAGATCATTACAACAATTCATTCATTTTAACGGCAATAAACCGCCAACAATGTCATTTTACGTGGGTTGACTGTACAATGTACAGTGGCACCTGCTGTAATGACCTCCTGTTGTGGGTGGCTTCATGCCTTTTAAAAGGCCATACATTAAAAACCTCAACAATGCTCACATTTTACTGCATTTTAACTATCACGACAAGTTAAGATGGTCATCTAATATCCTAAATTCAGTCATATGTTGTTGAGGCTTGGATGCCATAAACAATAAAAAATAACGTATAAATGCAAATATCAATTAAAGTAAAATATCTGGACAGAAAAACTAAAAAAGAATAGAGCAGAAACAGCCAGGAGAATGGCCCAGGGAGAATGGCCCAGGGAGAATCCCACCCAAATAAAAACAATTTTGAACAAAATCAAAGTGAATGTATCTTGTTTATTACGCATTCAAGAAAGCCCTTCTGAAATTATGAACGAATCAACAAGCCTAAGGTGTTGTCTTTAATAAGAGGTAAATGCACCACTTACAATACATTAGCATTATCCCACTGCAACTCTACCCACCCGCCTCACCCCCACCCCCAAAAAATACATTCTACTTTCGCTTATACCTACTGCCACACTGTTGCTTACATTTATGATGCAGACTGCCCCATAATGTGTTTCTACGTTTCATTACCCAGATAATGTCAAAAACTGTGCACTGCTAAATTTTTTATTATCATTTAGGCAAAATTACATTATAATATTTAAAAAATGGTCTGAATTTGAGTCTCACATTCTAAAACTCTGCTAACTGCCCTGTCACTTATTAGGAATAACACTGGACCTGTGTGCAGCTCTTAACTCTTAAATCAGTCAAAACCGGCTGATGGCTATATGTCATCTGCTTCAATGTTTTTTGACTAATTTTGACAGTAATGAAAAACAATTTGTAAGAGAATCGTAGATGAGACTTATCAAGATAACATGACCCTGGTCAACAGCTTTCCTTAGCATGGGCTGGGTGTTTAAAGCACCCCACCCATGCCAAGGAAAGCTGTTGACTCAGTACTTAAGCCAAGAGGGAAAGGGTTGGTGTCCAACATTGATCGCTGTGCCTGGGCTCAATACGATCGCTTGCTATTTCTCGCTTTAAACAGGTCTATTTGTGGCGTGTAAATAAAAGGCTTATGCACATTCCTAGACATTTGGGTTGTCTGGGATGGTGTGAGCCTGCTCAGGTTAATCCCATTGGCACATCACACACCTTACTAAGGTAGCGTATCATTGATCTGTGCGTGTCCTTCATACAATTCTGCTGACTAAGCAGTTTTCTTCCCATTAACCCTAACTAGGCCGTGTTAAATTGCTGACTCGGCAGCTTTCCTTGGTGATCATTATTGCTGCTTAGACAGCTCAATCTCAGGGGCATTAAATTTTTGGCAACATGTCCATGCCACTTTCCTTTAGAACATTTTCTGGCAAACCAAGATTTAAAGCATTAGGTTTAAACGAAATATATATTTCTATTTTAAAAAACAATTGGTTACTACAAACTTCATTAACTGTAAACGTTCATTAACGGATGCATCAATCCCTAGTTCTGAGTGACTAGCACAAAACTGATCTGGAAATATCCTCAGTTCCTTTGTGTCTTGTAAAGTACCTTTTGTGCCAAATTTGACCAAAATGTGCCCATGCAACTTTGAAATATCATAGACTCAAAAGTGCAAAGACAGATGGACATTTAGATCTAGTGGTTCTTCCTCCCCGTTGATAAGCAATAGAAATACAAAATAAACAACTTTTCTCATCACTGATTCCTAAAAGTGGGTTTGCCCATCAACACCTACTGGAATGTGTGGCTAATATTCTCATAAAATATTTTGAAATTAAAGTTCTGAAATTATGAAATTGAACTTAACAAACAGCTAAATTGGAGTTTTCTGATTGGTGAATTGTGTGCTTTATTAAGCTCAACTGCTGAATTCAATTTCAAAACAAAATTTTCCTGAGTACCACTTCAAGATTTTTATCACTTTTTGCACGGATTCTTTGGAAATTTCCATTGGTTTGACCCTTTCAAATTTTCACAACAAAAGCTCCCTGGATGCACATAACAATTCCAGATTTCATTCCTTGTGTGAAGTCTTTCACTCAAGTGCCAGAAAGCCTATATCCCCCCCCCCCCCCAAGTCTAAGTCAACACTTTTCCTGCTTCCCTTTGGGTATATTGTGCCTAAAGCCCAGGAGAGCTGTTGACTGTCTATAATTTGATACTGAAAGACTTAATTTAGCTCACATTATAAGTGAATATCAGTCTCCCTGGCTGGTGAACCCAGCGCTAGGCTATGTTTGGGCCTTACAGGCTAGGTCCACATACATGTACTGACCCTTACCCAGTTGTATGATTTGTTTGAGTATCATCAAAAACATTAACATAACACAGATGTGAACATGTTACTTAATTCATATTTTCAATAGACACCCAACCTGCATCAATGTAAGCTCTCTATTTGAAGCATCTTTTCAGGCAAAGCTTAGTCTGCAATTGTTACCACTTATCTTACTAGAAGCTGGTCAGAGACCAAAAACGCCTCGGCCAGGGCTGATTCCTGGGAAATGGTACTTTAGGTGAAGATCATGTACCTGCATGTGAGACATGGAGGTTGCTTCTGTTTGACTGAAAGACAAAGCTTTGCTGCAAATGCAATGAGCAGAAATATCATGGCAAGGCCACTTTTCTTCAATGCAGCACTGTGACCTAAATATGTGACCCAGTGACCTAGTTTTCACTTGATGTCTGAGGCATCCTTAGAACCAACCGTCATAAATAATTGGTGCAGCTACAATGGGTTATTTAATATTTGGAGATATCATGGTATGACGATTTTTCTTCAATGCAGCATTGTGACCTAAATATGTAACCTAGTGACCTAGTTTTTGATAGGTGTCTGAGGCATCCTTAGGACCAACTGTCACCAATAATTAATGAAGCTACGCTCAATATTTTTTTTAAGTATTGTGTTAACGCCACTTTTTCTTAATGTGTAGCCTTGTGACCTACTTTTTAATAGGCACCTGAAACACCTCAATGGCCCCCTGTGAGAGAAATTGGGTCACTGTAAAGTAAGTTTTTTTTTTTCGGAGATATGGCGTTAACAAGGCATGGACAAATGCATAGGTGATGACAATATCCTTCCAGCATATACGGGCTGAGGGGTAAAAACACACTCGTTCTTTTGGACCTGTATCCACTAGCAAGGCAACCTTCTCCACTAAGCTCCAACTTTGACTCAGTGGGGGGGGGGGGGGGGGGTCTTGCTTTCTGTGCCCTGTGCTGCTACTTAATTCACAGCCTAGGGGCAACTTAGGTGTCTGATACAAAATCCCTATTCTGGGGCCCTACAACTGGTAACTGTACGGTGTTGTATTTACATTTTCAGGTAATGCTCACGCTGGAAAAGTCCCACCATATAGCTGTACATTACCTTCATATGACAAATTAACTTCCCTTAACACTAATAACATATATATTTTGGATGTTACCTCTTAAAATTTCCAATCAGGACTAACCACAAGAGTTTGCTGCCATTTTGAAAATTGTGGATTCTGCACCCAATGCTTTGTAAATGAAAATAGTATTGGAAACATCTTGGGGGGGGGGGGGGAGGGTTATAATATATAAAACCAAAAGTATGTATTTTGAAAATGTTTCAGAGCATCAATAATGATATGATATATGCTGTGGCCACGACTCACTTTGATATCTAAATCAAATGTATTTTTGTGTGACTGTCTGCAATTAATGCATTGCACAATGTTCAAAATGGCGCTCACCACGTGCCAGTTCAAGGTATCGTGTCGCATTTGGATTTGTAGCTAACAATGATAATTGCTATAGACACAACCAAGCGGGCAGATTAAAGCTAAGATAGAAAGTCATGTTTTAAAAGTATCTTTAATGACCGTTTGCCGTGGTAACTCAGAGAACGGCGACCTGGAACCTTGCGAAATATTATGATAATGATCACCGAACAACTGGGGCTATGCTGTTTCACCGAACAACTGTGACAATGCAGCTGTGCTGTCTCCCTGGCCCAAGTCAACCTTCCAGACAATTTATTATGAAATGCTGTGTTTGAGTTGACTTTCCTGCAAAAGAACAGCACATGATGGCCACTTTCTCAATTAAATCTTTCAGCCTGGGTAGATCAATTTTTATTGGGAAAGGGTGGCTTGAAAGTATTTTTTATTTTTTTTTTCCATTAATTTTAGGGTTGGGCTTTTTCAGTAGGCTCTGTCAGATTACCGGAACAACAAATATATTTTTGTTCTAAGACCTTTGTAAGTAACTTTGAAATTTGTTGAAACATGTTTAAAATGGATGTTCTTTCCCCTTTTACACATTACCTCCTTTGACATCAGTTTAATTTGTTACCTGGGTACAGCCTGAGGCACTTGTCATTATCAAAATATTTCTATTAACAGAAAATTAACAACAACAAAAAAATCAATGTATTATCCCTTTTAATCCCCCCCCCCATTTTTCAGGCTTAAAAGTTCTGAAATATTACGAATTACAGACCTATACATATTATGAAAATTTACATGTACCTGTTAGGGCAGCTATAATGTTCCAAATTTAGGTCTACACTTACAGCTTATTGCGATTACATTACCTAACTGCGTGCCAGGCACTAATACGATATAACTAAAGGAGTAAAAAGTGTTGAAGAAGATGACATTTAACTGATATTTTGGGCACTTAAGTGTGGTTTGAGTAGGGCAAGGTTATCAAGCAAGTATACAGAACATGTCCGTGTGCATATTTGTACATTGAACATTATATACATGTATATATATATATACATATGGGCTGTATCGCCATTTATCAACATAGCCAGGAGTATGTTTTTCTGTAACATCATAAGTAATAAATCTGTTTCTAAACTGAACTGTTTTTGCTCTAACACCACATGACAGGCTAACACACCATTTATCTTGTCGACAGACATTTAACGTACTGCAGTACATGTGATTATCTCTTTTGATACAGTTTTTGCGCAGAGGCTTACAAAGGCATATCCCTTAACCTCACTGTTACAGTTGAACGTGGCCTAACCCTCTCAGAACTGAATCAAAGCCTTTCTGCTGTGCACTCTGGGTAGAGTGAGTGTGCAAATATCACTCTCACCGATTATCAAAAACTCTCATCACCCAACAACTTGAATCCCCCCCCCCACTCTTCCCACTTTGCACATGGGTCCTGTAACCTTGAAAATAACATGAAGCTTAGTGGAATCTGAGTCAAGAAACATAGTGCTAACATATAATTGAGGTAAATTTGAGTTCAGCGGGGCCTATGAATAATAGGATATTTTGCTCACAACGGTTCTTCTATGGATGTCTGTCAGACAAGCTTAAAACAGCATATCCCCCAAATTTTGTTGTTGTTGTTGGGGGGGGGGGGGTTTATAAAAATGGAAGAGACAACATTGATAAAAAAACTCAACCATTTCTTATTATTTTTAATGGGAAAAAGTTGCAAGCAAACTTATCAGTATAAGGGTCTTCTGGGTTAAGGGACCACTCATGGAAGACGTGAAAAGTGGTCTCTTAGGACAGTAAAATTGAAATAGAACATGCTGGTGGTGGGACTGAGTCTGGTTCCTTGTGATATATGGGCTTGGGTGGGCACATCTTGCATGGACTGTGGTTGACTGTATATCATAGCTCTATCGTTTCTTCATTTTGGTCTTCAGCACAGCACAGAGCTCAGTATCTGTATTATCCCTTAAGCACAGCACCTGTCTCTCAACTCATGTCTGAAAGTATCAGTAGATCGAGGCTCCAAGTCTCCCCAAACATTGGGAGACCTGCCGGCTTTTGTAATCGGGGGTGGAGGGGGGGGGAGGGATTATAGAAATCATTTGCATTTCCCTGTCTCCCACTTTTTACACAGTACTCCCCACGTATTGAATAAATGAATGAAACTCCTGCTTTCTACACTATTTTTGTGTACAACGCACTGTTTTCTGTATTTACACTACTTGGGGTCCTCTGTGTCAGCAGCAGAACCTCTCTTCAAAGACCAACCTCAGGATCAAGAAATCATGATCTCTTCAGAAAAGAAACAAATATCATGCAAACAAAAAAAAGAGCCAAAGATGCTGACAGGTGGTGTTTCCATTGATCTCTCACAGGTGTAGACAATGAGTCTGCTCATGTGTGGCAGACAATGCCGTTCCTTCTGACACAGTATGGCCCCACACGTACAGTGTATCGCCATTTCCTTCCATACTATACAGTACCTATATGCCCGGGTCCCTGGAAGCACTGCAGGAAGCAGGGTAAGATCAAGAAAATCAACACTGAAGATGACACCATGGCAAACACACAATGGTTTTGTCTTTATATCTTGCTGGAAGTGCACGGAACTTGCCAATTCTAATTCCTTGTAGAAAGGGTTATCTCTTTCTCCTTTGAATTAACACTGAGTCAAGAGCTTTCTTGTCGTGATTCAGATCATTTTTCATTGCTGTTGAAATTAGTCAAAAAACATCGAGGCTGAGAACACTGGACCACCAGCCAATTTTGGCCAGTTTATGGGGGGTAGGGTGGGGGGATAGGGTTAATTTGCTGGGCTGTGCATTGCCTGCCAAGTCACACTTCAGCTGCTGTAAAATGTATAACGTATGACTTAACAGGCAATACAAAAACCACTGACATGGGCTTCACCGACTTCAAGTTAACTGACATAGCAAAGAAACTGTCAGACTCCAGTACATGACCAATTTTAATGTGGCAATATCACATAAAGTCATTAAAAGGTTCACAAAGAAGCAAATGAAAATACTTCTCAAAAAGTTAACAAAGCAGCACATTAAAAATATACAAAGTTAACAAAGTGGCACATATCATAAAAGGCTTTATAAAGTAGCAAATATAAATCATACAAGGGTTAACAAAGTACCAAATAAAATATTGTAGACAAATTAAGTGATGCATCATGTTTTTAAAGGGTTAAGAAAGTAGTACATTAGAGTTATAAAAGGGTTAACAGAGTATCAGATAAAAATGATAAAAGGGTTAACAGAGTAGCACATAAACATTACAAAAGGGTTCATGTTTTTTAGCCCGCAAAAATTATGAAAGGCTTCACAGAGTACCACATAAAAATTATACGAGTGTTAATAAAGAAGCACATAAAAACTACAAAATGGTTGATGTTTAGCACATAAAATCCATTCATTTTTTGGAGAAGGAATGCAAACAGAAAATCCACAAAATATTCAGTTCTCTATGCACAAGCCTCCAACAGGTTAATACACATTTGTCTCCTCCCTCTCCTTGCGTGTAGATTTACCTCCTGCATGGTCCTTGCCTGGCCTTTCATATCGTGCATTTTCACAAAATCCCGCATGTAATAATGCAGACTTAGCCTGTTACATAGCCTGACATAATCAATAGTAAATATCCTCACTGGAATAATCTCACAATTTATTTCCAGTGGCTTACAATCAGGGCATCATTCATTATCCACTCAACACTATCAGGTGTCTCCTTGGCTCTGCCCACCATTTTCCATTCCTTTCTGTCGTCTCCCTTGTTTTCTGACACCAAACATGCAGCTTTTTTCTCACCGCATAAACTGTCATATCAAGGGGGAACATCCGCTCAAATACGTGGCAAGTATTTTGGGGGTGTTCTTAAAGTTATATATGATGATTTCACTATTTTCTTTGACTAAATCCACAACTGATAGGAGGTAGTGTCTCAGAGGGCATTTGAAGCAACTGAAGGAATGTTATGCTCTCTTTAACTCTTTATACTCTCCTTAGCTCTTTATACTCTCTTTAATTCTTTATGCTCTCTTTAGCTCTTTATGCTCTCTTTAGCTCTTTATGCTCTCTTTAACTCTTTATGCTCTCCTTAACTCTTTATGCTCTCTTTAACTGACTTACTTGGTTCCAGTGACCTTGAAAGAAGAAAAACAGCAACACTTTTCTGAGAAAAGTTGTTGACCAAACATAACAAGAACTGTGTGTTATCGTTTCAACTATTGACTGCTTTAATGTTTTTCCCTATATTTTCTGTTTACAAAGACTTATCATGAGAATTGTACGTACATCCTGTCATGATGATATACCTCATGGGGAATCATAGATATATCCTATCATGATGGCATATCTCAGTAAGAATTGTAGATATATTCCACCATGATGATATACCTCAATGAGAATTCTAGATATACATGTACCCTATAACGATGGCATACCTCAGTGAGAATTCTGGATATACATGTACACTATTACGATGGCATACCACAGGTAGAACTGTAGATATATCCTATCATGGCGGCAATTACCTAAGTGAGAATAAGATATATCCTATCATGATGTCATACCTCCGTGAAAATTGTAAATATTTATAGGTTATCACACTGTTGTAGCTGTATCGATCACCCCCTGTATCAGACCCGATCCCCCATATCATCACAAGACTGAAGGTCAAGTGATGATATGGGTGGAAAGGGATGACACAAGGGTTACACAGCTACAGCCATGTGATAACCTTTATATTTCCTTTGGTGTAAATAATAGGCCTATAGAATGCCGATCCTCAGGGTTCAAGGCAGCCTCACCTAGATACCTTCCAATACTACATGTATTAAATTTGGACAAAACAAAGCCAGGTTCATTATCCTATCATCCTCAAAATGGTTACTAGGCATTTAGTTCGTGTATGCATGGCCAATCAGCGAACAGGATTTACTCACAGATCCTCTAATTACAAATTCATAAATAGCAACCTTGTGGCATCCATCTTCAGGTTCATATTGATAAATTTACAATTAGGGTGTGTGTGAGAGTCCTGTTCTCTGATTGGCTGAACAGGAACTGAATGCCTAGTAACCATTTTGAGGGTGATATTTAAGAATTTATAACTAGGAACTTGTGGCTGCTCACATCTAATTGGTTATACAAGGAAATAATCCCCCTATGCCAATTTTAGCCTCATTTTGAGCCACCTTGCTCTGATATACCAAAGCTCATGCTCCCATACCAACCCAATATACATGAATGATAAAAATTGAGCTGTATATACATATCCTATCATGATGGCACACCTCAGGGAGAATATTAGACATATCCTATCATGATGCCATACCTCAGGAAGAATTGTAGATATATCCTATCATGATGAGATACCGCAGAGAATATTGCATATATATATATATATATATATATATATATATATATATATATATATATATATATATATATATATATATATCCTATTATCAAATTATCATATCATAATTCAGCATTAATTGTAGATATAGCCTGTTGTGATGGCATACCTCAGGTCAAAAAGCTTTCCTAGGAGTTGTGTGGTTGGGTTTCATGCAAGCCACCCTGAGGACAGTGTATCATAATTGACTCAATTTTACCCCAATCAGAAAAGAGTTAACTGAACTAACAGCACGCTACATGTAGATCTGAAAATCTATGGTTCTTAGCATTACATGCTAGAGCTGGAACAAGAGCAGCCTGAGCATGACATGCCACACAGTGGACATCTGTGGCAGCAGCAGCAGTATCACTGGTCAATAAGCGCAAATAAAAACAATGAATGCCTTCACCACTGTTGTCCATAACAGGCTAATTCTTTCAGTGCCAATCACATCTTAAGTCGATTTATTTAAATCAAACTAGTCTGAACTAGAAGCAGTAGCCAAAAGGCATACTGGACACCCCCCGTAACATGTGAGTACATTGTGCCTCAATGTTTTCCATAACCCTCAGCTGAGGAAAAAAAAAACTTGCTTTTAAACAGACATGTCATTAGTATTTTACCTTCAAAAAGGAAGAAAAATACATGTACCCTTATTTTCCCTTCCAATGTTTGAACAAAGTGGATATTAAATGAGTCAACAGCAACAAAGTATCTATTTATTAGCTTATATAGAGAAGCCTGTTCTGACCTTGGCCTATAGAGGTCAAGGTCACTGTTGCTTCATGACACACCCTTTTATGATAGACAACCCTTTAGTGATAAGACAATAACCAAAACCCACCTCCATGAAGGAGTTAGAGATCTTTATATCTACAGGTCTACCGACAGATGCCTACTGTGACCTTGACCTACATAGCTCAAGGTCACTGTTGCTCCATGACACACCATTTGGTAAAAGAGAATTACCATACAAAAATTGAAGAAGATCCATGCAGGAATGAAGGAGTTAGAGTCAGGCCAAGATTATGTCTACAGGTGCCTGCTGTGACCTTGACCCTTAAATTGAAGGTCATCCTTGTTTCATGACACACCCTTAAGTGACAGAGAATAATCATACAAAGTGTGAAGAAGATTGGAGTATTATTGAAGGAGACAGAGTCTGGACAAGATTACGTCTACAGATGGACGGACAGACATGATGAAACCAGTATGCCCCCGTCCACTTCCTTGCAGGTGGTATAATTATCATTATGATCCCAGATTCGTATTCCTTGTAAAAAGACCTTTCATTGAAGTATCAGTATACCTATAGTTCCAGAGAGAATACCACAGGTCAAAAGCTTTTATCGGTGCACATTGGGTGCATTGCGCTCGATGCGCGCTGAGAAAAGCTGTTGACTCCGTCCAAAATTGGCACTGAAAGGGTTAATAGAACTAGAACCAGAATACTAAGGCTCCTGAGGGTGATATATCAAGAATTGTGCACTCTGATGATCGAGTTTATTTATTACCGTGAAACAGAACATCACAAGCAATCATCAGATTAAATCCAATTTTCCTTCAAGGCGATCAAGCCTCTTCTGTCTTGCTCTGTGCAGTTCTGCATCTGGATCATTTGCCAAGACAGGGACAGTTTGACTGGGACAGAGAGTCACACTGGAAATTATGGAAAACTACTGCTGCATAATCCCCCAGAACAAACCACATGCAATGTACTACATACAAATCTGGGAAAGGTGGCCTTTCAAGGCCTGTGGGTTTTAATTAGAGTGTTCTCCCATGTTAGTGTATGTATGTACATATATATATATATATATATATATATATATATATATATATATATATATATATATATATATATATATATATAATGTATTACATGCATCCACACATGCCAGTCTTACATTATAACATATAAATGTGTATATGTAAATCAACTGTCATAAGAAGGTGATTAATTGGTTTTGGTCGGTTATATTCCTACTTATTTTAAGCATGAATTTTAATATGCAAATAACGAACATTTTAATTTCAGCTATATATGATATTCAGGAAAACTAATCACTAAGGAGGTGAGTGAGTCAAGATTTGCACAGAAAAAAGAGCAGGGAATATTGTGTAAATATAATTAGTTATAAAGACTGTAGGACTGGGTAAACGATATTGATTAAGTCATCATGCGTGGTTGGTACCTTACACCTATACTGCCGATCCCAACTGACCTTTGACCTCAAATGCACATATTTATTGGCAGGCCACAGATACCGTTTGTGAAATAAATTGATTAAAGGGATACTACGCCATATCGGGGTGGTGTGCATTTCTCAGCAGACCAGTGATGGGAGACTTATTTTTCATAATGAGGGAAGAAGGTTTATGCTCTTCAACCCCAAAAGGGAAAATCCGCAAATAATTATGATCAGATATCATAGCAGGATATGTCTCCTTTCTAGGGAGTGCCTGTGTTTTCACATGGTGTACCGTGATTGAGTTCCAGAAGAAAGGAGAAGTTGTCGCCTGTATTCCCTGTGTCCCTCCGTGATCTTACTTCATGCCCTAAATTGACGTCAATTTCTGGGAGGTTAAATAAGACTGCGTTCCCAAAGGACCCATGAGTGGTGGCTGCATCTAAAATGATTAAGTAGGACAAAGTGGCTAATGAGAGGCATCAAAACAACTATCGTATTTACCGATTTGTCAGGTGCCATCCATCACTGCTACGATTAAATAGCAAAAGACTCGGAAGGCGTTGCAAGATGTCTCGCCAGCCAGTCTGTGGACAGCCTGATCATAGGGCCCAAAGGTAATGGCCTTCAGTATCCCCTGCACTTACAAGGGACCGCCTCGAGCCCTTGTTACCGCAAAATAAAAACGGCCATCCTACACTGAAGATCATCATGTTCTTACAATCAATCGTGATTTTAGCTGCTGGCCAATGCCGTCTGTTACAGCCACTGTATGTCTAATACCGTCATGCCGTACAGATTGTAACTGTAGTTGCATGGTCTATCAATTGCCACCAATAGCTCATGCCTTGCCGAGTCTTCCCTAATTGCCCTAAGTAACCTGTGTCTAAGTATTGGTCTTGCAATGGATTGCTATGATCTCTAATTAATGACAGCAACCAGCGCCTGCATGCGTATTGCTTGCTCTTGCAATCCGACTGCTGTTGTCACTCAATGAATGTTGGAAGCCAAGGTCTCCGATCCTCACGTTGTTTCCACAGATGTACAGCCCACTGGCCTGCACGAGAACCAACACACTCTTCTAGCAAAGTGAGCATTCTTGTCCAGTGGAGAATTATGGCCTTTCAATGGGAGCGCTATTATTCCGGAATTGTTGAATGCTGCCTGAGCCAGGCAGAGTTCTTGCAAAATGAATGCCATTGTCTCTCTATAAACCCACGTTTCCTCTACTTAAGCTTTCTTCCCAAAAGCAGCGAAAACTGGCTGGTGGCCAAATGCCATTTGCTTCCATACATTTTTTGCCGATTTCATAAATATAAAAAAAAATTGAACAAAATTTGTAGATCACAAGATCTATCTAGATAACGTGCCCCAGTTTCAAAAAAAAAAAAAAAAAAAAAAAAACCCACTTTGCATGGATTATTGTCAATATTAAACTTAACCTTCTTCATATGGAGAATAGGTTAAGTATTCAAAAGCCTTGCAACTGCATGCTGTCTTTGTTGGATAGCTGATGCATATCACAGCTCTAAATGCCGCTCTTGCAACCAAGTTATCGCTAAATCACCTGTTAGCTCCATACAGGTCACTGGTCAAAATACCATTTGTGTACTTACTATGCATATTCCATCACATATTATCACTAAATCAGATCACTGATGGGACACCCCGAGCACTGCTCAGGGAGCAACATGTTTGTCTCAAGCTGAGTCATATCACATGGTGAGCTCAACTGAAAAGCTTTATATGTCCAGGTTTCATCCAGTATATCAACACATGTGACAATTGTAACATAACAGTGCAATAAGTCAACTGTTAAGTCTTATTTTGGAAAAGTTCGCACCAAACTTTGTTTTACCTTTCTTTTTTGTATACATGTATGTATGTATGTATGTATGTATGTATGTATGTATGTGTGTGTGTGTATATATACTTTTTAATTGAGTGTTTCATCTATCACTCTTGATTAAGTACATGACTTTTTATAAATTATTACTACAAGTGGTGTGATAGGGTCCCAGTCTGGAGTGATGATAAAAATAGCAATGCCTACTTACAGACATTATGGGATATTAACTGAACAATAGGTTGGCATATTTCTGTATACATGGCATTATTTTTTTAGTTTTGGGTATCAAGGCTATCAAAAGACATTAATTCTTTCCTCTGTAATTAGAGGTTTCCAATTTTACTATAGTGAAACCTCATTATAACAGCACTCAGATATCTGACATATTCAATATAATGATACAAATTTTCATGGGAAAAAGTTTATTTTCTTTGTTATTTGATTCATTTATCTTTTTTAGTTATCTGACACACTTCTTAGGGAACAGATGGTGTCATTATAATGAGTTTCCACTGTATTATTATTTTATTGCTGTACATAGTAACAAAGAATAAAGACACATGACCATGTCTCACTTCTACCACAGTATACCACTGGCTTCAATTGAACCCTCCTCTGTATTTATATAGCTCAGTTTTATGGTACAATGTATACTGACACTTGATCTTTACCAGTACGTTTGAAAATACCTGTAACTGCCTCCAAAGGATGCCATGCTGTAATAGTGTTCCCAACAACATTACGTAGGTAGGAGCTTCAAAGGTAGTTGCCAGGAAACCACCAAAAGCCACAAAGCAATTTCTTGGGGGGAGGGGGGAGGGAGGCAGAAGACATACTCCCTGGGAACTTTGGAAAATACAGACACTAAATTAAGCAGTTTTGGCCATCTGGAGATGATTTTGACATACATGTTAGTCATTACCAGACAGTATTAACTATATTTCATAGGTCAACAATAGCCCACAACACTGTTTCAGTTGGGTTTGGTCTGGAAACAATGAGATTGCGAGTCTTTAGACAGCTGATCAGCACCTGTGCAACCAGGGAACCCAGAGACACTCAGGCAATATACTGCTACAGATGTGAATCCCTTAAGCTCTATCTCGGGCAGATTTGTAAGAAAAGTGCATGAAAACAAAGAAAATATACCAAAATACCATCAAACCATTAAATAGTGGTCTCAAAAATAAAGACAACCTTGGTAAAAAACATTAGAGTTCAATAATTGATGGGTATCTACAGTAGCCTGGGTCAAAGGTCATTGGTCTCTGTCAACCTTTGGGCATACATAGCTCAGTACTTTTCACTTTATTGAGAGCCTACCTCATGATAGGGGGTGTCTCCTGTACTGAGAGGCCTTCCATTATTACAGTAGTCCCTCCTTTGAGAGACTGCCCATAGTGCCACCCAAAAGGTGGTCACATAGAACAGGTGGTCTCTCAAAGCAGGTATGAATAACATGAAAAGTACTACAGAGAGACCCAACAATTGTGGTCTCTCAAAGGAGGTAGTCTCCCAAAGGAGCGGTCTTTCAAAAGAGGGACCACTGTAGAGGCACTCTGATGTCTATTGTGACAGGTTGCACTGTACACTCTACCAGCCTTGTCACATCATGGCTATTGTCAGGCTAGGACCATTTTTCAAAAGGGAAAAAGTTACAAGCTGATGAAGCATCAGCATTAATTCCAACATTTGTTGAACCATAAATCCTCATGCGATTAGCACATGTTTGTATTTACCATGGCAAAAAGTGAATACAATTGCAAATATGAAAATGTTATCAAAGGACAACCTTGCATCTACCAAATTTATTTGTAAAATACGGCCATATAGTGCATCACAGATGTTGTTCCTCAACAAAGTGTCACTTCAATCACCATCTGTTGGCACAATTTTATGCTAGTATGAAGAACATAATGTTCATGCATCAGTGATATTGTGCACTAGACTACTCTCTCCATGAAACATAACTCTTTACCTTCCAGGCCATGTTCTCTCGCAGTAGTGATGTACTTGCAAATACGGTTCATATTTGGCACTATATTTTATGGTACACATCATATTCCCCAACAAAGTGTATTTATCACACTAAAGCCACTGTTTCTCAATGACCATCACTGCTTCATGCTTACATTGACCTGGTAACTGCAAAAGAAAACATCAACCAGCAATTTTGTCCACTTTTGTGGTATTATGCACTTAGATGGGGTTAACCTTTGTTCTGTTGATGAATTCCCCACATGTATATCATTTGATTATTTAAATTTAAGGAGATGAGACTAATGACACTGAACCATTTCTCTCATTCTATACAATGGTCACAGGTCTTGGTCAGTGGTTCTGGCACTGCCTGGCAAGTCATGCTGCAGCTGTCCTTGTGGCAGCTGCAGCATGACTTGCCTCTGACTAAAGACTATAGGCACATTGGTACATGAAAAAAGCTCTTTTAAAGAAGAATTTAAATATGCAATTGTTGTCTTAAATCTAGGTGAATATATGGAAAAATCAGGAACTGGTATGGAATGAGTTAATAGGAAATTGTTGCAAGCCAATGAATTAGCATCATGCCTCATTAAGTTAAACTGTTGCCTATGCTCCAATGATGCCACTTGCTATGATTGGTGCTAGGAGTCCAAGTATGCCTCACTATTACTTCATGGCCTTTTCCTTGCAATTGAATACCTTCAATTAAATTGACCTCAATAACCTTTCTCTAAACTGAGATCAACTACCTTTCTGTAAATTGATCTCAGTAATCTTTCTCTAAATTGATCTCAATGATACCTTTCTCTAAAGTGAACTCAATAACCCTTCTCTAAATTGAATTCCATACCCTTTCTCTAAATTGATCTCAGTAATCTTTTGCTAAATTGATCTCAATAACCTTTTTTCCAACTTGATCTCAATGATACCTTTCTCTAAAGTGAACTCCATAACCCTTCTATAAATTGAAATCAATACCCTTTCTCTAAATTGATCTCAATGTTCACCTTTCTCTGCATTGATCTCAATGTTCTTTCTTAAAATTCATCTCAAAGTTTCCTGTCTCTAAATTGATCTCAATAACTTTTCTCAGCTTTGTTCATATGACCTGTTGGCTCCTTTCATGGACAGCAGAAACTTATTTTAATATTACTGCCATAAAGAGATCGTCTTGCAATTGCTATAACAACAACCTCTTTGTGGTCCCATTTTTATGTCTTTCTTACTAAATTTTTCCACATTCAGACCACTCCTCTATCAAGGATATTTTTTTTTCTTTGTCTTTTGATGGTCATAATAGAAAGATTATGCTGTAATTGCATCATGTCAGTAACCCACACCTCAGCATTGCATCCCACAAACTCTGTGGCTACTTGTGAATTAAAAACTTTTGCCTCAGTATCAACTGAAAATGTCCAGATGCAATTAACTTGTAATTGCTCTCTCTCTCTCTCTCTCTCTCTCTCTCTCTCTCTCTCTCTCTCTCTCTCTCTCTCTCTCTCTCTCTCTCTCTCTCTCTCTCTCTCTCTCTCTCTCTCTCTCTCTCTCTCTCTCTCTCTCTCTCTCTCTCTCTCTCTCTCTCTCTCTCTCTCTCTCTCTCTCTCTCTCTCACACACACACACACACACACACACACACACCCCTATTATTTTTCATAATACTGCACCAAAAGAATGAAACGTACAGTAAATTAACTTTTCATAAAATTTCTAATGGCACAGGCTTGCAATCAAGACAGAGACACCAGAGTTTGTATATACATATATATATATATATACACACATAATGCCAGAACTGTGAACAAATTCATGACATTCTAGATTTTTTTTTTTTTTTAGCTCAGCCTATTGTTTTGCTACCTTTATATTAAAATATTTCTATGGGCCAAATAATGGCTTCCTGAACTGTAATATTGATCTAGCTTTATTTGCAATAGCATAGGGGTTGTTTTTTTTTTTTATAGGCATCATTAACCATGCCAAAGCGTCATTCTAGTGATCTGTTTTTCTCACATACCATACTCATTACCAATGACCCACATCTGCATACTACTTCCAGCAAATCCCCCACGATGGCTTCCACACTCTTTAACCCTCATCTGCTCACATTATCCAAAAGTGCCAGGATGCAAGTTAACGGTCAACTGCCTCAATCTTTCTACTTAAATTTGTCGTCAACAGAAGACATATATGATGAGAATTGTAGAGAAGATCTACTGTAATCAGATACCGCATATCAACTGCTTTCCTCCACATGGGTCTAATACCTCCAAATTGTGGTATGGAAAGCTGCTGACTCTGTTCTACTCTGAACAGGAAAGGGTTAAAGTACCACTGTACCCTATATACACTCTATCTCCTACACAGTTCAAGAGCCGCGAGAGTTCTACGGCTCAGCCCTGGTGAAGGGCCACCCGCTAGAGGCTGTTTAATCCATTCGTATTAAAAATTACACTGAGACTAAAACAAAGTGCTTTAACTCCTTTTCTAACATTAACCCACATTATCTATCGTATATGCTTCGTTACTATTGTAAATATTCTCTATCTATTATATTATAAACAGTTTGAATAAAAATTTTTGGGACACCATGCAGTCTGACCCAAAAATGAAGTGTTTATTTCCAAAATGCAAATATCCACATTACACAATTCTAATAAAAACTTGAACAGTCCTTGCCAACAGAGTGGTTTACCAACTGACCCACCCTCCACCCTTCGCCTATGCACACACATGGGTCCTGTGACATTGAAAATGAGGTCAAGGTGAGCAAAATGTATATGCAGGTCAGAAAATAGTGTCATGGGGCAGTAAATAGGAGTTTGATGTGGCCTGTGAATCAACACAGTATACCCCCATAAATCGGTTTGCGGGGGTATGATTAACTTAATTTTATTTTGCTGTATAATGTATAAAGAAGTTATAACAATTTATTTGTTTTATGAGTCTTTGACTATCTATATGCAAGAGATATATTGCAAGCTAAATATGTATATTTCCTCCATAGGAAACAGATACATGTGCACGTATGGCTGTTTCCCAGTCAACTGTGAAATACCAATTTTCTTGCCAAAACCCAATGTACCTCTTCCAATGTAAGTGAAATAAGGAAAGGCCACTTTGCTGGGCAAATTTTATTTCCCTGTCATTTTTCAACTTCTGATAAACCAAGTTAACAGCTATTTAGAGTTCTACAGGCTAAACTTCACACTGAAAACTGTCTGCTGTAAATCAACACTCCTTGCATTATGTTATTGTAATTGCTTCTAGTTTCTATCAGTTTTTGTAGCAAACAGCATTGGAGTTTACTGTATTTTGGCATAATAAATAAGTTCTGCGGTGCCTCCACCATGGCATATACAGCACTTTGGCAAAAATCTAACCTGTCATTACAAGGGTCGCATGTTGTAACAGACATTTTTTACATTATTTTTACAAGCCCATGAGCTCCCGGACGCTTTGGTAACATGCAAATGGCATAAGCCAAGAATCAAGAGTGGAGGGCAGCACCGGTGAAAAAAAAAGAGGTCACCTAATGTATTCTGACCAATACAATGGCCAGGCTAGGTCACCTGATACCTTTTGCCCAATGGTATCATCTGCTACTTCCTGTCACTGGGCATATGCCATTGGATGATCATCACTAAAAATCAATTTCCTGAAATGCATTCCATCCATGACTTTGAGAAAATAGATCAAGGTTATCCATATAATGCAATATCAAACTTCTACCTATGATATGCATTCGTGGTACATTTATCCTGGGTATCATGAACCTAATTCTTTCTCCAAATATTGAATTTAATGTTTCCAACAAATTTTAGTTCACATCTTTCGTAATATCAAACATGGCACCACCAAATTTTGACATGTTCTCATCTTTTTGCCCAATCAACATTCCTACCAAGTTTTGTGTTGTCTCATAAAAAATGGCACTCTCAAATTTTTCCCATATTGGCCCATACACTGTATATTACATAATTCTGCAGGTGCCTCCACCGATATCAAACTCATCCTAGATTTTCACACACTGGATTAGTCCTGAAAGCGACATGTATGTGTATGTGTGGGGTTAACAAGAAAACTGGATTGTATTACATTCACAAACAAAATTTTATAGACCTATGGAAGAGCGGACAGACAGACAGACAAGAGTGATGCTATAGGCAACCTATAGCCAGGAAGGCTAAGAAAACAATGTGAACATGACTTTCACTGCATTTTCAGTTTGAATTATGTGTGCCATGTGTTCTAAGCAAGACAGAAGAAAACACAACTGGGCAGTGTGTTCTGGCTATCTCAGTGTTATGCACCAAATCATCCCCTGAAGTACGCTAGTGGCAAAGTCTGAGGATTTCACACGGAAACATTTTCCCCCTTTTTTGCAATTATCATCAAAAACATTTATTTATCCTTTTTTTTGTTTCAAATACATATACTGCAGTAGGTGGACATCAGACAGTTTGTATCTGAATTAATGTTGAAAAATCACCTACCACTTCTCCTCTGTACACAGACTTCACCCATGACCCATTGTTATCGCAAGTGATGGAAGAAAAGTAAAGGGCAAGACTAGGAGATCTCCGTTCCTGTTATTAATGCAACCTCCTGGGCATCAAGCACTTACGCTGTCTTTCACATTTACCTGCATTCATTGGGATGAAGCATGAAGTGTCAAGCAACTTACACCTTCAAATATTGAATGTTGTCACTGCAGATCTAATCACGTCACTTTTAATATGGGTCAGGTTCTAACTCACAGCTGCTTCTGTTTGCATACTGTCCACTTCTCCACTCCTTTATCTGCAGAATACTACTGATCCATTGGCACTTACATGTCCTTTCATTTTCAATATAATTTTACCTGTCATTTTAAGACCACTTCTGATAGCACATTATCCTCAAGTCATCAATCTAAATTCCTCTTCGGAAACATGAGTACTGTGTTCAAAGTCTTTCCTCTGCCTGACAGGAGCAAGACATGGCAAAGAAAAGCCAATTCTGACCTTTGACCTTTTGGAAGTTTTATCCAGGAAAAGTTTGCCCAAATTGATGACCAACTCCCTAATCTCGTTTGTTTGTACTCGAGATGTGACCACAGGAAGAAGCCACTGATTCTGCAATTGCCAGCGGGATGCCCCGACAGACGCGGGGGAGAGTCAGTGATTGGAGTGCACCTCAGGGGCTATTAGGGCCAGACTGGGACATAGTAATATTTAGCCTCTTCATAAGTTCAAATGTACACAAATTACATTTGCTTTTCTTCTTATGAACCTTCTCAATCACAGATCAAGATTTTACAATCTAAGCAAATATGTGTCCAGTGACACACTCACATCCAGACCTCGT
Source organism: Hermodice carunculata (assembly GCA_964020975.1). Lineage (NCBI taxonomy): Eukaryota > Metazoa > Annelida > Polychaeta > Eunicida > Amphinomidae > Hermodice > Hermodice carunculata. Next base: position 26,707,654 of record OZ026616.1, on the reverse strand, counting down.
GCAACCTTGACCCTTTCTTTCTTCATCCAATCAAAATTTGGCTGGTGCTCAAATGTCGTCGGCTTCAAAATTTTTTTCATCAATTTCCACAGTGATGAAAAACGATTTTAAAGAAGAATTGTACATGAGACCTATCAAGATACCATGACCAGGTCAAGAGCTTTCTGTGTAGTGCCAACACCATGTCAGCAAAAGCTGCAAGCACAGTCGTAAACTTGGCTGTAATTTAAGGGAAAAGAGTTGAGCCATTGTTTTTGTGCAGTTTTAAAAACTTAATCTGCTCTTTTTTCTGTATATGTCCTTACAAGATAAACAAACATGCCAGTTGTTGGTCTTCATTTCTGCACTGCACGAAGCTCACCAGCCATAGCTTTGTCCAAGAAATACCCAAACCAGATGCACTTTCAGTTTTGAGTTTACACCAAAATATAGGATTGTCTGGAACAGGTGATAAAAGGTGTTCTGACTTTTCTTGCATCTAATGATTGCCAACACTTTGTCTGTCTGTCTGTCTGTCTGCCTTGACCTATGGTGCAGTTATATGTTCGCATATATGAATCAACCTTTGGTGATTTGTCTCTAGAATAGCACTTGCTCTGAAGACCACTTCTTATGAGAGACTTGATATCATTTTCCAGACCACCGTTTCATGACATCCGAGTTTACATGTATTTCTTCAATGACTACACACTGCATTTTAAAACCGCCTGTCAATCAGACCACTTTTTGCTTGTAGTTGGGATAGTCTTAAATATATAGCAGGTCTTACTGTATTATTTTCAAAACAACCACCATGGAAATCATCATTGTTTGCAAAGAATATTTAATCTAAACATAAGTCATGGAGATATACTAAATGCCACATCTACATACTTGTATGATCCATCCTTATACCTTAGCATCAGTCACTGACTTGTGATAAATGTTAAATCTAAATATTTGTACAATCCATATAATTAATGCTACATCTGAACGTCATCATTGACTGACCTAGAAGAAATGCTAAATCTATATTTGTACTATCCATGTAATTAATGCTTAATAGCATTGCTTAATAGCTTTGTTTCACATCTTGTGACTAATGGCCAGACTAAACGTTGGTCTATATTGACTGCACAATACTCAACCTCAGCACTGGCCAATTCTCTGTAATTAATTCTCAATCCAAGCATTGATCACTGTCCTGTATTTAATACTCAAGTAGTGGTTAACTCATTCCATTCAAGTCCCTGATATTTCCATATATTTACCTAGATTTAAGATGACAATTGCATATCTAAATTCTTCATGAAAAGAGCTTTCGTTCAAGTACCAACATGCTTATAGTCTTAAGCCAGTGGTTCTGGCCATGCCTGGCAAATCATGCTGCAGCTGCCGCAAGAGCAGCTGCAGCATGACTTGCCAGGCAGTGCCAGAACCACTGACCAAGGCCTGTGACCATAGTATGGAATGAGTTAATGTCTTGTACTAAATACTCAATCAAAGGATGGATCAACATCTATATTCTATGCTCGGAATGAGCGGGACTCGAACCTTCAACCTTTGGCACCAGTCACCTAGCTGAAATGGGAAACGCACATATCCACTCGACCAAATCCCCATTCTTAAAAAAGAATGGTTCAATGGGGGTAGTTATGTGCGAGTGCCATATCAACACGGTTATGCAGTATAAGTACTGAGCCGGCATTTATTTCCAGAATCGGGGACTTAAATCCACCAGCATTAAGGAAATGCCGAAAATATATATTTTGTGTTCGGAACAAGCGGGACTCGTTAATGCTCAACCTCAACATTGGCCAATTCTTTGTCATTAATTGTCAATCTGGGCATTTTTACTTCATCAAAGCATCGGTCAGGATCTTGAATAATGCTTGGCCTTTATAAGCACTACCAGCCTGTTCAAGACCTGAGGTCTAACTTCCATCTGGCGATAAAGCTCCTTGTGTTAAGGTCACATGGACCGTAATTTAGTTGGCCAGAGGTTTTACAAGAAAACGCTACTTAAAATTGAAAAACATTGTCCATTTGTCATACATCTTCTCTCTGTGCTGAGCAAAGTTTTTGACTCAAGTCTCCCAAAGCTTAAGTATAATGACTTTTTACACTTATTCCACTCAGATTTTCTCAAGTGTAGAAGAATATTTTTTCCTACCCTAAATATTATCATTACTCTCATGGTCTCCCACCCATACAGACATCCTGGTGGTGGTACAGATTGAAATCAAAATTCTGCATCCCTGACAGTTTTGAAACGATAAACTTCAACACAGTGGCTCACAGTTAAGAATTTCATAAATTCATACCACAACCTGGTCCTGCCAGAACTAGTTTTTCCTGACAAGCTTCTAAGTCCTACAAGGTGACTCCCAGCATGAAATCATTCGTCATGGTCAGGCAACTCTTTTATTTGTATAATCGGCAGGCATGTCCTTTGCAACGCCGCAGGTATTTTGTCCAAGAACCATGTGCATCAGTTGAGACTGACAAGCGATCAATACAAACTGCTTCAATTACAATGGACCAGTTCATGAAGTGCCGACCTGTCTGACCCGTGCTGGTGAGGCCCGGCCTTCTCATGATCGCTCATAGCCGAGGGCATCCGACAGAAATTACGTCAACATTTCCTGTTCAATTTGGATCCATGCTCCCAACTGCTATAACTCTCGGAGTAACTGGGACAGACATTTGGTTGCTGCAGCTCCTGGTATCATAACAGTCACAAATTCGATAACATAACTACTGGAGCATGTACAACCTGCCCCGGGTTACATCAATGTGTTCCCCCAGCATTAAATATGTCCCCATTAAGGTCACTTTCATCTCAATCCATAGGCTTTTCTCCCATTCAATTTTACGAAAATTCTTAACCAAACTTCGGAGGGAGGGGGAGGGGGGGTAAGGTCCCTAGTACGCTGTTACAAGTAATAATTTTGCCGAAGTACAGGGTATAGAAGATAAGAAAATGTACAAATAATGGTTGGTATATGAAGTACAGAAAGTAAAGAGATACCAGTATATAAGTAGAGCAAATAAAAAACCCCTGTACGCCAGAGTACACACACCCCCTTAGGGATCATGCACAAAAAAAACCCTTTCCAAGATTAAAAAAAAAAAAACAATGAAACGTGATAGCCCCCCTGCCCCCCCCTCCAAAAACACCAATTTCTTGGAAAGTCCACCTTCAACCTTTCAGTATACATGACTACAAGGAAGGTCTAGACAGTGTTTCAGAAGATTCATTGGGTTGTGATGACCCCTGTGACCTTTCAAGATATTTATATGCATCTGAAGTACTGAAAGAAAAACACATGTATGAATCATTGGATATTCTTTATTTCCACCAACTTCTTCTATTTCATAATACACACTGACCACAATTAATAGAGCTGAGCACCAAAAATGAAAGTATAGTTTAGTATTTCTCTTTTCATTATATTCGCATAAATGTACAAAACCATGCTGGTACTAGAATAATTCTCAGTGTTGCCAACTCTTACGGAATTCCCGTAAGTTGTATGGAATATCAGGCTTCTACACAGTGAGCTTACGTCACACGGATCAAGAACAAAACCTTACAGATTTTACAAAAGATGCTACGGGAAAAATGAAATATAATTTAACATATAATTGAGATGATGGATATCACGTCTTAGTGATATACAATAAGATCATATCAAGTAATTATTACTGATAATTTATTAACTTTGCTGTCTCTCTAAAATTAAGAAATCATGAAGGAAAAATTTATTTTACATTATGGTATGATTTTCAGATTCTGCACAAGAAATGGCAAAGTTTCAACCTTAAAAAAAAAAACCTGCAAAACTTCAAAAGTAATGCACCAAATGGCTCCATTTCAGTTACATTTTCCAACAAATCGCCTTCGGCGGGAGGGGACCCCCTGCCGCACCCCTCCCCCAGCTCAGTCGCTGCACTCTCTCGCTGAATCTTACTGATCTACAACACTCTAGGGGTGGCAACACTGAATTCTACATTCTTAAAATTGGAGAAACTAACAAATTGAATGAGATTTTTAAAATTCTGTTTTTAAAGAATTTCTAGACATTACAGATACAAAAAGCCGAGAAAAGCCTATTCTACAAAAAAAAAAGGTTAAAAATATACTATCCACATCTATAAAACTTTATTTTTCTCAATGTTCATCATATTCATGATAAACACCTCTGAATTTTGGGCATTTCTTCTCATCCAGTAGCCGTTCCAAATCATTGATACTAGACTGAACAATTGATGCACTTTCCCTCATGGACCTCAGCGCCTATTTACCAATATTATTGTGAACATTCAAATACAGGTTGACGAAAAGTCCATACTGATTTCTTTGGTTTCTATGGGCAGTTTGTGAAGATATTAGGCAGGTTCTGAACAACCTTGGACGACACATTTTCTTTTTCACCGTCGCCATTTTGCTTGCTTGGGGGCACTGCGTAGTAAGAGATAATGTATCTGCGTTTGTATTTGTACTCGCTAGATGTCAAGAAAAAATAATGCTACAATAAAATAATAGTGTTAATTTTATGGTTTTCCAGAAAATTGGTGAAATTCCGATTTACAGTTGGACCGCCTCCCCCCATTCCGAGGATTTCTCGGAATTTTGGAAAGGTTTTTTTGTTTTGTTTTGTTTTTTTTTGTAAATGATCCCTTACCCACCACCTCAGCAGTTACAGGGGAGTAAATGATTGGGCTCATATGTGCAGCATCTGTACAGGTCTGTACATACAGATTTGACCAGTCTTTGTTTAATAAACAATCTGTGTTTGATAGCACACATCTCCAGTCAAGAGTCAGTGGTGATGCTTCACCCATACACAAACCATGTGGTCTGCCCCCTACTCTTAGCTGTAGTGAAAAGGCTTGTAGTCAAGGTTACATAAACCACTCCACTCCCACTCTTATGCTGCTTGTAGCCTTTTGAGTATCCAATTTTCATTGCCACGAGGAGAATTCAATTTCCGTTTGCTAAGAATCATACATGAATTGCAAACAACAGATAAGTTTGAATCACAGAGAGATATGTACAAAAAATAAATGTTATAATTGTAAAGTGCTGTGTAGTTTAACAATGATACAGATTTTTATAGCTGCAGGGAAGAACCTTTATGGAGTTTCTTCTTTCTTCAGTCTAAGAGACTGCCTTAAAAAGCAGCATAGATAACTAGACATTTCTTCAACACAAAGCATTGACTGAGGGGTCCACCAGGGAAAAATATCATAATTAGGCTGCCATTCAATCAAATAAGTTCATGTGCAACCAAAATCTAATCAGTTCATCTTGCCAAGGTAAGGTAAGCATATTGCCAAATTTGAGCAAAATACATGGAGGCATTCTGTTGATACTGCGGTAACGAGAACGTGCGAATCCGGACAGACGGACAACCCCAAAACATAAAGGGTCCCCCCCCCATGAGGTGGACCCTTAAAAATGGCATGCTGATGACTTGAAAAACTATGGTGACTTATGGTATCAATCACGGCTTATTAAAAATGTATAATTTCAGATGTTCTGAACCATATAATATGGGCTCTGCACACTGTCATCGAAAGAGCTGCGGTTGGCCATAAGTCAATATGAACAGGAAAACAGAGATGACATGTGCTTAATTTTTCTACAAATATCACATATTGACACAATGTGACCCCCACACAAACATACAGAGCCAGTCCATTCCTTCGGTGTTTTTCAATTCCATGTATGGTTACATGAAAGGCTGAACTTTCCTGCTTTTAAGTACCTGTACTTTATACAAGTATGGCTTCCTTCAGCAAGCAGCTGATGCACTGAAAGGACCTACTTAAGCTTGGACTATGGCCATCACTGACATTTTGTTACATCTTCAGCAAAGAACTGCCTGTGATTTTCCTTTTAACTTGCCACATTTCCCACCAGTCAGGGCAAAGTGTTTTAAGTCACCTTGGACACGAGCCAATGGGTGACAAAGAGCTGAATGCACAGCTTCATTTGATTGGATGTTCATTGATCAGCATTTAAGCAGGCGAACAAGCAACACAGTGGTCAGCCAAAAAAAATCACAATTTATTGCCAATTGAAGGGGAATTAGTCAGCCTGAATTTGCAGGCATAATCATATCTCCCTCTTCACCCACAATCTCTAAGGTATTTTTTGTACATACATAATTCATGTTGTGCATTGTTAGTTCAAACCAATTTCCTTTAATTTCCCTCATGATGTTGACCAACCAGGCCAAATTTACTCATCTGCAATTGTGTAAAGGTCTTACCAGGATGTACAACATGACCCAATTTGACCCATTTTGGTCAAATCCTGTTGTCTCCATTAAATTAGATATGAAATGCTGCCCATCTACAAACCGAAGCATGATCTTAATTGGAATTCACATTGTGCTTGGGTTGATTTTCATCACATCATCTTTCTTCAGTTACAACGTAGGCAACATTATCACCTTAACTGATTCACTGACTTGCAGAATGAGGTCAAGGTCACTTGCACTCCAAAAATAGTAATACAAAAGAAAGTGTATTACATGAGTTAATTTCATCACCTTTGCTGCAATTGTTCTGAAGTTACCAATATTAAAAACAAAAACAACTGTCCCTGAAGATCCTGCAACCCTCAAAGTGAGGTCAAGGCCACTCATCCATAATCCAAAGAATCATTTTACTGGGAGGCATAATCTGACCTACTTGATTCTTGACTTCAACCATGAAAACATATTTTTGACAGATCATGTGGCTGTGACAATGAGGTCAAGGTCTCCAATTTGTGACCCTGAGCAAGCTGTTACTAAAGATATACATTTCCTGAGCACGTTTGATCAACCTTCACTGGACCCTTTTGAGGTTACAGTATGGGAACATATATCACTTATGCAATCCTGTGACTTTGAAGATGAGGGGGCTCAATGTAACCAATACACAATCCCAAATGAAAGCATACTCTAATGCACAAACTTTCCAAGTTTCATAAACTTTTCATCAAACGTGTTATGTAGTTCCACTGTATAACTATCACTTTCAGCAGCACTACAACCTTACAAAGGAGGTCAAAGGTCACCCATCTGCATTCACAAGTACAGTTTTACTGTGAAACATATTAACCGTATCTTAGCTTGTTTGATCAACTTTAGTTAAAAATAGTTTTTGAGTTTATGCAAAAAGACAGACTTTCTTTTGGCAAACTCTGTGACCTTGACAATGAAGTCAAAGTCACTCAACTGCAATCCCAAGTGACGTCTTACTTGGACTCATAACCTCACCAATTTTCCCTACAGCCTTCGATATTTATGGAGAAACAGATTTCCTGTAAAGAGCCCTATGGCTCAGATCAAAGTCAGCCATCTACATAGCCAACGAAGTTTCTCTCCTACAAGCATAATCTGATTAAGTTTGATCAGCTTTCATCAAATCCTTCTCAAGTTATGTCACATGGAAAATTTCCTACATGCAACTACGTGACCTTTATAATGAGATTATGATCACCATTATCACAGGTTTTACTTGGGCAAATAATGTGACCAAGTTTGACCAACTTTCATCAAATCTTTCTAGAGTTATATGAAAAAAATTTCTGTTAGACGACTATGTGACGTTTATAATGAGATCAAGGTCACCCATATGCAAGGCCATGCAAAGTTTTACTTAAACACATATAATCTAATAAAAATGACAAACTTTTTTCAAAATCTTCTTGGGTTACTGAACACACACCAAGCCACAGAAGAACCAGAAGCAAACAAATAGGCAAAATATGTCTCTCCCATACAGTGTACACAATGTGACAGAATCTAACATAATGTTTCAGTAAATCAGAACCCACGTATACTTTGGACATGAGCCGTTCACTCGGCAAAAGTAACAGTACCTTGCAACAATTTTACTCAACATTGCTTGTAAATGCCCAGAGGCCCTTCATATTTTTTTTAAGTACATGATATGAACTGAATCAATCTTCTTATTTCTGCAAACCGGACTCAGGGCATGTGCGTCATATAAAATGAAACACGCAAGCACAGCACATAGCAGCTACGCAGAAGACCGCAACATTTACACTAAGCATGTGGCTTCTTAAGGTTATCCAAATATTGTTCAAAGCTGTTTGTGTTTTGGGGCAAAGTTTTCAAACAGTGATTACAGCGGAGCATACTGTCGGGACTACCTGCTGAAAGAGACGGTGCACTGGTCCCCCTCTCATAAGGCCACCCCAAAGAGCATCTGTGTTGGGGTCTAATCAGAGGGGTAGCCTTTCACAAGGACAAAAGTAAAATAAAAATACCATACTCGCAGCAGGGAGAAGTACATGTATCCTCTGTAGACAGGGTGGCCTCTCTTCAGGGTAGGGGGAGGCTTACAAGACGGGGGGCCAGTGTACGTCTTATCGTATAGCCACCCTTTGAGAAGCTCCCTCTGTCTGTTTGTTTGTTTGTTTTACCTGTCATGATAAAGAGCTCGCCACAGCCAATCTTTGTTGACAACCAGATGGGTTATTTTTCTGCCAATACTGGTTACCACTTAATATATTTCTATAAAATGTGTATATTTTTAGAGATTTTGAATGATTTATTTTTCCGTGTGATGTGCAGAGTGAAACAATAGAGGACAATAACATCCCTATTCTAAGGACACATGCAATCAATCAATCAAACAATAAATACTAATTTGGTTATGAGAACCCCTGGAAGGCCAGCAAAGTACCACCCTGGGACACGACCCTGTCTCGCAGGCATTGCTCATCAGCAATGCTAACTACATCCCTTCCAGGCCACCATGCATGTCTGAATTAACCCTTTCTCTTACAAGACCTGTTATTTATCGTCTTCTATATATAATCTCCACACATTGCTCACAACATGTGATGGAATCTATGTGAAGTTTCCACAATATAGGGACATCACAGGCTGATATGACCAATAAATAGCTGCCCAGATCAACAACTTGTCCGCAAAATAACTTCTTGCCAACAATCTTTTTTCTGAATTGGTTAATAACTTGCCAAGTTAAATAGCCCATGTGTTGATTGGCCAATAACTTGTCGGCAAGGTCAACATTTTTGCGTTGCTTGGACAGAACACATAGCTTGTTCCTAAGGTCATGGAGTTTTCTTTCAATTGAGCAACTGACTGCCCAGGTAGAGAACCTTTTTCCTTATTGGTTAATAACTTGCTACTGTGGTCAACACTTTTCTTGACCAGACAATAACTTGCCTAAATGGCCTATCATCTTTCTAAATCTTGATTGGTCAATAAATTAATACCGAAGTCAATAGCTCTTCTTTTGCCATCTGGGGCCATGCAACATGTGAGAAGTACTGCTGAATCGAACTATTTCAATGTTTTTCACTCTACAAAGCATGACGGGGTACTCAGTTATCAGACAAACCTAAAAAATAATTTCACAATGTTCCAAATTACTTAGAGAAGCACCACAAGATACTGGTATCATCAAAACCACAAGTCAGACAGCAGTATTCACATGACGTCTGGTTGCTTCCTTTCCATACAAACAAAGTTGATGGAACTTTTACGCAAGTTTTAATTTGCATGGGGAGGGTTAAAATTGGCTTTAGCTTGAGTCTAGGCTTGGGTAATATATCACCTCTTAATGGTCCCTGCCCGACGTCCAGGTATTGGTAATCTATCTCCTCCTAATGGTCATTTCTGGTTCCACTGTAAAAGGTCAACCACTCATGCAGCAGATGCTGATTGGTGCAGAATGTCCTTATAGTACTGGATGCTGGTTGGTCTAGTTTGCCTTTTATCATATACACATGGTGATCTCCCTGTCTTGTTAAAGAACTATTCTCTCTTTACTTTTCTGTAATGTTTATGACAATGTAATACTAAGCAGCCACAAAACTGTTCTTTCAGTTTTTGTGTAATTTTCAGTGCGACGTAAGAATGAGCACTGATAAATTTCTTGCCCCAAACCATGGTCATTGTTGTGGCCATGCATGGTGCTGCTGTTGTCATGGAAACGGTGAAGTGGAATAAGGTAACATTCATGTGGACATGATAGATGAACAGCTTACAGCATGCCAGGCTGGTGGGCATCGTGATGGCAGCATCAAGTCCTTCCCAGCCTTTGACACTACTCTTCTCTCATTTATGATATCCCCACAAGGCAGCCGACTGGCTCCTTCCACAAGGGTTTTTTGTGTGTGTGTGGGGTTTTTTTTTGTTTTTTGTTTTTGTTTTTGTTTTTTTTGTTCTTTTATTAAAGCTGGCTGTAATTACTACAAGAATAGTACAATTAACTTCTCCACGAAACAAGCTTTCATTCAAGTACCCACAACTTTATTCATACACCAGTGTTCGGTTCACATTGCGTGGCTATCGTCATGCTACAGCTGTCATATGGAGAACAGAGTGAGATACCAGGCAATGAAAAAAACACTGACCAATGCCTTTATCACTGGAGTATATACAGTAGTCCCTGGCACGAGAGACCCCTGTCGTGAGAGATCACCCTCTCATGAGAGACCGCTTTTCAGATTCCCAAGTCCTACTCTTCCCATGTTAATTTACCTGTCATGAAAGACCACCTGTCTCATAAGACCACTTTTTGTCGCTGTAGGGGTGGTCTCTGGTAACAGGGAGCACTGTTCTACGTTAATCCTCACTTGACACAATACCAGGGAGTCTCCAGTTTATACAGATTGGAGGCATTAAATTCAATGGCTTTCATGCCCTTCTGAACCGCCTCTTTAGCCTGTAGTACCATACAGGCTTACAATTGTACTTGTATCTTGAGCCTCAGTAATGTTGTTTGAATTTTCATCAATGGCATTAATTTATTTATCAATTCCTTTGTCCATTTCCATTTCAACTATTTATTGGTGTAATTAACAATTGCAAATATGAAGGTATTGACTACATGAAATGGCTTCATCAGTCGTAATCAATAAATGAAGTTTGGAGGTCATCAAAAGGAACTAAATTGGCTCTTTGGTAAAGACTTTTAATTAACTCTTTGGTTTAAACATATTTCATTCAACTAAAGTACATTGTCTTTGTTCCAAACATAAATTTAACGATTTGGGAAAGAGGTCTCAGCCCAAAATTAATCACTCTCATGAGAAAAGACAAGTATGGACATGAGCAGCACGAGATGTACATGGAGTCCGGAACTAATTACCTCTTTCCATGCCACGTTTGAGACTGAGTCAACAGCTTTCCTCTGCTTCAGCCGCAATGTACCCAAAGCATACTGGGGAAAGCTGTTGACCTGGAGCAACATATTCTATGGGACTCAGGCATGCTGGTACTTGAATGAAAGGGCTTTCACTAAAATATTAATATAGTGTCCATTTCATAATTCAGAGAATTTTATCTTAACTCATTCCATACTATGGTGACAGGCTTTGGTCAGTGGTTCTGGCACTGCCTGGCAAGTCGTGCTGCAGCTGCCACAAGGACAGCTGCAGCACGACTTGCCAGGCAGTGCCAGAACCACTGACTTAAGACTATAGGCATGTTGGTACTTTAATGAAAGCTTTTAAATATGCAATTGTCATCTTAAATCTAGGTAAATATGCGGAAAAGCAGGGACTGGTATGGAATGCGTTAAGTACTTCGGATTTAGTTGCAGTGGGCAATGAAAGAGTAAAGGCACATCTCCAAGTGCAAGACACTCCAGCCCTGCCCCTGGAAAGTCAGTCTGCCGTCAGAAATGTGTCCTCATAAAAATGAGCTATTATGATAACTTAATTTGTTCTGGTTCCACCAAATTCTGTAATATTTACATATAATCAGAGAACATATATGTGGCTAATATCACATCTTGTAGATTTTTTTCTCTTTTTTAATATGGTGTCACTGTTTTGATCTGCAGTAAAAGACTTTCACAAATTTGAAGCCATGGCACAAGAAGACATCATCTATTTGGCAAATTCTACATAAAATACAACAGGTGGTGCCACCAGTACTTCAGGCACAACAGGGATTTGTCTCTGTAATAAACATGTAATGTTTTATTCACATCATAACTGCAAATGTACAAGGCTCACCACTAGCTGCTCACCTCTATCAACTTTATAGTCCCCGTGACCTTGAACAAGTAGGTCAAGGTCATTCATAATACACAACATTCTAGTTTTAGCCATGATACATATATCCTATAAATTTGGTAAGACTATCTGCATTCTTTGCTGAAATAATGAATTTATAAAAGTTTGAATACATTTTGACTAATAGTTTCTGTACAACTATAGGTGGCGCTACTAGTATCCACCTTGATCAAGATTTTGACCTCCCCCATAATCCATCTCATTTTATGAAGATCCACCAAAACTTAAAGATGCTTGAGCATTCACAAGATTTTCACATTTCAACCCATATATCACATAATACTGTAGGTGACGCCACCAATATCGAACTTGACCTAAATTTTCATACACCCTACAAGTCCTCAAAGTTGCACATGTACTGGGTTAACTTGCAAACTGTGGATGAGCATCATGTTAACAAGCAAAAGTTTACAGACAGACGGACAGACATGAGTGGTCGCATATGCTCTGCAACCTCAGGTCAGCAGAGCTGAACTAGAAGCAGATCAGTGACCAAAAACCCCTCATCCAGGACAGATGGATGGACACGTAGCCCCTCCAGTAGGTCAAGGTTACTTCTGTTAGACCTAATGACAAAGCTTTGGTGCAAATGCAATGAGCACAGATATCATGGCAAGGCCATTTTTCTTCACTGCAGCACTGTGACCTATATATATGACCCAGTGACCTAGTTTTTACTAGGTGTCTGAGGCATCCTTAGGACCAATTGTCCTAAATAATTGGTGCAGCTACAATGAGTAATTTAACATTTGACGATATCATGGTACCGCCATTTTTTTCAATGCAGCAGTGACCTAAATATGTGACCCAGTGACCTAGTTTTCAATAGACATCTGAGGCATCCTTAGGACAAATTGTCAAATAATTGATGAAGCTACATTCAATATTTTTTTTAGATATTGTGTTAACGCCATTTTTTTCTTTACTGTAGTACTGTAAACTAAATATGTGACCTAGTGACCTACTTTTCAATGGGCACCTAAAGCACTTTAATGGTCCCCTGTGATAAAAATTTGGTCTCTGTAAAGTGAGTACTTTTTGGAGACATGGCGGTAACAAGGCATGCACAGACAGACAAAGGTCTCTAGTATGTTACACTTATGTACTAACAATGATCGTGAAGTGAGTGTTTAAGATAATTAACTATAGTCACCTCTACACCCAAGTGATGAAATAGGAGCAAACAATGAAGGATGGTTTCTGACTGTAGACAGACTAGAGAAAATCTCTAGGTGGGTTTAAGTTAACTTTATGGTATACCAACCACTGCCCTACCACCACTTCTATGTTAGCCCAGGGACGTGTTATAGATGGACTACCAACGGGAGCGCTAATCCCTTTAGTGGTCAACTGGGTGCGACGACTACAAAGCGTGTTCACTAGCACCGCTCAAGTTAATCCCCCCGCTCAGTCCGTTTGTTGTTCCATCTATGTTTCCGCGTTCGGTTGTATCGGGTTACATACATAAGGCTTACATGGGGTGTGCTATTGTACCAAGTTCAAAAACGGAGAGTTTTATGAGTGCACAACCAGTCTCATCGTTTGAATCAGAACCGTGCGAGTCCATCGATGTGTTTTTTGTTGAAATCGGCCGATAAAAGGGCTAGTTTTTGCATTTTTTCTGTCCAAAATGATGCAAAGTAAGACAACTTGCGTGCGTAATAACTCCTTACACCGTAATTAGCAATAAAAAATGTAGTTTTAGATGGATAGTGTATGCCGGTAGGATCATGATGGTGGTTTCATTTCTTGTAGCTGAGTCCGGCGTAACGCTAAATTTTGACTTTAAAATGTGGAACACAGTGAAAAATTTTGCACATTTCAGTCGGTGACGCGATTATTCTCGCCTTTCATCGCGTGACCTGGCCCACGAGACTGCCAGCGGCCAGCGCGGACCGTGGAGTTGTGTTTGTTCAGCACTGAAGGTGCTCGCTCAAACACCCGATCACTTGAGCAGCGGCAACATAGATGGTACAAAGGGGGCCCCGCCGTTGGTAGTCCATCTATAACACATCCCTGGTTAGCCCTACCTAACTCTTTACATTAATATTATCTATTAGTGTCTTGGAATGAGTGTTGTATTTTGTCAGGATTGTTCCATCCCTATGGAAACACTTCAACAGAGTTTTATATAGCTTTTTGGTGTCATTGGTTTTGTGGCATAGTTTTTTCATCAAAATTCTTATTCTCCTTACAAATTCACTTATATGTGATGTGTTTCTGCTAATGCATAAAACCTGCCCAATGACCACTCCATAGGCTAGGTTCTCTGGAATGTTTCCAATGATATCAGGATATGAAACTCTGTCAAATGTGAATTGTTCTCAATGGATGGGTAGGTGATGACAATACCCCTCCAGCCTAAACGCCAAGGGGTAAAAAGTGAGCAGTCCCACTTGTTTTATATTGGGCATATTTTGGTAGGGTGTGTGTGTGTGCAAATTAGTCCAACAATCGTTCCTCTCTCAAAATCAGAGGTCAGCCCCCAGTAATCCCCAGGCTGAGACATGTTGACTCACTGATTTCTTGCAGCAGGACATTCACACTCCATGTACACCTCTCACATATTGGATGCACTTCATGACCATTGCTTTGTCTTATCCCAGCCTTATCTCAATTCCAGGCCAACTTTTTCTAACTCTGCACTGGACTGTAAACTCGGCTTTCATGGTCATCTTATTCAATTCAATAATTATGCATCATACTTGCTGCAGGTCATATTCTTAGCACCCTGTGTTAAACCAATGCGACTGCTTACTTTTTTTCTTCCTAGTGTATGATGGACCAGGTTTATACGCTTACATGTATATTTCATGTTTTGAACGAGCGGGACTCGAACCTGCAACCTTTGGCACCAGTCGCCTAGCTGAAATGGGAAAATGATACCTTTTTTGTGTGGGTGTGTGTGTGTGGGGGGGTCTTGAAAATGGCAAATAAGTTTATGTCAAATTTAGAGCTGTTTAGTCCAAATTTATGTGGTATAATTAAGATTTACGTTCATTAAACTAGCAGCAAAACCAAGGCGGATCCAGAGAATTCAAAGTTTCAATTGTTGCAGTCAAACCAAATTAGGTTGCAAGTTGAGGTCAAGCAATATCTACATCTTTTCTGTCATCCATAGTTTCAAGTTTCTTATTTTGTTCTTTCTCTGTTTCTCTTGTTTATACGGTTCATGTTTGCACTCTACATTAACTTCATAAGATCTGAGGCAGCTTTACGATATATTTAGTTGAAAAAAATAAGAGAGTAATTTGTCCCCTGTGAGGCACGTAGCATCATCAACTTCCATATTTCTGTATGACCAATGTCTTTATATCATGTGAGCATGCCATAGCATGGGACTACAGTAAGACATCAGACACAGCGGAGAGACAAACTATCCCTTTTGTTGGCCCAAAATATTAACTACTTTTTGCGGGTGCTCCTGGGAAATTGTTTCTTCTGCAGGGTATGGCCTCCTGAGAACCAATGGAAACAAGATATTGTGCAATCAGACCTTTGCATGGGAGACAAGTCAAGCATAATTTTTATGTATCCTATGGGACGATCCACATCCAGTGATACAGCATGGCATAACAATGATTACAAATGGCTTCCTGCCTTTCATATATACAAAAAAAATCAGTCCTGACTATTTTATTTTTTTTTTTTGCATCAATGCAAAAGTTGACAAGAATAAACAGATAGTGTATATATATGTGCAATGAAAACATTTTTTCTCTCTTTTTTTCCAGTAATGTCTCATGCATAATGCTGAAGAACAGCTGCCATCGTAAGACGATTACTGACATTAGAGGACAATCAAAATTGATTCGGGGCTACAGGGGGGTCCTGAGCACAGTTCAGGTAGTAAACATAAGTTCCAGTACACAATTCATTCACACAGCAACTTGCATTTCACAAGCATGGTTTTGCACCAGTCCACTGTACTAAAATAATTAAAGTCACAGAGCACAATCATTAAAATTTCCCAATCATGACTGGGTGAGGCACCCCTTGCCCTCTCACTCACAAGTGAGAGCGACTCGAGGGAGGAACTCGTTGCCTTCCGCTATTGCAATAGTGATCTTCTGCACAGTGATGGATGGTCCGTGCACAATTCTCCGACTGCTTATCAGTCATAACACAGAATACACTTGGTATAGGGCTTGATTTTGCCACATCGTCCCATGTTAGCAAGGCCATGCATGCCGACATACAACAATTGACGTTTTCTTTTCATTGCACGTAGCAACAAGTACTGCTGCAAAATCTCCGTTTCGAGCAACCCACTTGCCAATTTGGTCCCAAATATTTTGAAAATCCAGCTGCTTAATTGAAATCTGGTGGGCTTTTGGTGGAATCAAGCAGGCTTTCTGTGAGGAAAGATTTTTGTTGTACCTTGTTGGTGGTGTATTGCGATTGGAGTTAACATAAAGGCCTATTGATTTATTGGGCAAAAACATCACATCCAGTCACAAAGCCGATGAGCCACACAACATAAACCCAGGTACAAGGGTGGCTGATGGCTCCTTTAGATGCACCCTTTGTATGACAGCCTAACATCAAGAGAAAATGTATGGTGCGCTCTTTTCAACTCTGATTGATTCTACTCTTGAGGCACAGTCAAAGGGTAAATGGTTATCATTGGACAAGGAGACCATGTAGACACATAGATGTGCTGTAGGATGGAAAATGCAACACTGTAACAATGTGCTGCACAGTGGAAAATGCAACACTGTAACAACCAATAAATAGAATAGAAGTAAGGGAAGGAAGGACAGGAGAACAGCAAGTGGCAGAATTATTAGACACGGACACTGGGAAAGAATATCATGCAATCACGAAAGTTCATTTGATTGAAAGATTAAAAAAGCAGAAGGAAGGCACAAACAGCAGAGAGATACATTTTCAAAAGGTATAATATATATGTGCACATGAATGGATGGGCAGTAAAGCGAGCGATTATAATTACGTCCATTCCTGCATGGACAGCTGGCAGAATAAAACAACAGACCCCGAGACCCGATCGATAAAGTCAACGGACCAACAGCTTGGAATCCAGATGGAAAGACAGCCCATATTGTCCAAACACTAACTGCACGGCTCTAACAGGTCGACATGCAGGGCAAAACAAACAAATGCACACAAGGACCTGTATCGAAATCTTGAACCCTCCAAATAAAGGCTTCATATGGAGGGCACAGAGATGAACCGTGCTGGTTTACATGAATACGAGCATTCAGCTCTGGAGGCCAAGGGTGAATAGTGGTAAAACCAAGCATCTGTAGCCACCCAGGCTGAGGGAATGCCAAGCAACAAGCACCTGTTCCCTAGCTGCCATAACTCACTGACCACCTCTACCAAACGGCAGATCCTCCCTTCTCCCACCCACGTGTCTCCCATGCATAATTCATAAACGCTACATCGTCCCATGGTTTCTAACCATCTCTCCCCGTTCGTCATTGTGTTCTTTTATCACCATCGGCCCAAGCCAAAAGTGAGACAAGCCACATGTCCCGGATCAAGTCAGCTCACAGCCAGAAGTATGTACCAATCTATACGCCAGCCGCCTGCTCCAAGCCCATACAAACATGATGCTGCGGTGGTGTTGTAGCTACATCACACTTCAGACACAGTTGGACATTGTTGCTTGCAAAGCTATGCATTTATAGCCAGCACTTATGCAGAAATACTATTGTACATCATTTTGGGCCATGAGTCAGTTTGACTTTAATGCAATAAACACAGTTTTTAATGACTGTAAGGCCCGCAACAAGTGGCTTGACATAACAGGTGGTCTTTTAAAACAGTGTTCTCAATTACATGTAAATGGCTTCACCTGTTTTGATCATGGTGTTTCTTGGGTCAAGAAGAGAAAGAAACTGTCAACATTTTCTTCTCCACCCAAAAATATATTTTTTCTGCTTAAACCATACGAACATACCTCATACCAATGTTACCAGGAAGGAACATACTGGAATATCCATGTGCATAAAGAATGCTGTTTGCAATAGCTTAGTATTTCTGCTTAAACCATATGAACATACCTCATACCAATGTTAAAACCATCTACACTGGGAATACAGTGGCACATGTACATGTACCTATACCTACTCTGAAAGGCAACTTCTCAAGACATTCTTTGAGGATTCTTGATTAAATTTTTGTTAGATTTACCTGCATTTTAAGACCACCTGCAGCATAAGACCACAATCTATCATTGCAGCATGTTCTCATGATTTTTCACACGTAAATTGCCAGGAATGGCGTTTTTTTTTTTTTTTTTTTTTTTTTTTTTTTTTTTTTTTTTTGTGCACATAGATTATTGAGGACACGTTTGTCTCTCCCCGCAACTCCTTGCTGCTAAAAAAATCTCTAGCACTAAAAGGCATGACAAATTTACTAAAAACATCATACCACCTCGGTCTGAAATTACATATAATGATCCATGACAGCTCCAGTACATGCAAGGATGATAAGTAGAGTGATACTGCATGGTGAATATGTGTGCTTGTGCATGCATGCATGTCTATATATATATGTATGTTTATGTTTACATTATTACATGTACAGTGAGTATATATTTATATGTATATGTATATGTATGTATATATATATATATATATATATATATATATATATATATATATATATATATATAAAACATATAGCCACATTTGCCTCCAACTTCAGTAATTACAGCTACTGCACATGATGTTGATGGTTAATTGGTATCCTTAAAATTAATTTTTGCTCGATTAGACCTACAACTTCAAACACTATACATTGGCATCCCGAGAAACAAAAGAATTTCTGTTAAATATTTTGCTATGTTTTTCTGTAAGTAATGGAATGAAACCCAGGAAGAAAATACCCAGTCTCCTTTCTTAGAGTATGATCCAGGTTAGAACTTTACATAATAAATATTGCACGTTTTTTCAATAAACAAACCTATGGACATTTTTTCGCTCATCAAGTTTTTATGCAGAATTCAATCTCAAACCCTCTACATTTTATGTTGACATTAAAACAAATATGAGCTTTAAAAAAATCCAATACATAAAAATTTTAACATATACGTTATATGTCAATGTGTCAAAGTCTAAAACGTATATTGCCAGCCCCTGAGAGAAATAAGTCCTACACATGCAGCGGTCCATAAATCAACACACAGAAACAGCGACAATTTTAATGCCCGCAAAATGAGAAAATATTGCAGGATGTAACGGTTTAGGCAAGGCTAAATAATGTATATCTTCAATAAGCATATTGGGAATTGCTAAAAAACCATCAGATATGAAATTATTAGTTGACAACGATTTAAATAATGGCACATATTACGGCATAGACCTGCAGTTGTCCCACAACAAAACCTGTGGTGCGGTAACGAGGGTCATCAATCTTGTAGAATGAGAACAGCTCTCTCTCGGTCTGCTCCCACACAAAATCCTCCTCATCCCAGGGGTAGACAATGAAACGGGAGCTAACGATGCCTATCCGAGAAAACCGAGGAGACCATGACCTCACGCTGGAGATAGAATTCTCAGGTCAATATATGGTTTTTGTCTTGGCCAGCTGAAACAGTCATTGATCCCAACCTATCTTCTTGGTCTTTATATTTGTACTATATACATATATATTGCTGCTATCCTACTGACCAGGCAAAATATAGTCATTGATTCAAGACATATTCCCATCATCTTTATATATATCAGATCAATAGAGTATAATTTGTCTTTGTCTCTCAGGTTGATTAAATCGTTTCATTCATATCAGGTCAACAGAGTATTTTTTTGTCTTTATTTCTCGAGTCAGTTAGTAACAGTATTATAAATTTATACCAGGTCAATACATTCAACATTATTTGTATTCATTTCTCATGTCAATTAGTAACAATATTATAAATTTCTACCACCATTTAGTGTATAACTTAGTATGACCCTTCCACAAATTACCTTTTCAACAAGTTTCAGAACAATCTTAGAAGTAACAGTTTTGGAGAGTCCAAAAAAGCTGAAGAAAGTCATCAAAAGAAAAAAATCACAGCACCACCTGTTAAAAAAAATTCAGTCTAAGAGTCCCCAAAAGTGTCCCTATGTAATTTCGAAGCAATTGGCCAAGCAATTTAGGAGCAGAAGAGTTTTGAAGCTTTTGCAGAAAAATGAACAAACAAAAAAATAATTAAAAAATCACTGGAGCATGACCATTTGAATACATTTGGATGAGAACTACCCAAGGTACATCCTCACCAAGTTTGAAGTAGATCTGACAGATGGCTTTGGAAGAAGAATAAAAAAATTAAAATTGTAGACACCAACAGATGGACGAAGAAAGACGGATCAAGACCCATCACAGATGATCAGCTGGCTACTAGTTGGCAGGGATGAGACCTACTACATAAGATCTGTCAATCTGGAAAATTTCAGTGTTAGCATTTAAAGTTCCTAAGATATGGTCTGGATACAATCATGGCAGACTTAATGAACTTTTTTAATTACTTAGCAAATTAATGAATTTTGTTTTTACACAATTAGCAAAACAAGGTAATAACCCACATAAAAATATGCCTATGCACACCTACAACATACATGTAAGATGCACCAACCCAAAAATTTCAAAGGGCTGGCTCTTACAGTTCCTAAGATACAGCCCACACAAATATTGCTGCGGATTAACACATTTTGTTAATTATTAAAAGTGGGTAATAGGCCACAAAAATTATGCCTGTGCACACCCAGTACATATAAGATCAACCGACCCTGAAAATTTGAAAGGGATGGCAGCTGTAGAACTTTGCTAAGATGTGGACAAAAATAGTTTCGGACGGATGGGCAGAAGGATGGACAAACACATGGGAGGAACCGACACTACCATATCCGTCCCTGTCCCCATTTCGTGGGCACGGGATTAAAATTTTTAAAAAAAGGTGGAAACATGGTCTAGCAAGACCTGTGATAAAAACCAATGTAATTAACTCTTTCAGTGCAAATAATGTCTAATCAATCTACTTTAGTCAAACAAGTCTGAATTATCATTAGGATCCCAGATTTGTATTCCTCATAAAAAGACCTTTCATTCAGGTACCAGTATGCCTATAGTCCCAGAGATATTACCTCAGGTCAGCAGCTTTTCTCGGCACGCATTGCACCCAATGCATGCTGAGAAAAACTGTTGACTTGGCCCAAAATTTGGCACTGAAAGGGTCAATATTTGTGGTTTTGCATATGTGTCCTTGTGTGCTACAGAGCCTGTGGTTGACTTGCCATCACAGGAGAGGTTTTCTTGGCGTGGCTTCATGTACACGAGCACTTCACAACATATACTCCCATCATGCACCAGCTCATAAATACACAAAATAAACTGTAATCGAATGACAATTAAATGTAGAGTATCTGCATGAATCAATACTAAGTACCAGATTACCCAACACTGAAGCAACCAGGAACCATAATCGCAAATTAAATCTTGCTTAGCTAAGCCCAAACTTAACTTGGAAGAAATAAATCCAAATATTTCAAATGAGCATTAGCAGACTAATCATTTTGTGAACTGACCCTTTTACCCTGAAACTGGACTCGGGCGTAAAAAGTATTCTTCAATGTTTATTCGTAATTTCCACAGTAACATGAGGTACTCCAATGCAAAGCATTGACTGCTGGGTCCATATTGTTTGCACATGCAGGGGTCCTGTGACCTTGAAAATGAGGTCAAGGTCACCAAATGTAGTCTCGTCAAGAAACGGTGTCCTGGTACAAATGAGGTAAATAAAAGTTTCATGTGGCCAGTACATCTTGAGAGGTTGTGTTAGCAAACAATTGGTGCATTAAAGGAACCACAAAGGGATAGATGGATGGATAGACAACCTAAAAACATAATGGGTACCCCCCTCTCCCTTTGGGGCAGACCCATTATAACGAACATTTTTTAGTGAGAATTGCAGAGTGGCCAATAAAGATAACAATTAAGCCACAGGTAAAAAGCTTTCCTTAACATGGGTTATGGTATAACCCAGGCCAAGGAAAAGCTCTTGTACTGCAATTTTAATTCAAGGGGAAAATGGTTAAACATCTCCCATTTGCTCTTACAGCAAGCATATCCCCTGCTTACCTGATGCTATGACCATTGAATTCATGAACTGGGAAACCAGGTTAGGTAACATCTTTAACAGGATCAAGTATTGCATAGCAATACATAGTCCCCCAGCCGAGAACATATGGCAACACTGCATGGGAGGTGAGGAAAACAGTGTACAATGTATTTTGAAATCTGAAAAGATCAGTTAAATGTTTCCTCTGCATTCAGACAGCTATGACTCAAATTACATTCTCTCCACAGAAAATAAGAGACAATCATCGTTTGGCACAAATGACTGTTTTATTCTATGTGACCTAAAGGGGGAAGCCCTATCCCTGTCGAACCGTCCAAGCTACACCCCCCATGGATCATCCGGCTTGCCTCAAAGTCCCAGGTGGCCCAGCCTGGCAGACTTCCCCCTGACAGGTACAGGGCGCTCCCCTTAACTCTTTCAGTGCCAATCATGTCTAAAGTCAATCTAGTTAAGTCAGACTAGTCTAAATTATCATTAGGATCCCTGATTTGTATTCCTCATAAAAAGACTTTTCATTCAAGTATCAGTATGCCCATAGTTCCAGCGAGAATACCCCAGGTCAACAGCTTTTCTCAGGGCAAATTGGGTGCCAATGCGCGCCAAGAAAAGCTGTTGACTCAGTCCAAAATTTGGCACTCAACGAGTTAAAACTACCAGCTTTAGATCACTACTTAAAAATTCCCATAGAGGTTTTGCCTACACAGAGGCCACTAAAGCAGTATCCAGAACACACAGAGATGCATATTTGAGATTCTGTGTTTATCACGGGTATAAGCCAGTACCAGTACTGTACAACAAAATAGCAGTAACCAGGTGTAATGGGTTTCTGGCAAGATCACTTAAACATTCAAGTGTGAAACAGTGTCTGAATATCATTAGAATACTACACTTAGAAGCGAGAATTTCCTAAACCTAAGGAGAATAACTGAAAAATTCATTCAGTGTTAATGGGTATCAAAAGAGATGTGGGTATGAGTATTAATCAGAAACAGTCCATTTCACCTGATATCTTAACTCCTTCCATAGCAGTCCCTGATTTTTATGTATATTTACCTAGATTTAAGACGACAATTGCATATTTAAATTCTTCATGAAAAGAGCTTTCATTCAAGTACATGTACCAACATGCCTATAGTCTTAAGTCAGTGGTTCTGGCACTGCCTGGCAAGTCATGCTGCAGCTGCCATAAGGGCAGCTACAGCATGACTTGCCAGGCAGTGCCAGAACCACTGACCAAGGCCTGTCACCATAGTATGAAATGAGTTAAAATAGATCTTTAAAGTCAAAGACTTATCTATAGGGCTCGACTCCTGCTTCCAGGCAGCAGCATTGGTACCATTCTTTTGCTTTTTTTCTGCAAATATAATTTGCTATCCAAGTGAGGAGTGAAAAAAATTTTAATGGCAAACTTCACTTGCTAGTATCAGATGTAACTTTCCGTCCCTGGGGAGCTTTCACTCTAGTACGCTGGTCTAAAACAACTCAGTATAGTCAGAGGGTGGTTCACGTACCAATGCCACTTCTGCACAACAATTGTATGCGTGCCGTGACAGCTCTTCTCCATAGCTCGTCAAAAAATGGTAACAAACAGGCTGGGAACCAATTGTTTATCTAAACATCAGAATAAGCAAAGGATTCTCACTCAACAAGTTTTTGTCAGGTAATTACGAGAAGTTTTGCAGCAAATTGGCATGAACAGAGACCAATGCTCTGGTCATACCTTCTAACAAGGTGGAGCAACATTTGCCTTTGAATCAGGAGTAGCCCCAAAATTCATTAAAATGCATGGAGATTGGTACAGTGATGCCTACCAGTGCTATATAGCTGTATCAGTACCTACTAAAATCACAGCCATTGCTAAAATGGACTCGTATCTACAACACACCAGTAAGTACATGTACATGTAATGGGACTTCGGAATTTTCAAGTAGTGATCTAGAGCTGGTAGTTATAAGGGCAGTGCCCTGTACCAGAAAAATCAGTTTAGCAATTGTTCCTGTCATGGCAACAGCTTAACAGCTTTCTCAGTCCTATGTCAATCTTCAGCTCCCTCCCACCCACCCAAAACACGCATAACATTAGGGAAAAAGAAATGTTCCCTGTTGTTATACCAAGGCCTGGTCAATCAGTGACCCTTTGCCAATCAGTGGCTTATTAGTCCCCAACAGTGAAAAACAACATGCTGCTTCATTGGACGGGTCCCTCCCATCCACCCTACCTGCACACAGCTCGGGCCATTTAAAACCATACTAAATAATTAATATAGGCCCCAGAGTAATCATGAGGAGTTCGAAAATGAGTGTTTGGTTTTATATTTATTAACCCATTTTTTACCTTCTTTAAGTCTGCCTCCACAATGAAGCACCCCTATTTCAAGAAGTATCCACACACCAAGTTCAGTATTTTTATGTATTAAAGTATAGGAAATATGGCCCCCACAAACTTTTTTTATGATGGGGGTCATAGGACAAAGGTCAAGGTCACCATGATGTAATTATGGTACAAGACACATCCCTATTCCAAGAAGTATCCACATGCTAAGTTTGGTATGTTTAAGTATTCCAGTGAAGAAAAAAAAAAGCCCTGCACAAGCTTTTTCTGTGACAGGGTCAAAGGCCAAGGTCACAGTGACCTAATTCTGGTATGCTACATGTCCTTATCCCAGTAAGTGTCCACACACCAAACTTGGTATATCTGAGTATTGCCTCCATAGGATAACCCTAAATACCTATTGTTTCTGATGACAAGCATCCTCGAAAGAAAGCAATAGCGAGTCTGGTGGATGCTTTAGGAGGCAAATCTTTGTACATGTATTATGGTATACCAAATATGGCCCACACATGCATTTTCTATGATAAGGTCAAGGTCATAGTGACCTAATTTTGGTGTGTCCACACACAAAATACTATGACATAATTTTGGTGTGTCCACACACAAAATCTGGTTAAGTCAGTCTTCATATTTACTGCCTGCTGTGTGCATATGATAATTAATCTGATAAGACTGGCTACTCCTAGCAGGATGCTGGCTGGAGGCCTTGTTCTTGGCCCATTAAATAGAGAATAGTTTTCTTTCTTACCAGGGTTGTAAAGACATCTGAGTATATCTATCAAATCGCTGCCATGAATTTGGCTCTTATTGAAGACCTATTGAACAGGATTAGGAAGTCCTGTAGGAATAACAACCACACCTCAAGATGAACACATTTCTGGTTCTCAGTTTCTAGCATGTTGTTTACAGCATGAAGCCTAGAGGTCCCCAGAAGGTTCCTTATGCAATTTCAACAGTTGGCTTAGCGGTTTTGGAGAAGAAGAGTTTGCCAAAAATGAACATAATTGCAATCCTCAGTGACTCGCATTGCAGTCAGCAGGAACATACACTGTATGCATTATAAGATAAGTACCCAAAAAATTGTTATAAATCAGAGATGTGGAATATCATGACCTGGTGAACAACTTTCAAGTTTCTGAAGAATCTAAGAGATAGTTTTGGAGAAGTAAAAAATAGCTTTAACACAAAAATTTGTGAAAAAATAAAAAAATTCACAGCACCACCTGGTGAACAATTAAGGTTTATGGGTCCTCAGAAGTGTCCCGATGCAACTTCAAAGCAATTGGCTAGACAGTTTGGGTGAAGAATTTTTGTAAAACTTTGCCAAGAAATTCGAACTTGGTACCACTGCACAGGCAAACATGGTGTTGTGTATCATTGTGTATTGCAGTACTTCAAATTTGGTTCAGTTCACTGTTGGAAGGTGAATATATATGCCAGTGTATGCACATGTTGGCTGGTGTTAAAACATGAAGTGTGCATGCACGAGTTGAGCCGTCTTGACTAGTATCTGAATTGAAAGTCTGGGAAAGTAGCTCTTTGGGACGATAGACTATGTAGCTACATGTACTTGGCAACCAAAGTTGCAAAATATATGCCAATGAGTGGACACAAGTAATAATTGGTGAACCAAACAACTTCCAAAATTACACATTGCAGCCCAGTTGCGTAACATGCATTGACTGCTTTACTTCTGCAATCCTTGCACTCAGTGGCTTGATCATTGTTGCATTTTATATCATTAGCCAAAATCAACTAAAATAGCACATTTTTCACCCTAATTAAGTACTTATGTTGTTTTCCTTAATCATTATCAGCAAGCGCATAACGGGTAACAAGCGTGGACGCTATTTTACTGAGCTAAGCATGGCATTGACGTCACACCTTGAAACGATTGGTTTTACAGGCTTTAAGGGATTGGATCTGACAGGCAAAAATGTCATCAGTATTAATTGTCACTGTTTTGCAAGTGTTACAGCTTTTTCACACAGAACCTTTTGCACAACACCTATTTTCACTTTCCAACAGCTTTGACATTCTCAAAGTGCATACCAACCATTCTGCTGTGTATAATCATGATAATATCATAATCTGTTTTGAAGTGTACACATTTTAGGTGCAGATGTTGCAGTATAGGAAACAGGGAGGCCAGCATGAGCTTTGTCAAAGGGAAGGATGAACAAACAGAATTATAAGACAAGGTGCAAACCTATGGTCGTCAATAGGGGACTACAAATTTGAAATCAATTATAATTTCAACAAAAACAAGAATGAGCCAACAAAGAGTGAAAAGAAAAGATACAGAAATAGGTTATATGGCAGACAAAAACTTAGACACTGAAAGCAAGAATATTGAAAGTAATCTCCAGAAATTTAACAATGGAAGAAATATCCCATATTGCTCTTTTCAATCAGTTTAATACATTGAAGCGCCAAAATTGAGAATTCATTACATAGTTTGACCCTTTCCTCCTTGAATTACATCTGGATTTAAGGTTGGGTCAACAGATTTCCTCCACATGGACAGGGTGCCAAAGCCATGCCAAGGAGAGCTGTTGACCTGGATGAGGCATGTTATCTTCATAGGCTCCGTCTACAATTCTTATTCATATCATTTTTCATTACTGTCCTTACAATACAACCCACACAGACTTGTTGCAACATACACGTACCATATGGGGGGGGGGGGGGCATCAGCAGGGCCACTCCCCTGTACTCCTGCCTGCATATTGCAATTAAAATTAAATTCTGATGGCAAACCTAGATGTGGCCCACACGCTGGCAATCAGCAGCCTACTGTGCAACTAAAATTAAAATTTTCCTGGGGGTTCTACCCTATGGCAGGCGCTCAGGCAAAGTTTGACTTTCATACAGGCCACCAGGGGACGACTCAAAGAAGGATGCAAGATTTGTGGCAGTACTATAACAAAAAATATTCACGCAGATGACATTTGATCACCAGCTAGTTTTTAGGGGGAAAGGGTTAAATGTGTCACATGGAAATGCAAACACACAGCTACTGAATGTTGTAGCACTATTGACACAGTCACTGAATATCATGACTCGCTTATACAACTACTGAATGCTATAGCACAATTGACACAATCACTGAATATCATGACTCATTTACATGTATACAGCTCCTGAATGCTATAGCACTATTGACACAGTAACTGAATGTTATGACTCACTTATACAGCTACTGAATGTTATAGCACTATTGACAGTCACTCAATGTTATGACTCACTTATACAGCTACTGAATGTTATAGCACTATTGACAGTCACTCAATGTTATGACTCACTTATACAGCTATTGAGTGTTATAGCACTATTGACAGTCACTCAATGTTATGACTCACTTATACAGCTACTGAATGTTATAGCACTATTGACAGTCACTCAATGTTATGACTCACTTATACAGCTATTGAGTGTTATAGCCCATTAACACATCCATGGAATCTTACAGTTCATCTAGATACATGTAGACACTGAATGTTATAGTTCATTCATAGTCAGTGAATGTTATAGCTCATTCACACAGTCCTGAATGTTATGGCTCACTTACACAGCCACTGAATGTTATAGCCCATTCACACATCCCTGTAAAGTTATAGTTCATCCACAAAGACAATTCATAGTTACTGAATGTTATGGCTCATTAATAGTTACTGAATGTTATAGCTCATTAATAGTTACTGAATGTTATAGCTCATTAATAGTTACTGAATGTTATGGCTCATTCCCAATGTCACTGAAGGTTACTGCTGACATATCCCTTATATAGACAGTGTTTCCATTAGGAATTTTTTCAGGGGGTCCCAACCTGAAAGAGAGTCAAATTTTTACCTCTTTTTTTTGCAAAATTAACAAAGAAAATAAAAGAAGTTGGGACCCTTTGAATTTTGCTGAGCGGGTATTTCATGATTTGAAAGGGTAATATACCCCCATTTGAGGGTTAATGGAAAACCTGATAGAACTATGATCCTGTAAAATGAGAAAGCCATGCCTCAAAAAGTTCTCAACTTTTCATGTGGATACCAAATTCACTGTGGTTCTGTGACCTTGGGAATTAGGTCAAGGTCACCCATCTTAACTTAGCCCTTATACAGTACAGAAAAACATCTAAATCAAGCCAAACAGGATGGCTCCAGACACTCCAAAACAAAGGCTTGAAGGTACTTTGAATTTGAAGACATGAACACCATCAGACTTCACTCATCAGCATTAAAGTGTTTTAAAGATTAAAAACATCTGTGAGTACATATATGTATGTAACCCTAAACTTTGTGCATAAACAAATGAATAGCAAACTACCTTGCATCCAAACCTCCTCTTTCTCTTGAAATCATTAAATATGCACAGTCATGGGATGAGATGAAACAAATACCTACATCTACCTGAGTTCATTTCTAGTCACGGTCATAACATGAACAAATTCACGCAGCCACTTCTGTGGAATAAACTTCCATGCAACCTTAAAGAAATTGACAACAATAATGCACTTAAAGAGGGGTAAAAAGGATCTGATTAATAGATGTCATTGATGAAATCCATTTACTTTAGTTCTGGTGTGTGTGTGTGTGTGTGTCTGTGCACATAAATGAATGAAAATACAGCTATAATTGTTGATCGACAAACAGGTAAAATAGGCAAGCACAGTTCCAGAAGATAATTTGTCATCATCATCACCACCATTACCACCATCATATGTCAGCCAGCAGGTTTATAACACACAACACTGTCCAAGCTCAATGAATCTCCACTTCCCTAAGAGCCATCATCACCTTCAAATTCACCATCACAGAGCTCATTTTCTATACTGCTGTGAAAATCAAGATTCAATTTAATTGACTCAATTTAGTAACAACAGGTTGTCCGTGGTCACTGAAAAAACATGGTGGCAGTAATCACGGAGAGAATAGGGTGGAAGTGGTCACAGAAAGAATAGGGTGGCAGTGGTCACAGAAAGAATAGGGTGGAAGTGGTCACAAAGAATAGGGTGGAAGTGGTCACAGAAAGGATAGGGTGGAAGTGGTCACAGAAAGAATAGGGTGGAAGTGGTCACAAAGAATAGGGTGGAAGTGGTCACAGAAAGGATAGGGTGGCAGTGGTCACAGAAAGAATAGGGTTACAGTGTCACAAAAAGGATAGGGTGACAGTAGTAGGTGCAAGGAGAAGGTAGCAGTGGTGAGCATCTTGAGGCTTGTTGAAGACAGGTGGTTCAGTCAGTTACCTGGAGGAAGCCCTCCATCACTCACGCACCACGACTCCAGCCTGCCTGAAGCCATTGCCATACAGGTGTCCACGTCACCAGGCAGGCGCCAAATGAAATAAACGGCGTGTCCAATCCCTTAGCTCACTGACCTGCTCAGTTATGTACATTGGTAAATAGGCTGATATGTGGCTCCAGGCATCCATCAAATTCATTAATCCATCCATCTTGCCTACTGACTATATGCTGTGAGCTAAAACAACAAGAGTATTGGACACAGGGATCCTCTTGACAAGAGACAAATCCCTGCTTAGGATTGCGAACAGCAGCTCAGCCAGCCAGAAATAAAGAATAAATATATATGGAGAATTTGTGATGAGACACTGTCATGATCATGTCTTGCTTTGATGAGATAGAATGCCAGTTCTAGAATGTCCTCCTCCTCCTCCTCCTCCTCCTCCTCCTCCTCCTCCTCCTCCTCCTCCTCCTCCTCCTCCTCCTCCTCCTCCTCCTCCTCCTCCTCCTCCTCTTCCTTCCAGGCATTTAACTGAAGTTCTAATTTTACAACTCTGCACATGCATCCGGCTCCTACTAAGTGTATGTTAAAATAATATTTCACTTTGTTTTTATTTGCACAGCCTTGTGCCACCAGTGAAACATGCAACACTAGAAATACAGTTTAGAGCAACATCATGTGAATTTACAGCAGCAATAGAAAATCGACTGCCATCTTATAGTACAGTGGTACCTGCTGTATGTGGCCACCCCTTCAGCCAAGAAAAAGTGGCCACATACAGCAGGTGACCTGTCACCACAGGTAAATTTTACAAAGAAATTGACTCCTATGTCCCAGGCCAGTGACCACAAAAAACAATGCGGCTGCTTACGGTAGTGGTTGCTTACACAGGTACAACTGTACATGTAAATATGCAGGTACTTTCTGCCATCAGAGAGGAAACGGAAGACCACATGCTTCGTATCCACTTTAGTTGAGAGAGGATCTTTGAACATCTTTTGCCAAAACCACTGTATTACCCCTTATGCGAGAGAAATCTTGAACATCTTTTACAACAACTACTGTATTAACCCTTTCCCCCTTAAATTGAGTCAACAGCTTTCCTTGGCATGGGTTGGGCACTAAGCTGTTGACCTGGGGCACGTGATCTTGATAGGTCTCATTTGCACATCTCAGTTAAACTGTTTTTCATTACTGTTGAAATTATTTGAAAACATTGAAGCAGACGACATTTGACCACCAGCCCGTTTTTGGCCAGTTTAAGGGAGAAAGGGTTAACCAGTTTTCCTTTCATCCCATCCCCTTGCATTACTTGGGTTTTAAAAGGTTCAGCAACCTAAATCAATTCATCCATCAGTGTTAGACTCAACCACTAGACACTTTATGCTACATGAAACATTGTAGCTTCAAGTGGCAAAATTTTTTTTTTGCATAAAATACTAATATTTATTCAGTCAGATGACAAAACTGTTTTGTTTGAGGATATCTACGAACAAGGGACTCATGTGCCTTATGCTCTGCTGACATATAATCTGATGACCATAAAAAAAAAATCCTGAAAAGTATTCCTTCGATGATCTTGACAAATTAATCAAGGTCATCCATATTATGTAATATCAAAATTTGATATGATACACATTTGTGGTACATTTAGTATTTTTTGCCTTATTCTTTATTAAGATATTGAATTCAATGTCCTTTTCTCAAGTGCTTTATTACCTTGACAAATAGGTACAGGTCACACAATCATTGCGTCATGGTGACCCAACAGTGGGTCACCAAGCACAGTTTCATGTACAATGTACTCAAGTTCAATTTTGATCCAGAGGCTCAATTTTCTTTGCCATTATGCCCAAGCTACACCCGTTTTGACCTCACAGGCCTGGTGACCTATAAAAATAGGTCAGGGTCACTAATATTATATAGCGTATTAGCAGTTGGATATGATCTATATATACTATAAATTCGGCATCTCTCAGTTAATTACTTTTCGAGATATGGAATTTTATATCTTTCAAGACATTTTAACTCAAAATCTTTGTCATTACAGGTGACGCCACTAGTATCATATGCAACTGAGATTTTGGTCTCCTCCACAATCCTACTAAATTCCATGAAGATCTATTGAAAAAATCAGAGGATGCTGAACTGGTCACAAAATATTCACATTTTGACACATATATTACATATTAGTGTAGGTGGCGCCATCAACATTGATGTAGCTTGATATACTTTATAAGTCCTAAAATTTATATGAGGCTAACTCAAAAACATTCCAACTGGCCATTTGACCTTGACCTTCGATGCAGATTAAAATATTGTTAAGTTCAAAATATGCACCCTGCCTCCAGCTTTCCACTCATGGTCTATTTGTTCAAATCAGGTTATAACTTTTCGAGTTCTTGAAGAAAAACAATAAATTTGGACAAGTAACAAACTCGATAATCACTGGATCATGGTGACCCAAAAAGTAGGTCACCAAGTAGTTTTATGTGCAATGTACATGTACTCAAGTGCAATTTTTGATCTAGAGGCTCAATTCTCTTTGACATTGAATGTCCAGGCTGCACCCTGCTGTTACAAAACCACCTCTTTCAACTTCAGAGGCTGATGACCAAACAAAAACAGGTCAAGGTCACTCACATTACATAACATATCAGCACTGGACATGATCTATACATACTATAAATTTGGCACATCTAATTCTTTTTTTCTTTTTTTTTTTTCTTTTTTTGTTTGAGATATTGAAGTTTACATATTTCAACACATTTTGGCTCATACGTAAGTTGTGGGTGGTGGCGCTAGCATCACCATGCTCAAAAGCAATTGAGATTTTGAACTTTTGCACAATCCCACTACATTTCATGAACATCTATCAAACATAAAGGATGTTACAGTGGCCACATGATTTTCACATGTTAACCTATATACGTGTACATGTATATTACATAATACCATTGGTGACACCACTAATATCAAACTCAACCTAGATTTTCATACACTTGATAAGTCCTGAAAGTTATATGGGCTATGTTGACAAGTGTGGACTGTATCACACTCACAATCAAAAGTTTACAGACAGACAGATGGATGAACAGACAGACATGCTTCATAGCATAAGCTTTAATTTGCAACCTACGGTCAGCAGAGCCCAAAAATCTGCTACACATACACAAAATTGTACCTCCCATAAGTCTTATTTTCTACACAAAGGTCCAGTCTGTTTGCTGTCATCAGAAAACTGAAACTGCCATTTTGAGGAAACGATCTCCTACTGACTGAATTTGAATAAAGCTGAAATTCTAATCTGAATTTTGGTTTACAGTTTTGCCGAAAATATCCACATTTGGAATATAGCTTAGTTTAAGGGATCACTTGCTAATCAGAAAGATCTGCAGCACTTAGGCATACCATGCCTTTATAGACAGTGATGTCAAGGAAATGGTTGCTCCCTGCTGCCACTTTGGCACACATGATCACATACCTCAACATTGCCCACAAATATCAACACCAACAAATATGGATGCCGACCCATAACACATTTTGCACAACATACGTGTACAAACTAAATTTGATGCTACAAGTCTACTTCTGCAGTCAAAATGAAATTCAACTATAATAGATCCCAAAGCAAAATGCATGCTTTTAGCAGCATGGTCATAAAAACTTAGAGGTTGGCCTACAAGGAAACTCAGTCGGTTTGATGTGCATTGACATGGAAGTGTTGAGTCCAATGGCCTGATATCATGGGCCATGTTTACAAAATAAAGATGTTATCATACACATAATTTTAATTTCAATATGCCTTTTGGAGTAACCTAGATACAGACATCGCCATCCTGAATAAATGTGTCAGTTTCAGCCAACTGCTGTCGAGTCAACATTACCCGCAACAATAGACAAGATCAGACTCTTTGTTATGGATGTTCTGCACATGGCCCAATGTAGCCATCTTGCGGGGTAGCTACTTCAGGTCTTGGACCAGTAACCTAGGCCTAATGCATTTACATGTTAAAATAGCGACATTCGCTGGCTTATTTCTCCTATTTGAAACGTAAAACTGCAACTTCCTTGGCATTCTGCTTCAAGTTTATACCAGTAGCAATAAGTTTAAACCAAGAAAATGGGGGGTCATGTGATTAGATTTTTTTTTACAGGTGCATTTGTGTACCTTACCTCCATGATTGACCGTTCCGCGCCAAATACGTCTCCAAAAATACACAAAGTTATCACATGATTTAAAATATTTCTAGAGTAGCAGTGCCTTTCTAAAACTCACAGTTGATAAGTATTTTCCTATCCAAAATGATGATGGGACTTAATTTGGGATGCTCTGCTCCTGTGATATTAACATCCAATAGACACAGCAACAGTATTCAGTACTCGATCAAAAGTTGTGGATCAGTTGACCCGACCTTGAGGGGTTACTGGTCCAAGACCTATATATATAGTGATCTGCATGTTCAAGCTTTATTTTTTGTCATCATAAAGCACAATGTTGTGCGTGAAAAAAAATGAAATGATTGGATGTTAAAGTTGTTTTTATTGTGTGAAACAAGAGCTCTTGCATTTGTGTGTGCCCCCTTCCCAATACCAATAGACAGTGCAGCCTGGCACTCCGTGTTGACATCAACATGTCATATGAAATACTACAAAAGTATGTAATTAACACAAAGTGGAAGGCAATGGCAGTAATTTACTGGTATTGGCAAATATGTCTTGTAAAAAAAAAGACAAACACAGCTGAGTTGTACCTGCAATGACCCCCTGCAGAGAGTGGGCCACCCTGCCATAATTTACACCCAATTGTATTTGGCTCATATGTGGCCAACAAATATGCTAATTCCTCTTGACACCACTTGTGTGCCTAGAAAATGTGAAAAAATAGTGAAATATGTCCTTTGGTTCAGGTGTGTGTACAGAAAAACAGGCATATACATGCAGACTCAAAAGCCTGTATATTGGGGTATAGGTCTTGGACCAGTAACCTAGGCCTAATGCATTTACATGTTAAAATAGCGACATTCGCTGGCTTATTTCTCCTATTTGAAACGTAAAACTGCAACTTCCTTGGCATTCTGCTTCAAGTTTATACCAGTAGCAATAAGTTTAAACCAAGAAAATGGGGGGTCATGTGATTAGATTTTTTTTTACAGGTGCATTTGTGTACCTTACCTCCATGATTGACCGTTCCGCGCCAAATACGTCTCCAAAAATACACAAAGTTATCACATGATTTAAAATATTTCTAGAGTAGCAGTGCCTTTCTAAAACTCACAGTTGATAAGTATTTTCCTATCCAAAATGATGATGGGACTTAATTTGGGATGCTCTGCTCCTGTGATATTAACATCCAATAGACACAGCAACAGTATTCAGTACTCGATCAAAAGTTGTGGATCAGTTGACCCGACCTTGAGGGGTTACTGGTCCAAGACCTATATGGAGGATCCTTGCAACTGACTTCAGACACAAAGAGTAAATCTGGCTAAATTACGACAAACAGCAGCCTCTGTCTGCGGCAACATTTTAACTTAAGTTTAGGGACATTACCCAAACTGTTACCAATATTTTGTAAATCTTTACTCCCCCCCCCCCCCCCCCGCCTCCAATGCTAATGTAAGCAAATACATGCATGATGAGTTCCTGGAGAAGCAAATAGAAATATGTTACATGAGTTGGTACATGTCCCTAAGCTTCACATTCTCAGCTACGTTATAAGTTCATGACCGGCCATTCTGCATTCAAAACCATCACAAATAGGCTTGGAACCTTGAATTAAGACTGCATTTATGCTGAGTGGAGAGCTTTCCTTAATTGGCATGGATTGGGAGATCTACAACTTTCCTTTTTTAATGTTTAGCATTACCGTCGAAATTTGTTAAAAAAGATTGATCACATGACATTTCACAATCAGCCACTTTTGGTCACCTTGAGTGGAAAGCACGACCTCTTTCAATGCCACATTTTGAACACAGTCAACAGCTTTCTTTGGTACCGTTTGGGCATAAAAATGTGCCCAAAGCTAGCCCAGAAAGGCTGTAAACCTGGGCTATTATATTCTATGAAAGTGAAGACATACTGGTACTTGAACAAAAGTTGTTTTTTTTTTACAAAAAGCAATGAGACTGGCATCCTTATCATAATGCACAGCAGTTTGTTTTAAGTAGTTTGACGTAGTCATAGTTGGCACTGAGAGTTAATGCTTGTGACTTTTAGGGGGCGGTCATTATTTACCGAGGGAGGGGGGGGGGAAGGCTCGGGATATTTGGATAGGGTATCATAATTTTTGTGGCCCTCCCAAGTCTGCAGAATTTTGTTCAACCCCCCCCCCCCCCATTATACTGGTTACTGTTATACATGTATGACTTTGTTATAACTGATTCACAATTTGATGATACCCTCCCCCCCAATCAGGTTGGAGGGCCAATTTTATGACCCCCCTCCCATGTCAGTCATTTTGTGACTCCCCCATTAGGAGCATGTGCAATTCTGTGCCCGCCCCCCCCCCCCCCCCATTGGGTAGATAAATTTTGTGACCACCCCCCCACCCCACCCCCGGTAAATATAATGACCACCCCCTTAGGCCAAGTTGTGGAATAATGCCGCACATAGTACTCCACACTGGATTAAACAGACAATGCAACCATGTTAATTGTGGATTCATGCATATGAACTTCCTCTTAACCATTTTTACAATCCATATACTTCTACTACTTTTCCAGAGATTTTCATTAAACCACTGCTCATATTCTTCTCTCTTTGGTATTTCCCATGGGAGCTGCAGCTGGACTTTGACATTTGAGGTGTATTCACCTTCAACAAAAACGAAAGTCAAGGAAACCAGCAGGATTCAAATTCTGGGGGATTCTGGACAAACGTCATTTGATCTACTCAATTGTTTCACCTTTACACCACTGGATCTGCTGAACCAGGACAACCCTCGATCTATTTTGTCTTTTGAAACTATTGGTGTATGCAAGGGGTAACTACCATGTTAGGAGGGCTTCAGACATTAAAAATTATGCAGTTTCTAACATTATTGAATAACACGAAGTTCAAATTACGAAAGCAAATTTGACTCTCCTAAAATCAGGTACAAACAGCATGGTTTATGTGGGACATATTACCCATAGTCACTGGTTCCTGAGTCAGAGTGAATGACAATCCATTCTGTACTTTGCACACTGTGGTTTCTTATTCCTTCTGATACAACATCCCACTCCTACTTGTGGTTTCTTCTTGTCAGAATAGGGACTGGGTGCACGGAATGTGCTTACCACTTTGGGCTATATGTATATGATAGATACCAATGGTTGTTGGTCAGAGACCCAGCCATTCTGCAGTCACTTACTTACACATATGTCAAGAATTGCCAAATTTTTGGCCACACACCTCATAACATGTACACATTTGGAAGCAATATTAGACATTACAAGAACTCATTTACTCCAAAATCCTTCCTTTCACCAGCTTTGTTCATTTATGGCACCAAAGTCCATTATGCACAAATTTTGGTCATAATAGCATCCTCATCAGCTACATGTACCTTTCAAATTTCCACCCGACCAAAATGGTTAGGAATTCAAGCAGCCAATCAGAAGAGAGAGCATGCTGATGGAAAGATGTGATTGGTTGCTTACATTATCCATGTCTGGATGTTGCTTCCTGAAATATAATGGTTAAGTCAGGGATAGATGCAGTAGACAAGATGTCTGTGAGCGTCCTATAACTTTACTCTGTAGGAGCAAGCCCTTGGAAGTGTCATGCTATACGTAACTTGGTGCAAGTTTAGTGTGATGCACACTTTCATCTGTTGTTGAAATGAATTGCATGCAGCAAAAACCACTTTTTATCTTCTTCCATCTCAAAAGTGAAGAGAATATATCTTTGTGCTTTCCACCTGCAATGGAGCTCTGGATCACCAATCATTTGTGTCATGTGATCAGCGATCAACTCTGTCATAAGTTAACTACTTCCCTTTCTATATAAACCTATCTGAGCCTGAACTGTCGCCCGTATCCTTGCACAGCATTATAAGTGGAAAACAAGGTCTTGGGAGTGGAAAATGCAAATGATCAACCTGAGATGCAATGTAATATTAGAAATAAATACCTATACACCTGACAAAACAAAAACAAAATGACATCCAGGCAGCATTGCTGGTGTCAATAAGCACTCGTCAACAGATGACTGATGTATCTCTGATCTACACTAAACAGTCAGCAAATCTCTCAAAATGCAAGCAAACCACACACACAATTGAGATCACACATGTACCACCCCTCCTGCCAGACTTAATTAAACCAATGTAGCACAAAAATGACAATTCCAGGACACTTCTGGGGTCCTGATGTTTAAGAAACCGCATCCTGCATAGGATATATGGATACACTGAGCATATCCTAAGCTGAACAGACCAACAATTTTTTCCTAATTTTTTTTATATACCATGCATGAACTACTACAACGACGACGACGACGACGACTACTACTACTACTACTACTACAAATGTACTACCATCATCACCTCCACCACTACTTTTTATACATGATATTGTTCATGATTATAATAATTGGAAGAACATTTGGAAGAACCAGGGCCAGAATTTCGGCGAGAATCCGAGAATTCCTTCTCATAAAGATTCTCCTAAACTTGTCTTTCTTTAAAAAAGAAAACTAATTGACAAAAATCGAAATAGATTGTCACAAAATTTTGCAAAGTTCTGGCCCTGAGAACTATCTGTTTGTATGACCAATGAGACTGAAAGTCACTGTGGTAATTCAAGGTTGGTCTCTGGTACATGCAGGATTTAAAACTTGTGTAAAAAGCATTTTACACAATTCTGTGTTCATGCATGTAATTGGGAGTTTTTTTCCCACATTTCTTCAGAAAGTAAAATATAAAACATTAAAACTACACTTGTTGTTTCCTTGGGGTTCTCTAAAATATTATGATATTATCTTATTTTTTTATCATTTTCTCTTTCAAGATTATCTGCTCAAAAAATCATTTTCCTGTTTTCCTATTCTGATTTTGGGATCTTTCAAAAGAACTTGCCAGAACATCAAGAACTAGACACGAGATTTTCGCTGTGCGAAAACAAATATGCATCCCCCACGCATGACATTGAATATCTTTGTCAGCACGTGTGACTTACCATGTGACACAGGGTATGTTTTTAAATGTTGAATGAAAAATATACTGGGTCATGGTAGCTGTAGTATGTTGGAAATGGGATTACATGACAAGCACCATTCGGAGTGTTCCCTATTTATGTTCAATAATAACCATGGTCTTGCAATCAACCGTAACAAAGATATATACGGAAAATAAAATTTTGACCTCAGTTTGACCTTTCAAGGTCACTCGAGGTCAAATTTAACGACACCAAAAGAAAGCCCATAGGTACTTTCCAATTCATGTTCAATAGTAACCATGGGTCTGCGATCAACCGTCACAAAGATATATAAGGAAAACAAGCTTTTGACCTCAGTTTGACCTTTCAAGGTCACTCGAGGTCAAATTTAACAACACCAAAAGAAAGCCCATAAGTGATTTCCTATTAATGTTCAATAGTAACCATGGGCCTATGATCAACCATAAGCAAGATATATGCGGAAAAAACAATTTTGTCTGATTTTGCTGAGTCAGCAAAAAACGAAAAACCTCAATAAAAAATCAAAAAATCAATGGATTTTGACAAACAGTATATCAGAAGAATTCCCCAGACCTGTAGAATATTTGTACCAAAATAGAACGCAATTGGTAAATATGCCTTAGAGTTATAGCCGAAATAAGAAATCCGGCGGTGGTGGTGGCGGCGGCGGTGACGGCGGCTCTCGAACTCTACTAAACACTATATGCATCCCCCAGTGGGGGATGCATAATAACTATGTTGCCCAGAGCATGAGTACGTTTTATGATAAAGTGAACAGTATATTTTCCAGCAATAACATTTCCTATGGTAAAATGTGATTCGGTACCTGGAAACATGATACATCTAGCTAAAAGAGAACCAGCTGTTTGTGCAAATAAAAAGTTAATATCTCTGAAAAACATGGCAAATTTAAGTATTTTTTGCCTGTTTACGTCATGTTTTGTCAACATCCATCTGTGTTTCCCTAGCATGTGTACCTTATCTATAAAAGAGTAAACATTTTACTTCCCAGTAGCATTTTTTCTTTTTGTGTGTGTATGTGTGTGGCAAAACATGAATATTTACTTTGCACAATGGTTGATAATAGTATTGTTGAATTTGCAATCATTAGAAAAGTTACAGATGCAAAAAAAACATACACACACACATTTTTTTCTTCTGCAGTAAAACATGAATATTTACTCTGCGAAATTGCTGATAAAAGTGTAGTCAAATTGTACATTGATATAAAACATGAATATGGATAAACACCAACTTTACACTTTGCGTGTTGAGTACATGTACATCATACTTTTTTTCAGAACGGCCCTGAACATTTGGTTTCAAAAAGGTAAAAATCTGTGCTCCTTTGTGCTGAATTTTTTTTGCCTAACTTTATAACAAACCAAATTTCCTGCAATGAAGTTTCCCAAATTTTGCTAAAAATATCCATATGTGAAACATGGTTGAGATCATTGGGTTATGAGATCCATAATAGGTAAGTAGGAGGATTCAGAATACTTCACTGAATGATTTGTATATGCAAGAGTGCTGGTTGCAATGACATCATGAAAATGATGCATGCTGGGAACCCCATGAATACTAATACTGTAAAAGAGTACTGGCTGGTGTGACATTATGAAAATGATGCATGCTGGGAACCCCATGAATACTAGTACTGTAAAAGAGTACTGGCTAGTGTGA
This sequence comes from Hermodice carunculata, assembly GCA_964020975.1. NCBI lineage: Eukaryota > Metazoa > Annelida > Polychaeta > Eunicida > Amphinomidae > Hermodice > Hermodice carunculata. Next base: position 26,667,094 of record OZ026616.1, on the reverse strand, counting down.
CATTATGAAAATGATGCATGCTGGGAACCCCATGAATACTAGTACTGTAAAAGAGTACTGGCTAGTGTGACATTATGAAAATGATGCATGCTGGGAACCCCATGAATACTAGTACTGTAAAAGAGTACTGGCTAGTGTGACATTATGAAAATGATGCATGCTGGGAACCCCATGAATACTAGCACAGTAAAAGAGTACTGGCTAGTGTGACATTATGAAAATGATGCATGCTGGGAACCCCATGAATACTAGTACTGTAAAAGAGTACTGGTTAGTGTGACATTATGCAAATGATGCATGCTGGGAACCCCATGAATACTAGTACTGTAAAAGAGTACTGGTTAGTGTGACATTATGCAAATGATGCATGCTGGGAACCCCATGAATACTAGTACTGTAAAAGAGTACTGGTTAGTGTGACATTATGAAAATGATGCATGCTGGGAACCCCATGAATACTAGTACTGTAAAAGAGTACTGGCTAGTGTGACATTATGAAAATGATGCATGCTGGGAACCCCATGAATACTAGTACTGTAAAAGAGTACTGGCTAGTGTGACATTATGAAAATGATGCATGCTGGGAACCCCATGAATACTAGTACTGTAAAAGAGTACTGGCTAGTGTGACATTATGAAAATGATGCATGCTGGGAACCCCATGAATACTAGTACTGTAAAAGAGTACTGGTTAGTGTGACATTATGCAAATGATGCATGCTGGGAACCCCATGAGTACTAGGAACTTAACATGCTTCATATTCTATCTGAATAACATCCAAAATTTAAAAAAAAAAAAAAAAAATCCACCAAAAATATATAAATGACAATCTATGACAGATTTGGAAAACTGAATAGCTAAATTCAGTACAAGAAGTTAACACATCCTGCATGTCACGATATTTCAATGTGCAAACACCCCGAACCAAGCTTTACTGTGCTTATGGAAAGAGTACAGTGATCAAAGGTAATGGAGTTCTACTTCAGAAAGGCTAACTCGATCCACTCAATGAACACAATACTCTGTGCTGATTGATGATAATCATTGATGTTTGCAGCGTACATGTCCATGTATGTTCACAAAGTAATGATATTATCACCTTATGATTTTACTTGGAAATGCATGAGATAGAGCTAATTGATAGATAACTGCCGACAAATGATGACCTCACGTCAATTTCAGTGAACTCTTCTGGATTCAACAGTACAACTCCTTCATGTCGGCAAGACATGTCAAGCCATATCATGTAGGCTCACTGTGTCATCTGTCAGCTTCCTGCACACCACCAACTCTCCCGTTTCATCTCTGAGTGGTCACTGTTTAGCATGCCGATATCACAGCTTGCTCTGTTTGCAGAGAAGACTACATCAGCCTTGCTTTTCTCATGGGAAAAGCTGGTGACTTAGTAATAATCCAGGAAGAGGTCTTCAAATCTGTTTGAAATGTCTCAGTTAAATGTCAACATTCTTCCTCACGTTATGCCACTGATGACGACATATGTATTCTGGTCAGCACGTTTGAGCTTTTTCCTGTATTTTTTTCTCCTGTATTTGCCTACATAATTTGCTTGGCATGCAATTATCCTGTTCATTCCAATTGTAGCACGCACCCTACTTTTCAACATTGGGGGTTTTATTAAAAATTCAATATTTTTAATAAATTAACTGCATCTGATGAAAGAAGAGGGTTCATTGTTGTTACTTTGTGCTACATGTATATGGATTCTCTATTAAGTGTAATTGCTTGAAGTATGGTAAATTAAGACATATCATTATCAGAAAACTCTGCGAAAACCATGTCTGCTGCAGGAAACCTTTGTATTAGCACAGGTGCTACTATTGGAATGAATATGGTATCACTGAAGTCTAATCCCCTGCATACTCCTATTGCCAGATTGAAACGCATCCTCAGGAATCCCCCAGAATGTTTCACTAACCACATTTGATTATGACTAGCACAAAACCTTGATTAAAACACTTGAATCAAAAGCTAGTGTCAGGTTGTTTTAGCACTGTTGAATGGAACAGATGGTGAAGAGAACCATTTATGATCATTTCCTGAAAAGAATTTAATTATCTGATGGCCAGGACCACAGCCCATGAAGCCACAATCAGCTGTGAGCACCCAGTCAAAACAGGACTGACAAATGACCACAACCACGCTCATTCAAATGTTACACGAGAAGCAAAACAGTTGCAGACAATTAAGACATCAAATAGTCTACCTCTGCGAATCATATCACCAGCTTTGACATGTTGGGTTGGCCCAATGCCCAGTGATCAATAAATAATGGTGCAATTAAGGAATCTATGAGCCCTTCTCTCGTGACAGCTCCGTGGTACAATCACAGATCACACATATTTCCCATCTGTCCATGGCAATATTCTGCCTTTCAACTTATACGCTTGTATGAGACCAAGCCCTGCCACCAAATTAGGAACTATCTTGAACATATTCCCTGGGATCGATGCACTGATCGATTAAGATTTATCACAATTGCTGGAAAAGAAGCTGACTGGAAACCAAACTGGTAACAAGAACACACATAATTTGGTTTAAAAAATGTTTTGTTGGCATATATCATAGGTTACATATGTGGTTTAACACTTTAAGTGCCACATTTTGGACTGAGTCAAACAGCTTTCCTTGGCATGCTTTGGGTGAAATACGCCCAAACTGCACCAAGGAAAGCTGTTGACCTGGACTCATGGTCTATGTAATTATAGACATGCTGCCACTTGAATGAAAGGTCTTTTCGCAAGAAACATAAAGCTAGCACCCTTTTAATAATTCAGAGCAGTTTGTTTCAAGAAGTTCAACTTTAGCTGCAATTGGGACTGAATGAGTTAAAGCCAGCCTATGGACATGATTGGGCCTGTGTGTCTAATTCCCGAAACCAGTAATGGGCATGAGAAAAGCCTATTCCTGTGTGGGTCCTTCCAGACCCTGTTTCCAGAAACTAGCAAACAAAAGTTTATCCTCACAAGGTCATGCCAAGTAATGGCCAACCCTGCATCTGGTGTCTGAAGAGACCAAAAAAGGACTGCATATGGAACCAGACCTTGACTTTGGCAGCTCAACCAGCTGAATGATAGATACGTTAACCCTTTAGGAAGCACCATGTCATAATATATATTACTGCAAACTTATTTCACTAGCTTGAATGCCCAGCTGATGACATTTCTATCTCTCAAAATGACTTTACTCTGGCCAATTCACTACATGATTCTCATCAGAAATACTTTGCCCTAATAACAAACAAAACATTACCTAAAATTTATAAAGTACACATACAATGTGACAAGTTGAAGTTGACTCCAACCTAAAGACTTTGATACACACATGAATATGAAGGTTTGGGGAGACAAAGTGTCAATATTAGTTCTTGCCATAATTTCCCCTGTTGGTGGATATGGATATATTATTCATGGTCCTGGTCACAGGGGTTCAACCCCAGTGAACAAGATCAGCCACACTAACACATGAATGGAATATCCTGACACATTCCTTGCTCTCACTTCTACTACATGCTAAGCTGGTATAGGCCTTGCAGAGGGGAAAAAAGGCCATCATCTTATGCCTTCAGGCCTAAGGCAATGCAATAACCACTGAATTAGTAAAGGCGGGGGGGGGGGGGGGGGCCGAAGAAAAAACATTTAATCTGGGACAGGTCTTGGACAATGCAAAAACCACTGAAATTAGTAAACAGTTTGGGTAATGTAAAAACCACAGAAACACTTTGGGAATGTAAAAACCATTGAATTTAGTAAACACTTTGGGCAATGTAAAAACCATTGAATTTGGTCAACATTTTTGGCAATATAAAACCCACTGAATTTAGTAAACATTTTGGGCATTGTAAAAACCGCTAAAAATATTAAAAAACACTTTGGCCAATGTAAAAACCATTGAAATTACCATTGAAATTACACTAGATATGTTAGCACTTGAACGACAGCTCTGTTGATGAAGAGAATTTGAACCTACAGTTTCTGCAATCATTCCAGCCAAGTACATAGAAAGAAAAATTCTGGCAGGGAATGAGTCAAATGTTATTGAAGATAGAGATAAACAGTGGAATGTCCCCATTAAGACCACCTAATGGACTGAAAAGTGTGGCCTTAATACGCTAATAATTTATGGATAAACAAAAACGGGTCTGTAAATCAGTGGTCTTAACCCTTAAAGTGCTATTCACGGCCATCTTTGTTTTTTCACTACTGTTAAAAACATAATGGTTAAAAGATTCAAGTTAAAAGTATAGGTCTTAGTCAATAGCTTTCCTCAGGACACTTTGTGCGCAATGCGAGCAGTGTTCCAAGGAAAGCTGTTGACTCAGTCTTAAATCAGCGCTTTAAGGGTTAATATATAAATGGTCTGTTTATAGAGGTGGTCTTACTTGGAGATTCTATTGTAGTTTCCTTGATCCTTAGATCAATCCCACACAGAGCAAACAGCTGCTGCTCTGTACAAAGCATGACCACAATATCTTTTTGTCTCATCTCAGACCTTCCTTCAAAGTGCTTCATGGAGGCACCTGATAACTAAAAAAGATTAAGCAGATGGAATTTGGATTTACCAGTTGCTGTAGACTGGATTGACCTGGCGGTATATTTCATAAATTTGAATTAAATCAGAGGAAAAAAAAGCGGTAATAGGCAAAATATGAGCACGCAATGTACAATTTGGTGAACCAATTTCCTGGGCTACTATTATTTGATCATGGATTTCTCAGTGCCAGCCAGTCTGTATGCCCACACAACCCAGATCCCATAACTGTAACATGGTGGAGACAAACAATCTCATGCATTTCATAATACAATGCATGTTTTTAACCAGTATCCAGCCTGAACTGGTGCAGTATGACTCAAAGTCAAAGTCGTGTGTTTGTGTGTGTATAAGGCCAACATTTTTTTTTTTTAAATTTCTAGGTTTACAAAACCAAGTGGCATTTTCCCAGAGTTAGGAAGGAGAAAAAAAAAGATATTTTCAATGTTTTCACACAGTGGGCTGCCGGACAAACTATAATCCTAAAACTGTGTAATGGGAACACAGAAGCATTTTAAAAGTACATTTCAATGTACAGAAGTGCTGTATTTTCAATAAATCTTTTTAAAAACACCATGGCATTTGTCAATATTTGTACTCTGAATGTACTTTTTACCCCTAGCATGCTGCCAGTATCTGGTATTGCACACAGTGTGCCACCGGGCAGTTTTTTACTCACTTGTGCAACAAGCGAAATGATATAGGCGCGTATAGGCTCCAAAACATGTTCCGAGCAGTTACCCACTGAAGACCCTTTAATTTATTTGGGCTAATACAGCCTATGTCAAAATTCTACAGAAGAACATGCGTAATATGGACAACAGTACTTCCATATGTATATAGGTTAGACAGTGACAGGTTAGCTTATGGAGAGTAAAGAGTTCAGACTGCAGAATACGGTAATGACTACTAGGAAGTGGTTATGGACAAAAAGACACAAATACAATGAATGATTGAACATGCCTGAGCTCTGTTATTTTTGCAATTCATTCCAAGCAATGAACACTAAGCTGGTCAGAAATTGTGAATTATATTTCTGTGCACTTTCAATTTTAATTTACCTGAAAAATTTGATGCCAAAGGGGGGTGTCAAGAGTCTGATCCTTTTACGCATGGTCACTTTTTGTACCAAGCAACACAGGTCATGCAACAGAAGCGAGCGTACACACACTCCCAGGCCTGATTTTCCGCCATGTACGTATGTTTTTTCTGACCTTCGATCATGATGTTCATTCCTATCTTGTTCTGTCATCCAGATCTGTTCCTTCAAACATTTTAATAAAATAAAAAACTTGGTCCAATAATATTTGCGTGAATACAACTTTACCTTCCCAACATTGCAGAGATGAGACATGCAATGGGAAACATGGGAGTTTGATTGGACAGTGAGTAGCACATGATCAGATCCACCCAATGAGGAGCCTGGAAAGTCCTGAGCACATTTATAATGAGGTAAAATGATGCTTTCATTCCAATTCTGAGCCATTTTGGAGGGATACCCCAGAAATATTTATTTCTTAGCCAGCAGTAGGCCTATAAAACATAATGGCGGATGATGCAAAACATTGTGACCACAAAGGTGCAAAGTTACTAAGTTTTGGAGTAAATTTTGCAGTTGCATCATTCAAAATGTCGTGAAAAACAGGCAGTTGTTTGATTTGAGTTTCATGAAAGTAAATTATACAGTAAAGACACAACTTTACAAGACTGTATCACCGTGACCCATACGATTGACCTAGTGACCTAATTTTGTTTCAAAACACATTCTTGGGTCAAGCCACAAATTCTACTGTTGTATAAAACCAGCTCCAATATCACAAGAATTATAGCCCAGAAACAAAATTCATTGCAGTTTGTGATAAATGTATGACCACAATCCACACACTTGACCTAGTGACCTACTTCTGTATTATGACACACCCTCTCCTCCAGAAACACATGGGTGTGAAGTCTGATGACCCTAACTCAAAGACCAACAGAGTTACAGCTCAGACATGAATGATAATGGACAGATGCACAAACAGACACACAGACACCCAGCAAAAGCAATCACTACAAGCTGCTCTTCTGGTGGGAGGGAGGCATAATCACCTTAGTGATTCAGAAGAGCGTGACTTAAATGGTTATTAGAAGGAAAAGGGTTAATTCTGGGGGTTGGTTGACTGTCAAGCTGATAGCTGTACATCAGAGCCCACTGTATACAGTACGGGCTCCTTTTGAGATCAGCCCTTGTGTTAAGTAGTACCTGTGAAGTGTCTGCAGTATTTGGCAGTCGATCTCAATCCAGTTATTCAACTCCTTTTGAAGCATTCTTCGCCAGCAAGCAACAGTCCTCCTGATACAGTATCCCTGAGCAGACTGCTACATATGCATATGTAAGCCTACTTTTCAATGTTTATGTCAGTCTGATATACAATATACCTGTGATTTACAGTCCTTCTGAAGTAAGTTCAATGAATATGCTGCATCTGAAGTTAATCCAGTGTCCAATTAACAGTCCTTTTACGGCAACTTCACGATATCAAGCCCTCATTTTGTCAGTACAATGTATCAAACACTCAATGTATCACTCCACTGTATCAAACACTCAATGTATTACTCCACTGTTTCAAACGCTTACTGTCACTCCACTGTATCAAACACTCAATGTACTCACTTCACTGTATCAAACACTCACTGTATTACTCCACTGTTTCAAACGCTTACTGTCACTCCACTGTATCAAACACTCAATGTACTCACTTCACTGTATCAAACACTCACTGTATTACTCCACTGTTTCAAACGCTTACTGTCACTCCACTGTATCAAACACTCAATGTATCACTCCACTGTATCAAACACTCAATGTATCACTCCACTGTATCAAACACTCACTGTATTACTCCACTGTTTCAAACGCTTACTGTCACTCCACTGTATCAAACACTCAATGTATCACTCCACTGTATCAAACACTCAATGTATCACTCCACTGTATCAAACACTCACTGTATTACTCCACTGTTTCAAACGCTTACTGTCACTCCACTGTATCAAACACTCAATGTATCACTCCACTGTATCAAACACTCACTGTATTACTCCACTGTTTCAAACGCTTACTGTCACTCCACTGTATCAAACACTCAATGTACTCACTTCACTGTATCAAACACTCAGTGTTACTTTCCTGTATCATATTGTCTGTCAACTGTGTCACACACTCACTCTTGCCAGTCCAATATCCTTAACCTGTCAGTACAGTGTATCAAAACTCATTGCGTCACTCCACTGCATCAAACACTCGCTGTCACTCCACTGCATCATACTCTGTCAGTCCACTGTATAAGACACTCACTGTGTCAGTACATTGTATCATACTTTGTCAATCTACTGTATCATACTCTGTTCACTGTATAAAACAATCAGCCTGCCAGTCGACCATATAAAACACTCACTCTGACAGCTAGTCCAATGTATCACACTTATAACTAGATTAGGCTGATTTTCCGACAGAAAATCAAATGTCTCCCTGTGCGCCCTTACTGTTGTCACCCTTATTTTTATAAATAGGCATACCGATTCCAATGATCTACAGATATGGTGAAGGTACACTCTTTTATTGACATTTCAAAATCTAAGCAGAGATTACCCATGTAGAATACACATCTGCAGTCACAAGCAAGGTCTTACAAAAGTCTTACATAGAGACATAATCACACAAAATGTCAACCTCTTTAAGTCAAATCTTTCTCGAGTGCATCTGCACTGATTTTTAAAAAGTGGCCATGTGACCTTGAAAATAAGTCAAGGTCACCCATCTACAATCCCAACCTAGTTCATAAAATGGTACATAATCATGTAAAATTTCAACCTCCTAAGTCAAATCCTTGCAGACTTGTTGCGTCCACGTCAATTTTAGATGACATGCCCATGTGACCTTGAAAAATGTCAAGGTCACCCATCTACAATCCCAAGCAAGGTTTTATATAGGAACATCTTCACAAAAGATTTCAACTTCCCACGTCAAATCTTTCTTGAGTTATCGCGTCTGCAACGCGCGCAACGTGTTGAAGAAGAAGAAGAAGAAGAAGAAGAAGAAGAAGAAGAAGAAGAAGAAGAAGAAGAAGAAGAAGAAGAAGAAACAGACGCAAAAACAATATGTACCCCTGTTGCCCAGAGAGACATAATTCTGTCAGTCCACTCTGTCAAATACTCACTGTGAGTCCACTTCACCAAGCACTCATGTAAGCCAGCCAAACACTGTGTCAGTCTATATTGTATCAAATATCCACTCTGTCAGTCCACTATATCAAACATCTACTGTCAGTCCACTGTGTTAAACACTTATTGTTAGTCCTCTGTACCAAATACTCACTCTGTCAGTCCACTGTATCAAACACTTACTGTTAGTCCTCTGTACCAAATACCCTCTCTGTTAGTCCACTGCATCAAACAACTCAGTCAATCCACTGTATCAAACATTCACTTGCCTAGCCACTATATTGAACACTCAGTCAGTCCACCATATGAAACACTATCTTTTTAGTCCACTAAATTCTGGATACTGCCTCACATTACACCAAGTCAATTTCCTAAGAAATCAAAACATGGGCTTCACCATATTATTATATCTCAAGCAATTGCAAAACTTCAGCCAAATTAAAGAAATATTAACAGTTGGCTGATTGGCAAACAGTACATGCCACCCCTGGCTTATACCTGCCATATCTCTTGACCCAAATATTCCAAATATATATTCATGTATCACTAGTTATAACAAGCTGCATGATCATGTGTATGCCAAGCATTCACATTGTTGCCCAATGCACCTACATGTATATACCACTGCCTTCATGCAATTTTCACCTGATATGTCTCACTAGTTTTGATACATATGGTTACCTTGGTGTTTCGATGTCTTCCGTCTGCAGCATCGGCATGACATTATGTACCTGTACGCTTTAGTACCGCATAAGGTCAATGTACATCCTGGATGGAAGTCTTCGAGTTTTCCAAAGAGTCTCTCTCTAAATGGCATTTATTTTAATACGTAAAACATGAGCGCAGAAACAATCTGACGAGGAAGGTATGCTCCCAAGAGAGCCCGGCCAATCAATCCACAACCAGCGACATACATGCAGATAAGGTCTGGTTGGCAGAAAACATTGCCACGGTTGAGTGGACATCTCAAGGTCTGCGTACATGTACATCTATGTGGGTCCTATCCATATTTCATACAGCACCAAGTGGAAAAAGTGCAGTGGTCTCTATGAGACATGCGTGGCATGACAACATGTTAGTCCAGTCTGTGACTGTGAAACAAAGGCCTTCTCCAAACAGGTTTTACTTAATTCAAATACAAACTGTTCGGATACTAATTACGAACTTCTGTTTGTGTTTCGCACCATTCTTCTAATTTTTTTTTTTTTTTTTGGTTGCAAAAATGCAACAGGAGAGCATATGTTGGTCTCCTGGCCTCCTTTGATAGCAAGACCCAATTATTTCTGCAATAAAATTATGCTGACAAATTTGCTGACAAGCCCTGAATGCTGCCTAATACAACTGCATTCAAGAAAACCTGTCACCTGGTTGACTGCTTGATAAGCCTTCACTAAAATTACACCACATACTTGTATTGTTCCTCTTTCATGAACATTAACAAAGAAAAACCTTTATAACGAAAATGGTGTTCCGCTATTAAAAGATCAATTGAACTATAAAACATAAGCATAAGTATAATATGGGAGTAATAAGAATATTGAGGGTAACATACCATGCAGGCTGTGCAAAAATAACAGACTCGTGAACAATATCAAGATGGCATTATCTTCATCCTTTCAACCAGTTTGAATGTTCTGTCTCAGAAACACCATGTAAACACTTCCTGCAGTTCACATTCAAAAGTCGCATTTGAATTAAATAACAATTTATGAATGGTGGCAAAAAACTTTTAATATATATATATATGTACATGCATGCAGATTTTTTTGTGATGATCAAGGTATTCCGACTGAAACCAGCAACAGATGCCATTATGTGGTCCAGCTTATTGTTTTTTTTTTTTTTCCAAAAATTAGCCAATGCTGTCCAAGCTCTGTTATCTCCACTACTTGGACATACACTGGCCGGACCAAAAGAAAGCTTCTGGAAGACTCTATCGCTCATGTATGGTTAGAATAGGACAATCAGCAGTTTTCCATGGCACTCTATATCTCTCGGTGTCCACAAATACTTATTAAAGGAAAGCCACTGATCATGGATCAATATATTCTTTACTTGGTAGGTATCCACAAAGTCTCTTATTCACAACTTTTGTGGGTGCACAAAGTTCAAGAGAACTAATGAAACAAGCACACGGCGCATGGAAATTTTGAACAACCTGTCTCGTAATGGAAGGCAACACAGTAAGTATCAAATTCACTTAATTTTGTTGTATTTTTATTGCCACTTTTTTCACTACTAAAACAAAGCTAAGCATAAAATACAATGATATATCCTGTTACCATAAGATTCCAAAATAGTGATACTAAAACCTCAGTTAAATGCTAAAAATACTGAAATCCACACATAATAATGCAACCCTTCAATACTTTTAAATCCACATACAGTAATGTTATGAATATGGGTTAATACATACAGTTCACCGCCTCCATTGTATGCTGAGTCATCACTTACCTGATCAATGCTTTGTATACTGTTTACTTGTGGAAGTCACCTACATAAACAGACTTGACCCATGTGACTATGTGGTGACTCAGAACCGTTGTGGTCATGTGTTGCATGAAAGAGAATTCACGGGGACTCTATATTACTGAAAGTAACATGTGGAATCATATAGACGTGTCCATGAAAGGCATATAAACAGCTAGGCATTGTTCCACTTCAGACAGAAGAGAGAGAAAACAGAGGACACAAGAGGGCAGAGTTTGCATGTCTGACAGACTAAAGACCCAGAAAGTGTGTGTCAGTCCAATTAAAGACCCAAGAGGGAAAAGTCGTCATCTTCGGAGAGGATGGAGGAACAACCATAGGAGACACCACTTGCAAGAAGAACCTGGTTTGTGCTTGGACTATGTTAATGCAGACTGTGATCAGTCCAGTGCTTGTGAACTGTGGTGGTCACTGTTGGAATAACCTATAAAACACAGCTAACTGTACCCGACATTATTGTCACTTTGCATTACCTATCATTATCAAACAGCATTGTGGTCAAGGTTAAGTCTTGGTGATTCTTTGTTGAGTCCATTTATAGGTTCCAGGAGTATCTGGAACATTCCATAAAACAACTTTACAACAGAAATCCTATCCTGAAAAATCTACACATGATAACCTAATAATCAAATACTTAAATCCACACACAGTAATCCAACCCTTGACCACACATGGTAATCCATCAATGGAATACTATACTGAACCCCAATGAAAAGTATCCACATGCCAATTTTGAAGTATTTTATTGTTTATACTTGAAACATTTCATACCTAGACGTGCTTAGAACTTAACAAAGCATTCACTTTTCTGGCGTAAAAATAATGTCACGCTCTACCGACATTAACGTCACTTACAGGCAAAAAATGTCATTAACTGCCCTAATTGAAAGTCACACAAATTTTTCTGTTCAATATGGGATGTGGCCACCTCGAGCATCAACACATGCTATACATCTGCGGCGCATACTGCTGACCAGGGTTTGAATTCTGTGTTGGGGAACATTATTCCATTCTTCCTGCAGAGCTTGGATCAGCTGGTTTCGGGTAGTAGGCCTAGGTGTCCTCCGTTGAATACCTTGGCCTAACTGATCCCACAAATGTTCAATAGGGCTCAGATCGGGTGAGAATGCTGGCCATTCCATGACATTGATGTTGTTCTCATTGAGAAAGTTCATTGTTAATCTTGCAGAGTGTGCACGTGCATTGTCCTGCTGAAAGATCGCCAGATCTTGATGCTGCTCCATAAATGGGACCATGTGCGGCTCCAGCACCTCATCAATGTACCGCCTAGCATTGAGGATCCCTTGAATGACCACTAGGGGTGTCCGGTAGCGGTTGCTGATGCCTGCCCACACCATGACAGAGGGTCCACCCCATCGATCTGCCTGACGGACACAGGCATCTGCATATCTCTCCCCAGTCCGGCGCCTCACACGTTCTCTGCCATCTGCTCTGCTGACACAAAAACGGGACTCGTCAGTAAAAAGGACGGTATTCCACTGCTGGCGAGTCCACCTGGAGTGTGCTCTACACCACTGCAGTCGTCTTTCTCTTCTGGGTTGGGTCAGCAGGTTACCCCTGTAAGGTCTTCTGGCTGTTAGGCCACTGCTCCTCAGTCGCCTCTCCACAGTAGAACTACTGACAGGACGGTGATTCACCCCTTGAGTCTCACGGGCTGTTTGGGCTGCTGTACGGAAACGGTCTCGCAGGTGCATCAGCCGGATGTGACGGTCTTGGCCAGGTGTTGTCACTCTTTCTCGGCCAGGCCTAGGCCGATCATCTACGGATCCAGTTTCTTGTTGCCGTTCAATTAGTCGTTGGATGGTGCGCCGAGTACACCCCATTCTTTGTGCGATTTGAGTGATTGGGACTCCACCCTCTGCAAGCCCCAAAGCATGGTGTCTTTGACCTTGGCTCAGACGCGGCATGATCGCCTCAACACACCTGAGACCACTGGCTTTTTTCTTGGCTGAACATCCCTTTTTAAAGCCACTGAAAACATCAGGTCATTTTAGCCATCCAATAGGAGTGTTGGTCAGAAGCCATATTCGGTGCACAAAAGTCACATGCATTATGTAACAACCCAGCAAAAGTTAAAAAGTTGTCCTGAATGACCCTGATGTAGGCTCCAAACCATGCATATATGCACACACAGTACTTAGTAACTTACAAAATTAATGTGTTAATTTTTTTATGTGGATACTTTTCATTGGGGTTCAGTATAAATTCCAGACATGGTAATCCAACCAAATACTTGAATATACACATGGCATTCCAACCATGAAATCTACCATAATGCATGGAATCTAACATTTCAGATCCTCTAAGAACCCATGAATGGAGACCTTGCAAGCTCTCAATCCATGAATGTAAAAACCAAAAAGCTGAAAATCCATTGGTTTAAAGCATGCGTGAAACTTACCACTCAAAATCCTGACAATCATGCATTAAAAGCCAACAATCAGAACAATTAACATTTGCCATGCTATTTTAACCCTTTCCCCCCCCTCCCCTTGAATTGAGACTGCGTCAACAGCTTTCCTTGGCATGGGTTGGGCACTAAGTGCCCAACCCATGCCAAGGAAAGCTGTTGACCTGGGGCATGTGAACTTGATAAGTCTCATGTACATTTCTCAGTCAAATTGTTTTTCACAACTGTTGAAATTAGTTGAAAACACTGAAGCAGACGACATTTCACCACCAGGTGGGTTTGGCCAGTGTGAGGGGGAAAGGGTTAAAAGTCTCAGGCACCAGATTTCCTTGATATACTTAGGCTACAATGCATTACACCCAAATCATACCTAAGAAAGCTGTTTATCCATACCATTATTCTCTTCTGTGGGACTGCACTGCTGATACTTGAATGAAAGGTCTCTCCGCAAGGAATTTGGATGTGGAATCACAATACAAATTCAGATAAACACTCTTGTTGTGATTAGTACTGGAAGAGTTAATCCCAAGCTTGAAAGACTTGGGCATCCCACGCAATGACAAAAGCTGGTTGACAAAAGCTGGCTTTTCGTGCACAGTAACTGAAAATATCGCTCTGCAGGTTGAAAGGACTGGCTCTTGTACACAGAAATAGAAAATATCACTGTGTTCCTATACTAGTAAGGAGAGAAGAAAAACTGCAAAATCTGAGACATCATTCATGCATCAAAAGTCCCACAACTACAACAGGAACATGTACCAAAATGTTGCAGTTCTGTTAACCCTCACAGCACAGGGCACAACTGAACTCCATCCTCAATTCTGAGTCTGCCATGGCTTGGAACAGTAAAAATGTACATAATAACTGGTTGAGTCAGTCTCCCTGTTGAGCCATGAATCTTGGGGTTCAAAGTTGGACAAATTTATTTACCTCCTCAGCACACCAAGCTTTGTATTAATCTCTGCAACACTAGTCTGCCCAAGAACTAAACATTTTATTTACAGTGTATAGTAATACTAATAGCAATAAAACTGCACTGTCACCCCCTTCACTGACTGATAAACCACTCAAAAAGGTGATCATAATCACCTTGGCTATTGCCAGTGTGTGTGCCATGTCCAAGTGTAGTCTGTTACCATGGTAACCAAAGCAGACCAATCATAATTTGAGTCACTTTTCCAGTGACTAAAACTGGGTTTGTGTAGTCAAAGGGCAGACCAAGTGGGGTGGAGAAACAGAGATCATTCTGCATGTATCTAGCAGGATATAAATGGGCAGGTCTGCCCATTTAATTCACTCTATTGTGAGTATCTCCATTTTCTAAACAATAACATAATAAAAGACCAATGCAAGCTGACAGTAGGAGAGGAATACCCTGAGAAAAGATCACTGCTGGATTTATTAGCATCATGATGGTTGGACTACAATCCACTCGTTCCGTGCAGTTTCACAACAATTTTTTTTTCAGTGCATTTCTGTCCATGAACCTTTATAAGTTCACCTTCTTGCCATATGAAACAGCAAACATGCACAGCTTGTACATACATGTGTTAAAGATGGCAAATTGGCTGCAGATTTTCCCACATCTATGGGACTACCTATTCTGCAAGTGTACAAGTGCCAGTGTGCACCACTATGCTCGCATCTGGCTTTTCTGTTGGTTACATGCTACTGCTTTGTCCATTCTAACCAATGGTTGGTTTTGTTTCAAAGGAAACTGGTCATTCAAATATGACCTATTTGTTTTTTATAGTCTCTTCACTCCATTGATAGCAAATGACGCATAATGACCAGAAATTCACATCTGTCAGAAGTGTAAAAGTGTGAAATTCTGCTGCTGTGTAGCCAGCCGGTTTTTAAATTAATTTTTATCCTGAAAATGGTATTAACTGTTCATGCAGGATATCTTCTATGTATTTTTTGATAAAATATATATACTTTTGAGTGACATTAAGGCTGAATGTGAAAAGATGCAGCATTTTCCTGCATGGACATACAGAAACTATTATCAAGAGCTTCATGTCAACATCGAGTCAAACACCAATGAATACTGTTAGTAAATATGGTGCAAATGGATAGTGCAAAAGCGGAGCCCCTTCATGATTAAAAAATTTCCCATTCGAACCATGAATCATAATGACAGTGGTACCTGCTCTAAAGACCACCTCCAATAAAAGACCACTCTTCGAAGATCTTTCACTATAATTCTGTTGAACACATCTTCAATCTAAGTGCCTCGATGTGGATATAAATGGTAAAGAGGCCCTTTGATTCCAGACTATTGGGCCCCCTTTTGGTATCTAAATGCATTGAAGTTGATCTTGCATATTTTGGCCCCCTATTTGTATGTAAGTGTCTTGCAGTCGATATATATATGGGGAGGGGGTCCTTTGGTTCCAGAATATTTGGGCCCCCTATTTGTTTGTCTTGAAGTGGATATAAATGTGGAGGGGGGCCCTTTGGTTCCAGAATATTTGGGTCCCCCATTTGTATATAAGTGCCTTGCGGTGGATATAAATGGGGATGGGGCCCTTTGGTTCCAGAATATTTTGGCCCCCTATTTGTAAGTAAATACCTTGCAGTGGATATAAATGGGGAGGGGGCCCTTTGGTTCCAGAATATTTGGGCCCCCTATTTGTTTGTGTCTTGAAGTGGATATAAATGTAGAAGGGGGCCCTTTGGTTCCAGAGTATTTGGGCCCCCCATTTGCATGCGTCTTGAAGTGGATATACATGTAGATGGGAAGGGGGCCTTTTGGTTCCAGACTATTGTGCCTCCTATTTGTATGTGTCTTGAAGTGGACATAAATGGTATACATGTAAGAGCAGATGGGGGGGGGAGTATTTAGATGCATTTAGATACAAAAATGGAGCCCAATAGTCTAGAATCAAAGGGCCGCTTGCCATTTACATCCACTTTAAGACACAAACAAATAGGGGGCCCAAATATTCTAGAACCAAAGGGCCCCCTCCCCATTTATATCCACTTCAAGACACATATGAAAACAGGAAATCAGCTGAAAACCCACATCCCTGATTCCACTCTAGAATATTTAGGCCCTCCCAGTATGAAGGAGCTTTCTTCTTTCAAAAATCTGGTGTTTTATTGTATTTCTTCATTCATATCAAGAGCCAGGTACATGTATGCCACTTATGTATCTCCAGAAATGCAGATAACAAGGAGTCAGGGGGAAATGGAGACACCTGAACCTATACATGTGGGGTTGATTTGTGCTAAAACATGTGTTAACACAAATTAGAAAAAAAGAAAACAACTTGGTATATACTTAGAGGGATTGTGGGTTGATTTCTACAAGGTATATGCACCCACATTACATGTAAAATACACCAATATATACATGTATATATAGTGGCAAACATTAAGCCTTGCAAATGTATTCAATTGTTTGATTTACATTTATTTTACAAAATAGTAAAAAATTCTTTTACAAATATTTTTTTGTAGAGTTTGCAAAATATCATACACGATGTATGTATAGAGTGTATTGGGCCAAAACTAAGTTATTCCAATTTCTATTGGGGCAGGGGGCCCAAATGTTCGCAGCGGGGCCCAAACATTCGGTGAATGAATGGGCCACCGGGGGCCCATCCCTTTCGGGGGCCCAAGTATTCTCTAACACCGGGACACATTGATCAGTGAGAGTTGTGCCTGGTGGCAGTGTGGGCCTCTACCGTTGTTGTGTGATTCTCTTGTTAACCCTTTCCCCTGAAACTAATATGGAGTCTGAAACTGGGTTAACAGCTGTTGTATGTGTGGGTTGGATGCAAAGCACCCAACATATGCCAAGGGAGCTGTGATCTGGGGCACATTATTGACAGGTCTCATCTGAAATTCTCATTCGAAAACAATGAAGCAGACGACATTTGACCACCAGCCGATTTTGGCTGGTTTGATCAGGAAAGGGTCGATAGGAAGTTAACAGCTTCCGTAACACCACCAAACAGGGAAGGACAACTGCATGCAAGATTTCATAATGCCAAACTTTAGAGAATAGGAGGCGCCTCTGATAATGACATGCAAGTGACCATGGCATCAGTATTATTACTCCCATGATGCAATCTACACAATGTGTTACACTTTGGTCGTCTTGTGCAGGAAGGCATTGCTGTATATGCCACAGATTACATATGTTCAACACAGGATGGCTCAAATAAAGTGACAAGTCTGGAACTTGTACGTACCTTTGACAGAAGACCAGTGTCGTAATTATGTGGCAGGTCCTTTTCAGTGATTTATTGGTATTTTTCTTCTACTGTGGTGCAGAACATTTTACATTGTATTATTCCTATTTAAAACAACAGCCAAAACACTTGTGCAATTTTCATAATGTCAAACTGATATTCTGCTCTATGGCTTGGATATAATGTACGTGCGTTTCCTATTTTCGGCTTGGTGATTGGTGCCCCAGGTTGTTGGTTTGAAACCCAGCCTCTCCGGGGTCACAAAACATATATATTTTCGCTGCTCTTTTGATGCTGGTGTATTTACATATGTACAGTCCCCGATCTGGGACACTTCCGAACACAGTACTTCATTTGTACTGGAATGAAGACAATGGACCGGCCCATGTCGATTATGGCATTCACGCCTCCACTGAACCATTCTTTTTTTAGGAATATGTATTTGGTACAGTTGGTACATGTGCCTTTATTTCCCATTTTCGGCTGGTGATTGGTGCCAGAGGTTGCTGGCTGGAGACACCGCCATTCCATGGTCACAAAACATGTATCATAGAATTATTTTCATTCAACTAAAGATGAACATTTAAGATGTGTACATTATTTCTCTATTATCTGATTTAGACAAGTGGGAGGGGCACTTACCCCATCGCAGGAGAAATAAGCCAGAAACAAAGAATTGCTGATACACTTTTACAGTATTTAGTCTATAAAGACCAAACTACCACAGCAATCACCATCTTTGTCCGAATCATTTCCTAGAAATAGCCATAAACGTACATTTGGAGGTTCCTGCCATTATTTCTAATGTTTATACAGCCATAATGCACACTGTAGTGTGACTTGGATGGCTGAGACGGACTCTCTGGTTACATATATATGTACATGTACCACGTAGTTTGATGTGCATATCATCGTGATCATTTTGTCACTAGTTTGGATTGTTTACATCATATTGCCGTGTCTTGTTGAAAGCCATTCTTTTTCAAAGATTGATCACTCCCGCAACCTAAAAAGGGCCCAAAGGGAAAAAAAATAGTACCCCTTGTTTCTAGGCTTGCATGCCTTAAATTGCATGTAAACTGACAGGACTGTCCCAAGGTTGAGTTTACAAATGCGTGCTGGGAATGCTGGGTTTGTTTATACATTCTGCAATCACCAACACTGACCCTATAATAAATGTAATTCTTCATGCAATAAGAGATGCTTTTTCAGTGTACCATTCACCAAAGAAATAACCAACAGTTGATAAGACAAAGGTCTCCAGAGCTGAAAGTAGTTCTAGGACAAACAGTTTTGAACACCATGCACTTCAACTTAACACCAAGCTTCACCAATGTCATACTCCTGATGTACACTTTGGATATATGTTTTATATATACCATATTCATCCTAATAGTAGCACATGCCCTAATAGAAGCACATCCCCGCCCACCCCACTTTTAACCCAAGCGGTCTGGATTCAAAATCCAGATTTTTCCTGTAATTTAGCAAAGATGATACTTCCAAATGAAAAATTAAATGTCACTGCAGTATATCAATGTTTATCTAACACCAGCCTTCAAAACCTTCAATCAAAAAAAGTACTTATTCCATAGTCCCGCGAAAACACTGCAAGATTTGGCAAATCATTGCACTGGCACGGCATGCTACTACTAGGATGAATACAGTATATATATATATATATATATATATATATATATATATATATATATATATATATATATACATATATATATATATATATATATCATGTTTGGGTCGATTTTGGTACTATAACAGGCTTGTATAAATACCGTATCATAGACCTAAAAGCTACAGTGCCGTGATATGATGTATCGGTACTCTTCCGGTGGTATCGGCACTCTTACGGTGGTATCAGTACTCTTCCTGTTTCATCAGTAATTGTGTTGATGAGGAGTAAAACTTTCTGCAAATGTCATTCTTATTTTTTCTTTGTGTATTGAAATGTACAAATGGACCCAAACAAGAGATAAAAATTTTACAGCATGCTTTGTAGACAATATGCAGTAATCAACTCGCACTGGATACCATACAGCAGAACTTGTTTGCTTCACTCGCTCATTCTGCTATATGGCATCCAGTGCTCGTTGATATACTTCATATCATCAACAAAGCATGTTTTAATCTATAATATATATATGTGTGTGTGTGTGTGTATATATATATATATATATATATATATATATATATATGTATATATATGTGTGTATATATATATGTGTGTGTGTGTATATATATATATATATATATATATATATATATATATATAAAACCTTCCCATATTAGGTTCATGTGAGATAATTATGCATGACATTAGTTTCCATGCTACCATGTTAAAAGAAATAGAAAAAAAGAAACAGTTGCCTTGGCACCAAGAATGGGATATAGATTCCCACACCAGAATTGACAGAACTCCTTCCATATTGTGATTGCAAAGGCAGTGCTTTTTGCATTGCCTGCCAAGTCCTGTCGCAGTTTCTCTTCCAGCTAATGCAAAAACCACTGACTTTGGACCTGACATGTCTGTAATGAATGAAAGCTCTTTTCATGAAGAGTTCGATTGTGCAATTGTCATCATAAATCTATGAATATACTACCCCCAAAAAATCACAGACTGGTATCAAAGGAGATAAGATAAGTTCCAATGCCACAATGATTATAAGGGATAATTTCCCATGCCACCATCCTACACACAGTGCAAACTCACCTTTTTCTGCGTGGTCTGGAAAACATAAAAATGGCAAATTAAGAGAAAAGACACACACAGGTACCTCTGCTCCATTTGCATACAAAGGAGGCTAAAGGAACGCTTCATCCACACTAGCAAAAATTGCATTTTTACACAGTGATTGAAATAATCTTACTGCCAACCTGTGTGTTTTCAATTGAACATACAGTTTTGTAAATATTAAATCAGTGGAAATCGAAAAGTGTAACAAATATTAAGAGGAATCATCACTGAAGGAGCACATATATGTTCCATTATCTTGAGCAGACACAGACACAGACATAATCCCAAAGATAGTTTCTCACCTTCTGGGATTACTCTAGAATATAGCTTAATTTAAAGCCATAAAGTTTATCATAAAAACAAGGACAAAAGATACCCTTAAAATTATTACCAACAAAAAGAACAAGAGATACCCTTAAAATTATAACCAACAAAAAAGGATAAAAGATATCCTTAAAATTTTTATGAATGAAAAGGGATAAAAGACACCCTGAAAATTATTACCAACAAACTTGTTGTATTCATTTTTGTAAATAATTATATGCCCCTCTATTCCCAAGTCAGAATGAATAATTATACATGTATACACTACATCAATGTATTCTTCAAGTGTCCTGTCCACACCACCATGCATGAACACAAGCCAACATATACAGTATGTATTTTGGACCTTACATTGTGAGGCATAAAACATCGGAGTACAATCTATAGCAGACCAACATGTATCAAGAATATGAACACACGCACACACACACACACACACACACACACACACACACACACACACACACACTCACACACACACACACCACCACACACACACACACACAAAATAGTCTCTCTTTTGAGAGACCACTCGATTGAGAGATCGCACGATTTTAAGAGCATATTTACATGTACATGTACCTGGTCCCTAAGTCTCCTGTTATTTTACCTCCAATGAGACCACCTGCTTTACCTGACCACTTTTGACCTGTCCCGGGGTGATCTCTCAAAAGAAGGACTACTGTATATGTATGTATGTTGTCGTTATCTTTACCTCTGTCAGTGCTAGTCACCTTCAATGTCAGCAAAGTTACGTTCCCTTCAATTAACCCTTACCCATTCAAATTGCCTAAAAGCGCCCGGATGTAAATTGCCAACTGCTTTAAACTTAAATTAAATTTCATGTTCTATAAGATATTTTTGCTAAGAATATTAAATAAGACCTGTCATATATGCATGCCCCAGATTCCCAAATTAACATCTTTTCATGGTGCAGGTTGAGCCCAGTTTGTGCCCAACCCGTGCCAAGGCAAGCTGATACCTTGGTCTTATTCTAACCAGGACAGGCTCATGTACATTGTAATGATTCCCCATTCAACTTCTTTGTGAAATTCACCTTTAATCCAAGCACTATCATGCTAACATTTCTAGAAGCAAAACTAAAGGCCCCAGTCAGTGGTCTGCCTCAGCAGACCCACTGTACACTGAAGAAACCTGTTGACTCACTCTCCAATTTGGCACTGAAGGAGTCGCACAAAACAGCAGTCATTGTCTTGAGCAACCGCTCCAATGAGAAACCACTTGCCATGAAAGACTTCAAGATATTTTCTTCGTACTTCTCTCATGGTATTTATACCTCCCATGAGAGACCACCTGTCTTGAGAGACCACAATTTGCTGATTCTTATGGCTGGTCTATCAAGACAGGTTTCACTGCACCTATACTTATATCAGTCTTGGATCCTTTATAAGCTGGAAACAGACAAACACATTGCCTTATGCACCCAATACAACATAGAAAATAAAGATTCCATACATATTGTGTACATGTGTTTGTTGAGTTATCAACACAGTGAATATGCAACCATATATATATATACATACATATATGCAATTCTTCGAAACACAACGTAACTGACATATAACCACTAGGATCACCCCATCTGTTACAACCTTTCACATTTCTGGACCACGTCTGTCTTTGTGGGCCAACAAGCCCTTCCAAATGTACATGTACCTCACAAATAGTATTTTGCATCAAAAGCACAAACTGCGAGACCTAGCTGTCAGTGAATGCTTTCTTTGGCTGCTGGGCCAGTGTGTCCACCAATGGGTCCCATTGCTGGATTCCAAAAATGGACCATGTATCATTTACGCCCTGTTGAATACCTCGTCCATAAAATGTGGCCATCCTTTTGCAAACAGGAGCTACAGTGCCACATCTTCCTTGTCATTCTGACCCACCCACCACACCACTCTAAAAAAAAAATATCACAATCCAATCTCTCTACTCTCCATAGCCAATCCAGTCACTGTCTATGTTTAAAGCTATAAATTAATTAACATACATGTACATGTACTATCAATTTGATTCACAATAAGTGTACGTGTTTGTGTTTGTGTTTTTTGTTCTGTTGGGGGGGGGGGGGGGGCTTGTTGGGTTTGTGTTTTGTTTTGTTTTTTTTTGGGGGGGGGGGAGTTAGCTCATGTTAGCTCATGCTCTGGTTTGCATATTTTCTTTGGATCAGACCTCCACACAGTATGGATATTATATACTGTGAATACATTTATTTTCACAGGTTTTAATTTTAATGATTTTTGCATTTTTGACCTTTTACTGAAACTATAAATTAACTATTTTTGTTTTAATTCCTATTAATGCCATGTTAAAAATGTCTTTCACTGGGTTCTTATTTTTGCAGTTTTGAAGCATCAGCAAAATAAGCAAAAATAAGCACACAGCAAAATTAAATGAATTCACCGTAGACTGACTAAATTCAACCTTCATTAACTTGGCACATTATTATTAATTAAATGAGAAAAATAAATTGCTCAGATAAGCTAAACTACAAAAGAAAAACCTAACAGATCCTGAAAGAAAAATAGACAAGAGAAAGAAGGAACAAATGAATGAACAAAAGACAAGACAGTAAATTACAAGGGCATCTGCCACTGCATGTGCCTTCATGGATAAGCCCCTGCATATTCTACGTGGATCAGCCACTGCATGTGCCTACGTGGATATAAGCCCTGGCAAATGGAATCGTGATCTTAACATTTTAATTCCTAGCCCTCAAGCCCAAATGATCCCCTCTTGTTCTTCTTGAAAAAACGAAGCAAAGGGATGGCTTCACTTTCGTGCCGTTCGACCGGTTTGTGGCTCATCAGGAACTGTTCTTCTTGCCTGTCAAATACTAACATTCTACAAGCATTGCCCACAGAAGCATTGCTTTACTGTCACTAATCTGCTGCAGCAGTGCAGTGTCTAGTGGAGTTTTGCGGCAATGGGACAAACCTGCATTTAGGTATCTCTTTTGTAATACATCAAATGGTGCATTCCAATGTCCATCTTGCACACACAAATCACAACAGCATTTTCAGCCATTTTCCGACACACTGCCTGTGCACACCAGTTACAAACCAGTATCATCTTTACTATAAACACATTTGCATTTTGGTGGCCATGTTCACAAAAGCATGAAGAGTGAGGAATTTGCCTGGAGGCATCAACCCCCTTACATTATAGGTACAACTGTATCCATTTTAGGCATGTGTGGCATTGCTAGAGGTACTGATTATACATCTTAAAGCCATTTTCGGAGACATAAAAATGCATATTTGAACATCCTTCTTGAGTGATAATGCCAAACCATGCAATGATAGAATGGTGACAGAATGCTGCATGTTTGCTGCAGATTACTATTCATGATTTCACCAGCATTATATATGGTAGAAAAGGATACATCCCAATGCATCAATCAACATAACACTCTTCTAGGTTGAATAAAATAAAAGAATCTTACAGGTATCATTGTCCATTCATTCTAAACACAATAAATCTAAACTGCCACACATTTACAGAATGCTAAAATTACTAAAAAGAGCTGCATTTAATAATTAAAAAAAAAATATAACACTTTCTTCACTAGAAAGAATGCCTGGAGTTGCATGCCTGTGATTGTTTATTGGCATGTATACAGAATAGATATCCGTGCACTGTCATTCTTCATTAATCCCTATACATGGGGTAGCAGCAATGCCACCTTTCTTGAGCCTCATACTGGCTAGTGTGGCAAAGAGAGTGCCATTTTAGAGCACCCAAGAGACTCTTTCTGGCTATCTCTGGACCACATTCATCTTGTTAATCGCGAGCCACCTGACGTAGCTGTTCCCACAGCTTACTTGCTGAGGCTCGATGATGCACATTAAAGCTAACTGTGTATAAATATATGCTGAATACAAGAGCACTTAATTGTATGGGCTCTACCATGCTTAGCCTCAAACCAATATCAGTTTAACCCTCCCCCCCCCCCCCCCCGTAAGCAAACAGGTGTCAACCGTTACTAGCTTGACTGTTAAGTTTGTGGCAAATGAAGAACTTTTTGAATGAGAATTATTAATGCGAACTATCAAAATAAGAAAGACCAACAGCTTTCCTTGGGCCCTGAACCATGAACTTGCAGCAAAGATGCCACTGATTCAGTCCTGATCTGAAGGGGAAGTGGCATGTATTACTGCATGTATATACTTGAGCATTGGTCTCTCTCTCTCTCTCTCTCTCTCTCTCATCTCTCTCTCTCTCTCTCTCTCTCTCTCTCTCTCTCTCTCTCTCTCTCTCTCATCTCTCTCTCTCTCTCTCTCTCTCTCTCTCTCTCTCTCTCTCTCTCTCTCTCTCTCTCTCTCTCTCTCTCTCTCTCTCTCTCTCTCTCTCTCTCTCTCTCTCTCTCTCTCTCTCTCACACACACACACACACACACACACACACACACACATGTACATACATAATATAGCACAATCTCATATTTTTCACTGTTTTTGTCAGGAATCACAACACAGGTCACGACATGATACTGGCAACCATATGCCATATACTTAACTCTGTGTCATAGACAGAGTCATCCCCTTGCATATATCACTCCTGCCCAATTAAAATCATGAGAAAGTATTAAATGCCTGACATATACATGTATACTGTTGCATCCCTTTCCATGTCTCAATGGAGCAAACTGCCTGTAGTTGGCACTACAGGTAACTTCCGGGTATCTGCCTGTTGCAGGGTAGAGACAACTTTGCTGTGAACAAAACCTGCATCATTCATAGGTTAAAATAATATCTGTAACACAGGAAGCAGGTGCTGCCACCATGCAGAATAGTGCATCTGACCTAATTATCCTGGACAGTCTTACAGGTCACAACAATCTTTATATATTACTTAAACAGATATCACAGTTGCTACTCACCAGCCACACCCCGTACCTGGTTGCGACACCCAGTTACCTTATGCACCATTGCATGTTGTGACATCATTTACTATCTCACTGACACCACACCAGGATCTGCTTGGAACACAGTAGGACAACCGTTACCTGGTACATGTATGTTCCTCTTATCACGTCGCTACAAACCGTTAACTTTCGGCGCTACAAGCAGCTGCATCGCAGGCCTGTAAAGGGTCGCAATGACCCAACAATGCTTGAAAACTCTGACTACTTGTCAAAACTGACATACTTATCTGCATGCCATTATGCCATACTGGCAGCTTTGTCTGCAGTGCCCTGGTTGGCTAAAAGAAATATGATTGGCACCTTGTTACATGTAGTTAGCACAGTACACAATTTTTCTACTTGTGCCATTTATTATTAATATTTTTTTCAAATTTTAATAAAAGCCAATTGGCTTCTGTCTGCATTTTGCAATGAAATTTGACAGGCATCCATAGCCAACAATGGGTCACTTGTTCAACTGTTTTAACTTATCCACTCTAGAACGCAACACTATAGCCTGGTATACCACTTGCTGCAGGCCAGGGTATATCAAGCGCAATGACAGCTGCTACCTGTTTGTTCAAGAACACAGTGCTTAGGATCCAATATGTCGTATAGAAGTGGTTAATTAAACGTGTGGTCTGCTTACTACTTTTTGCTACTGGTTTGAAGCCTTTGTGAGCAAAAATGAAAGAGCTGAATGGCTTCAATGTTTGTTCACTCATAATCAACAGAAAATGGCCCTTCAAAAGAGTACCCTGCAAACCATGAAGGACTTACAAAATTCTCTCATCCTCTGTTCCATTTGACACCATACCAAGCCAGACTGTTCCTTGCACTCTGAAGCTTGCCTTGAAAGACCACCTACTGGGGTCAGAAAATTGTGGTCTTTTCAAAGAGGTAGTCTTTCACTGCAAGAACACAGGGCTCGAAATACGCACCCACTAACCGCCAAACACAATTTATTTTACACTGGGCAGGAAGAGTTATCTGCAGGGTCTGGTAATTTAGTGGGTGCATATTTATCATCGTTTCAAGTTCTAAAAAAAGCATAATTCTCTGATTTCTTTGTCACTTCGAACTTTGAAATGTTTTCTTCTGCAATCTGGTGATCAGCATAGGCGTTTTCCATTGTTAGCACTTGTGTGCATATATTTTGCACAACTTCCGCTGTCCTATTTCTGCCCACTTGGAAATGCAAGCCACCTAACCTTAACGTGGTCTTTCACAGCTTCAATGTGTCTTGTAACTGTCTTCCTCTCTAAATCTTTCATCAGTCATGACATCCAAATGTCGCCAGTTCAAGGCAGCACGGCTGAAAGAGGGGGAGTGGTTGCATTTCAACATGGATACCCAAAGGATGTTTTGTCAATTGTGTGAGAAGTTTGATAAAACAGACAAACAGAGAGCATCAAAATTTGTTTCTGGCTGCCCAAACTTGAAACTGGAGGTTGTGGAAGACCCTGAAAAGTCAGAATGCCACAAAGAAAGTACAATAATCGCTCGTGGTGCTCCCGACTTACCAGTCATACTTAATATTTTGAACTTGTAAAAACTTGAGTTTTTTCTAAAATGTCTTCTATGTTGTGCCCCTATTTTGACCATGAGGACAATTATTATGATCTAATATTCTAGTCAGATTTGATAATGATATTACAAAAGCACAGTAACCTGCCTGATAACGGCAGTGTATTGTGAGTGCAATGCTGACTTACTAGTCATACTTAATTTTTGAACTTAAACCAGAGGCCCACGAGCTAGAAAGGGTGCCTAATGTTCTGCTGGCACCGTGGCTACATTGCACTTATTCATTTCAAAGTTGACAGTCCTCAAGTAGCTTCTAAACATATAAAGCTTACAAGTACATTTAGTGTATGAAAAGTCCACCAGATGGCACTTCGCTCCACATGTAATCACCCGTGATGGATATTGTTGCATGTGCCAAGACAACAATGAGTGAGTCCTTAACTTTATGTACTCACTGACCTTGGGATAGAATATCCAGGTCAAAAATAAGTCAAGGTCACTGATATTGTATCAAATTCTAGCTTTTGACATTGTCTATATGTCCTATAAATTTGGCAAGTCTAATCTAATAACTTCATTTTGGCTCATAATTTCAGTCAAATTATAGGTGGTGCTACTATTATCACTGGCAACTTAGACCCTTGACATTCCCCACAATCCCACCAAATTTGAAGATCTGCAAAAAATTAAAGATGCTAGAGTGTTCACAAGATTTTCATATTTTGACCCCTACATTACATAATATTGTAGGTGGTGCCACCAATATTAAAACAAACTTAAGATTGTTATACACCCTGTAAGTTCTGAAAATTATATTGGGCTAACTTGAGAACTGTGGATGGTATTGCCGTCACAAGATTTTCTCAATTTGACCTGTATATTACATAATACTATAGGTGGCACCACCAACATTGATGTTGACAAAGATTTTTATACACTTTATAACTTTTTAAATGTTATATGGGCCTATCTCAAAAATGGTGGAATGTAGAGCATTCACGAGATGACCCCTATATTCAAACTGGCCATTTGACCTTGACCTTCAACTCCGATAAAAAAATGTTGTTCAAAATATGGGCCCTACATCCAGCTTTCCATATATAGTCTTTTGGACAAATCGGGTAATAGCTTTTCGTATTATTGAGGAAAAACTATAAACTTGGACAAGCGCCAAATTCCACAATTACTGGGTCACAGTGACCCAAAAAGGAGGTCACCAAGTAGTTTTAGTGCAACTTTGATCTGGAGGCTCAATTCTCTTTGCCATTGATGTCCAAGCTACATCCAGATATTAAAAAATCACCTTTTCAACTTTACAGGCTCGCTGACCTCACAAAAATAGGTCAATGTTACTGATATTATATAACATTCTAGCATTGGACATGGTCTATATATCCTATAAATTTACCAAGTCTAATCCAATTACTCTTTCAACACAGAATCTTATATCTTAAAACTTATTTTAGCTCAAAATTTCGGTCAAATTATAAGTGGCGCCACTAGTATCACTAGTAACTTAGACTTTGACCTGCAGCACAATCCCATCAAATTTGGTGAAGATCCATTTAAAATTTAAGATACCAGAGTGTTCACAAGTTTTCACATTTTGACCCCTATATAACATAATATTGTAGGTGACCCCACCAATATTGAAAGGAACCTAGACACCCTACAAGTCCAAAAAGTTATATTGGGCTAACATCAAAACTTTTAAAGTTATCATGCTCACAAACCAAAAGTTTATGGACGTCTTGAGTATGTTATACTTATGTACTAACAATGATTGTGAAGTGAGTGTTTAAGGTAATTGACTATAGTCACCTCTACACCTAAGTGATGAAATAGGAAGATAACAATGAATGATGGTTTCTAACTAAAGACAGACTAGAGAAAATCTCTAGGTGGGTTTAAGTTAACTTGACAGTATACCAACTATCGCCCTACCACCACTTCTATGTTATCCCTACCTAAATCTATAGATAAATATAATCCATTAGTGTCTGTCAATTCCTATTTCAAGATAAAGGAAAGTTGCCTTATTGTCACTCTCATTTTCTTTATTCATAAGGAGTTCTTTTACAGACAGACGGACATGAGTGATGCCATATGTTCTGCGACCTTTGGTCAGCAGAGCTAAAAACTTGAGAAAAGGTTTTAAATGCTTTTTAGGTTGCCAATTATGATTGTACCTAGTCTGACTTAATTACAAGCTAGCGGAGGGCAATGCTGACCACTAACTAGTCATGCTTACCAAAATCAAAAAAAAAAAAAAACTTTTAAAGGTTTGAGTAAAGTTACTCAAGGTTTTCAATGTTTTTGTTCCTTTTTCAATGCCAAGCACAGCTCAAGTCACTCTACTTAAGTCAAACAAGTCTGAATTATCATTTGGATCCCAGATTCGTATTCCTCATAAAAAGACCTTTCACTCAAGTACCAGCATGCCCATAGTTCCAGTGAGAATATCCCAGGTCAACAGCTTTTCTCAGCACGCCTTGGGGCGCGGGAGGGGCATTGTGCCCAATGCGTCCCAAGAAAAGCTGTTGGTTCAGTCCACAATCTGGCACTGAAAGAGTTAAATACCTTGTATGCTGTGCCACTGTGTGCTGTGCTTATGTATATGCACCAGTTTTTGGTGACCGATCAAAGGCAAAAACAAATATTAATGGAACTACCAAAAGAAGCTAAGATGTCCCTTTAAATGCATTTCAGATATATACATATATATATATATATATATATATATATATATATATATATATATATATTTATATATATATGTTTGGGTCGGTTTTCAGTTCTCTAACAGGCTAGTATAAATACCGTATCATAGGCCTAAAAGCTACAGTGCCACGATATGATGTATCGGCACTCTTCCGGTGGTATTGGTACTCTTCCGGTGGTATTGGTACTCTTCCGGTGGTATCGGTACTCTTCTGGTTTCATCGATAATTGTGCTGATGAGGAGTAAAACTTTCTCCAAATGTCATTCTTATTTTTGCTTTGTGTATTGAAATGTACAAATAGACCCAAACATGAGATAAAAATTTTATAGCATGCTTCGTAGACGATATGAAGTAATCAACTAGCACTGGATATCATATAGCAGAACTTGAAAGCCCTAGCTCAAAAACTTCTCAAGTTATTATGTGGATACCAAATTCACTAATGTGGCTCTGTGACCTCAGGAATTGGGTCAAGGTCACCAATCTTCAAACTTGACTTAACCCTTACAGGGGGCTATAATCTTGTGCAATGTTAAAGCCCTACCTCAGAAGCTTCTCAAGTTATCATGTGGACACCAAATTCACTAATGTGGCTCTGTGACCTTGGAAGTTAGGTCAAAATCACCCAACTTTGAACTTGACCTAGCCCTTAAAGAGGACATTAATCTTGTGCACTATGAAAGCCGTAGCTCAAAAACTTCTTAAGTTGCTATGTGGATACCAAATTCACTAATGTGGCTCTGCGACCTTAGGAATTGGTTCAAGGTCACCCATCTTTAAACTTATGCTAGCCTATATAGAGGACTAAAATCCTGTGCAATATGAAAGCCCTAGCTCAATAACTTCTCAAGTTATCAAGCGGAAATGATCCAGACGGACGCACAGACGCACAGAACCTTCAATCACTTTAGGGGACTCGCCTTCGGCGGTCCCTTAATAAAAGGAATTATGGCCTGGACACCATTTTACAAGGATATGTCACTGTGACCCAGATACTTGACCTAGTGATGTACTTTTAGTACATGGCACACCTTTAAGTCCAGATGCACCTGTGTGTAAAGTTTCATTGATCTACGTTGAAGGACAAGCCCGAACAAATAGCGGACATCTCTATAAGCTAGTATGTTACACTTATGTAGAAAAACATGGCCGATATTCATAAATTTCAAACCCAACAATGACAGCAAAGAGATCCCAAAGCTATCAAAGCATCACCATTCATCTTCCAATACCAATGTGAAGAAACAAATCTCACTCCTTACTTCAGACAGGCAGTCACCCACAAAAGGCAAGCAGACGGATGGAAAAAGTGATTACCATATGCCCCTCCTGCAGTAGGAAGGGAGCATAACTAGAGTCAATTTCTGGGATTTAACAACTGTAGTGTATAAAACTAGAAAGGAAAGGCAATTTCCCCAGAATTAAGCATTTGCATTCATACTTTATTTGAATCTCACATATAACAGGTAAATGTTTTACAAGCAGCATACAGGACATTTATGAAATAAGTCATTTTTCTGACAATTAACATATATTCAGAGACTGCAACCTAGAGCAGATTCTTAGCGGATGACATTCAGGGAGAAGAGCTACACGTACCATATGTACCAGGCTCGGGAAGTGCCTTGGATGGCCCTCCCAGGGTCAAAAAAGTTTAAAAAATTGAAGTCCAAATGGGCAAGTACTTTTGGGGCTACGTACACACAAAACTTAGCGGAATTTGCAGCCTTATATCAAGCCAGTAAAACATGTTATAAATGGGATATAAAACAGAACAAAGAATAAAAAAAGACACAGTTGCATTACAGACTAACTACATTTCATGTATAAGCAGAAATGTCAACCTTAACAGGAGAATGGGAGGATTTTTAAAACTGCACTTAAGCAGGAGATCTCGCACCCAAAGCAAGACAGTTTGGAGTCTATGTATATCATTAAGCTCAACAATACACCAGAAAAGTGCAGAACACTCCACATTCATTTCATTAAGGGTACATACCCTAGTAAGGTTACACCCCATTTCTCTCCAAAAAGGAGTCTTAACTTTCTTTGGTAAAGTATATTTTCATACACAATTCTGTCCATTGTCTGTTTTACAGCCACTGTATCAAATTTACTTTGCCTGAGGCCACTCTACACTTGTTAGAATGAATCTGGTAGGTCTCAACACTGGGAACAAAACTGCTCCCCAGAAGGTCTATGTTTATCAACTTGGCCTATTTCTGGACTGTTCAGGTATCCCTTGTTTCAACACTTGTTAACAGTTGCTGAAATTCACAAGTAAAATGAAGATAGGATCCAGACAGGGATTAACTGTACTCCTTCTTGCTTCAGCCACTTAAACACACACACACATACTCTACCAGAGCTCTCCATCCTAGCCCCACTCATTCATGTCGATGTACCTAAAAAATATATGGGGGAAAAAAACAAGGGAAATAACTCTTTGTGCCCTCCTAATGCTCGTTGAAGGAGATTAGGGCAAAGGGGTGAGATCATTTTTGAGAGAATTCTGATATCCTACATACGGTTTTAACCACAGTTTCCCATGAAACAGATCAAAAGGGGCTGCAGGCATTCAACTGTCTTCAGCTTTAACCCTTTCCCCCTTGAATTAAAACTGAGTCAACAGCTTTCCTTGGCATGAGTTGGGCACTAAGTGCCCAACTCATGCCAAGGAAAGCTGTTGACCTGGGGCATGTGATCCTCATAGGGCTCATCTCCAATTCTCAGTCAAATTGTTTTTCATCACTGTTGAAATTAGTTGAAAACGCTGAAGCAGACGACATTTGACAACCAGCCGGTTTTGGCCAGTTTAAGGGGGAAAGGGTTAATGAATTTTTATTAATTTTGGTGTGAACCAAATAAAAAACAGAGAGAGAACTGTAAAGCAGCCTATCAAAACTGCATACCACAATGTAAGCTGTTGACTCTTTCTTACTCTAAGAACAAACAGGTTCAAAGTTTCTGATCATCCAAGCTAAGTGTTTCTCCATCTGTGGACTGAAACTTCACACACTGGATCTGGATGTTGTTCCAACTCAACATTATCTATTGCCTGTTGATTGACCGGGACAGAAACAAATGTGTTTGTTTATATCCAGCTCAACGATGGTGGAAAACTAACTGCCCTGGAGAGATTTTGTCCTCCCGCTTATCCACTTATGACCTGATGTTAACATTCAATTCAGTCTCTTCTGATCACTGTCTAACAAAGCAAAGAGTATAAGATTCAGGGAACCAGTCTGAGAGCAGTAACAAATCCTGGAGGAACTAATGGTAGATGTACAAGCATGATGATAGGAAGTGTGCACTCTGAGATGAAATAGAAATTCCCAAAAATAAGGACTAATCCTTTTTTGGGGTGGGGGGGGGGAACCTACTATGCTGGTACAAATAATAATTTTGCCCTAGTACAAGATATGGAAATTCAAAATATGTACAAATAATGGTTGGCACGAAGTACAGGTTTTAGTAAAATGTGGCTGCCTTTGAAAAAAAGGCAACCTATATCGATGTAACAGATGTAGTTTTCAATATATGGGCTTCCACAGAAACAATAATCTGACGCTCGAGCCACACTCTTGCTTTGAAATTATCATTCACAACAACTTGGCTGTGGGTTGATATCCATTATAAAGAGACCATCGCACTCTGCTCTCTCTCTCTCTGTCTCTCTACTCTCTCTCTTCTATCTCTCTCTCTCTCTCTCTCTCTCTCTCTCTCTCTCTCTCTTCTCTCTCTCTCTCTCTCTCTCTCTCTCTCTCTCTCTCTCTCTCTCTCCTCTCTCTCTCTCTCTCTCTCTCTCTCTCTCTCTCTCTCTCTCTCTCTCTCTCTCTCTCTGATGATGATGATGATGATGATGATGATGATGATGATGATATTTGTAATGGAAGAATATTGTACTTCCATGAATTGTCTTTCAGGAGGTATGGGGATGACTGTAGCAATGAA
The DNA here is from genome assembly GCA_964020975.1 of Hermodice carunculata. Taxonomy (NCBI): domain Eukaryota; kingdom Metazoa; phylum Annelida; class Polychaeta; order Eunicida; family Amphinomidae; genus Hermodice; species Hermodice carunculata. The sequence continues at coordinate 26,633,012 of OZ026616.1, read as the reverse complement.
AGAACATCTCATAATTAAAAGTAACTTAGACATATTTTCCAAGCCTCCTTCAATTTGTGGCAATTTGGATGTGTTTGACATGTTTTGATACAATCCAGTGAATAGTCCCATGACACATACATATCCCCAATATGGGTTTGCCCTTTCTCTGGCAGGGATTTCCGATTCATGTAATGTTGTCTGGTTCCCCGTTTAATGAATACATTGGCATATAGCTACTCAGTCAGAAACCAGCATAACGATTCATGGCTGTGTTAAATTAGACACATACTTGGCCACTGGAATTAACTGAAAGGTTGTTCTACTTCAACATTTTTAAGATACGGAAGCAAGTAAAACTTATGCGACAATATAATTAAGTAAAATAAATGCATAAAAGATAAAGGACTTGACTTGTAAGCATTGGGGAACTCATGTTATTGACAGTGGTTATGCTGATTGAAAAGCACATTCTGTTTCCAGTATTTCAATTCATTTTGACAGTACATGTATGTTCCACTCATAGACATTTTGCTGTCTAGGTCAGCAGCAGTTACTTTAGGTCAACATGCCCTGCACATCGACAAAAAGGGCTTCCAGTTTGTAGGTACATGTACATGTATAGCAAACAAAAATGGCCAGTACACCAGTTCAGCAAACCTTTTTCCACCCCTACTCCATCCCCCACCTGTATATCAGCATTGCACATCATGGACTGTGTATACTGTAGTGCACCAATGAATCTTTTCTACCCTATTCTGTACTCAACTTGAAGTGACATTTAGTCCATGCTCCCCATGTGACATTCAGTCTATGCTTGGCATTATGGCCACAATGCCCATAATCCATGTGATACAAAATAACACAAGTTAATGATCACTCTCACTGTGTATATTCACTGCCGCTACCCAGTTTCAAAATTTCTTCATACACACATACACATGCACTTTGTCTTCAAAGCTATCAGAGAACTATACATGCTACACCTGTAATCATGAACAGGCACGATATATCACCATCACACCTTGGTTGCTCATCAAATATCTGGGTAATGTTTCTGAGTACCTTCATTATTGACAACAACAAAAAACAAATGAGAACTGCACGAGACATATACTACAAACTGCACAGACATCTGAAGACAGGACGTCATATGTCAGCAGACCTTCCTGCGTGTACTCGGGGTGTTCAGCGTCTAACTCATGGCCAAAATAGCTGTTGACTAGGTCTTATTCGGGAAAAGATCAACACCAATTACTTCCTTATGCTGATTGTAGGTAGTCTGTACATGTATACTAATGGATTTTTTCTGACATGCATACCATTACAAGAGCAACTTT